>JAVJAQ010000601.1:970742-1375650 GCA_032362365.1 Zygogramma bicolorata
TTCCCTTCTTTGTAGAGTATCCTGAATATAAGAGGCAGCTAGATGAATGTGATATGATCCAGTGAAGGACTTCAGGTATTCTAAATCTGAACGCGGAAAAGAAACTGCGTGCCTAAAGTTCAGGCGAACCCAAACGCCATTCCTCAAATGAAGATTGTGCGCTTCAACATGTGCTTGGACGATATTTACTTCGTCACAAGCATTCAACATTTGAGTAGGCTATCTCTGGCGTTCCCTCCAAACTCATTAAAGGATGGAATGTGTTCAATAAAGCTCCGGCAATCAAATAAAAGTCCCTGAGATTTGGAGCATGCGTTGTAGAAATCATGCCTCGAAAGAATTTGAAAATGCTTTTGAAATGTCCATTTCTTGCTTCTATAATCCACCTACTGGTCGTTATGATGCGTGCTCTATTAGCTTCTGCAGTTGTTAGTTGCCTCTGATTCGGTGGCAGGAAGGGTGGCATGTGGACATGAAGACCGAGTTCCTGTAAAAGTGGTACAGAATCTCTGTAACCTCTGTCAGCTATTATAATATCACCTTCTTCAAACCAATTCCTCATTCCCTTCATGTCATCATAAATCTCTCTTGCTAAAATAGACGCATCACTGTTTTCAGCATCAGGAAAATATGGCCCATTGATTGCTAAGCAACAATCATTTCTGGTTTGATGAGATGTTCATGCTTGTGAAAACAGTACGATTGTCTCAACACACGGAAGTTGCTGCTTTTTTCTATCTTGTTATATGTACAATCTATATACACAATCGCTTTGGGAATGTTGGGATGAGGGTTATACAAATGATTAATATAGGGAGATATGTGTCTTTCAATGTAAGTTTCTCTAGGGATGGAGTTAAAACCAATATTATTTGGTACAAATCTCTCTAATAAAGATAACCTCACATTAGATATTATCAAACTGACAGTTGGTCGTGAGGGATAATTCAATAGTATTCGTATAAATTCGTCCGAAACACCATGTCGAATTTTTATGAGGAATGTCAATAAATGCTTCTCAGTCACCCTTCTTCTATTCCCATACTGTACAATTGGGTCACAAAATTCAAATAATTGTTGAAATTCTTGTCCGGACAATGAGGTGAGAGCTTTCAGTTCTTCATTCTGGAAACTACTAATATCTTCCCAATTTTTTGTGCTCCTATTCTCTTGAGCTACCGATCTCAATCCTTGTAGAAACTGCTAAAGATTTGATATCATATACGGTTTATTAACAAATGTAAAACCCCCCGATCAGGTGAGGTAGTATAATACCGCGATTGTCAAGATGGTCCAAACGAATTCGCAGAAAGTCTGGAATATAGATTCCAGAATCTACAAACACTTTTATTCTGCACTCCAAATATATTCTATGGACATTCTGACGAGCATTACATACTATGCAGCTACGGCTCGGAGTGGGAGACAGGACATCGAGACGAAGACAATTCGGATTATTTTCAATTTGGATAAGTTCATTTCTCAAAGCATTGAAACAATTCAAACATACCCTTATATCATCAATGACATCAATGGGCAGATGATCAGCAGTTCGTCTTTTATATAATGCCATCTGAAGCAGATCAACATGATCATCTTGATTCATATTTACTGTAAGTCTCACGACAAAATTCCTTTCACAAGTATAACACTGCACCCTATTTGCAAAAGCCATTTCTCTACTAATGAAAACAAATAATCTGTGGAGTCGAAAGATTGTGCACCAAAATACCACGAAAAAGTTTGAAGTTTGTTGACAATTCTCAAACATTTATTGTTTTCAAAGCGCACTACGAATTTTTTGAGAAGGCATGCTAGATGCTTATCGATGTGAATTCGTTAAATATATATAATAAATCAGTAAAATCCTTGATGCATCTTTTCAGTATTTACGTACAGCTAGCTTATCCAATCCAACTTGGAATAGAACTATTGACGTCCAGCAATCACTGTGAAGCATAGTAAGATAAAAAAAAATATTATATATGTGTTCACTGTGTTGAAATGAATTTCTAGTAGGTGTTTTTTTATGTCATGGTCTGCACTACAGTGTGTAACTGGAAAAGTAGCTGGCCAGATTGGATGAGTTGTACCAATTATAGTAATCAATTCATATAATCATAGAAATATGCTGAAAACTTGTACGGTATTTGATTAATCACGATTCATAGCGGGGAAAACCTTCCAGAGTGGCAACATGAATAAACATTATTTTCAGGTTCTTTATTCTGGGTAATTACTCATTTCGCTAATGAAAATATCAAAGAAGGTTACGAGAATGTTTTGAAACATCTTTCATCGAATTTGTTGATACAATACTGTAGTATGAAAACAGGAGAAGAGTGGATGAGAACCACTTGAAGATTCGATTATGATTTGAAATAATGTATTGGACGAATTATTTTACGAAAAACTGTAGGTGTGATGATATTCAAGATGAGGTTAATTTTATTGAAGAGATTTACACCGAATAATAATGATAAGTAAATCTCAATGACTTTCATTACTTTGCAGAGGTTTAACTGAACGGATTTCATTCTTTGATGAGATTGAAATATTGGAAATAGTAATTCAAATGTTGAGAGAGTGATTAGTGATCAAGCACCAATTGAGGTTTGAAATCTGCAAAAAAAGCTTTTCGAGTTCACCTGTATTTTAGACACGCACCTTTTTTTCCCATATGAATTAAAATATATCAAGATTTTCAAACGAACATACCATCTTCATTGAACTGAATTCAGGAAACCTCACGATTATGGAAAAATTGAAATGAGGAAATTAATAAGATGTTTGAATAACCCAGCTTGGAATATCTTGTAATACTTCAAAATACGCGATTTCGAACGCGATGAAGAGAATCAGGAGAGTTTAATGAAAATGTCGATCTAGATTTAGGACTGGAGCTTATGACTTTTGTAGTGCGTTTTTTTCGAAATTACCACAAATGAAAATTATTTGAGTCTCTGTTAGAGACAGAAGATATAACTTCAGTAAAATTCCTATTTGAAAATATGAATTTTTTTTTTGACAAATCTCGAAATCTAGTTATAGAAAAAGGATGATAATTAGGCAGTAGATCTGAGTAGTTACAAAAATTCAGATAATGATGAAAAAATTACACCTCAACGGTGAAAATAGCAAATTACAGGGTGTTGTGAAAAAATTAGTTCAGTTTGAATTTTATTGTGGATAAAATAATTTTTTTACAACTTTTTTCTCCTGAATGGCATGAACTGGATCATTAAACATATTCTTGAAAAAATAATAAATAGTTTGAATACATCGAACTGTAACAATTGCTCTATTGTATTCCATAGGAAATGGTTCCTGTCTGACGGTGTATTTTTCGACGAACTTTGATAAATGTAGTATTGTGTACGATATTTGTCACAACTGTAAGATAATTTGGTAATATTTTTCATTTAACACTAGTTAAAGTTTCGATTTTTCCAATTCCATGTTTATAAGAAATCACCTCACTTTCAATAGTGGATCACCCTGTAGGTTTGGTCGATTTTGATGTTCAATATATGCATGTGTACTGTCAAGAGGCAGGCGAAAACATTTTTTTTATTCAATTGGAAGTATCTCATCCTGTTTTAGAAATATAACTTGAAAAAAAGTGAGCATTTCTCAACTACAACACCCTGTAGCTCGAAAACTAGAACGCCATTTTCCATAAGAGAAGTGCGGGGTCCTTTATCCTGAAAGTAAGAGTAATACTATTACTGGCTATTCGAAGCACCTCCATCTGAGTTCGAGTATCATATTGGCCCTGTAGACATCTTGAATGACTAAGTATTATCTTTTACAACATTGATTGAATCGATTTCGTTTTCTCCAGGTAACAACATGAATATTTCATACCATGTTCAAGAATATTTGACCTGAGTCAATGAAGAATGTTGCTGCAGAAAACACTCAATTAATTGTTGATTCCTACCTTGAGTCGGATAGAAGGTATCGACAGGTAATGGAATTGGTTATATTTTCACGTTACACTCGCTAATGCTACGATAAGGTTCTTTAAATTTTCGTTTTGGCCTCAACAGATTCCATTCCTTCATCGTTATCAAAAAAAAAAAAACAAACATAGGCTCTTTACACCCTTTCAGCTCTTGAATATGCCACTGCCCGAAATTATTGATGTCTCAAGCACTTTCCAGAACATATACTAGAGAGTTGAAGTGATTGCAATAGGTAGACCTCAACGTAGACGTTAACGTTATGAAATATAACATTTACGGGTTTTCATGAATTGAGTTGAAGTCGTTGCCATAGACGTTATTGATAGCCGTTAACCAGTGCTGCCGTTTTGTTATTTATTACTCCATTTGTGGGCATTCTCAACGCCGCGAAGTAATCGTTTTTGTGCGAATATCAGGGTCAGGACTTTGATATTTTTATTTTTATCGAACAAAATATTGTTTCGTTACAATTATTTTATTTGATTGAAAATCCAATTCTACCTAAATTATCTGAATTCCACAATCTAAAATACCAATAAATATTTTCCTGTTCATATTGCATTTCACTGAAATTCAAGATAATTGCAGTTGATTCCGAGTGAAGAAATCAGAGTATTTAATTGAATCTAGAGTAATCAAGAAAGTGCATTCACTCATTTTCCTTTCGTAGATTCAGTCTCAACCGAATATTGTTTCATCAAATTTTGAATCCTCTCTTTGGGAGTCCTGATGCCTATTCTTTTTCCAGTTATCCGGATCATTTTAATCTGTATCAGACTCCATTTCTTGGGATCCTGATAAGGATTGTGGCCATATACCTTCCTTGCCAAATGGAAATCGAATTCTTCCGCAAAACGGAATCGGCTTTTTGAAAGATCCATTTTTTTTTTAACTGAAGACACCACCAAAAATAAATGAATATATATAAACAAACTATGCTTTTTCGAGGTTATGGACTATGTTTATCTATCTGATATTTTTGCCACAAAACTGTCACAATGCAGTAATTCGCAATTCGTCGGTATCATTCGTACATTCTTCGGATTACGTACGGTAAACTTTAACGTATCCGTTAGCGCCCGCAAGATAACGTAGGCCCGTAAACAAGTTCTCTACGTAAACGTAAACAATAAAAACCTGCGCGTGCGTAGCTGTCAATTTATACGTTTACGTTAACGTTCTTGGCAGCACTTCAACTCTCTATTAACTTAGACTTGTTTTTAACTATGATACATTCTATCCATCGAGGCGCTGTAATGGTGGACATTGAAAAATGGACGATTCGTTCCGCAGTCAGATAACGATCAGCATATTTGATATAAACTCAGTCTTTTCAGTATAGACGAGATATTTATGATATATTTCAATGTTAACTTTCTTTATAGACTAAACAAAGAGTCTTTTGAAATCAGTCCGATGAATGGTTCCATTCATTCGGCGTAGACGTAGGCGATCTTGCAAAATTTGCAGAATATGCAAAAACTGCTGCCGATCTTGAATTGAGCGGAGCAAAGAAAAGTCTCTCGCGGTAGTAGAATGGAAGTCACACTCGTGGAAACGAAGGGTTAACAAGGGCTAGCGCTGGTGGCTAGCCCATCGCCCAACGACGGAGTCGCGTCTCTGATCTTACAGTAGGATCGACATTAAATTGCTAGTGTCAAGGTTATTTTTCAGAGTAATTGTACTAGAAAGCAGAAAAATACTAAGTTCATAACTGAAGACCTCTCCTCCGCGCGAGATGCCAAATCCATGCTCCTTTCGGAAATTACCTCAACATCCTAAATTTTACGTGGAGAGACCTACGTCTGGTGACAGCAGCTGCCACAGTAAATAAAAATAATAGTCTTTCGCCAATATTTCATCTAGTGGGGTGCGGAGGGATTGTTATCTGTTTTGATTAATTTTTGTGAAGACGAGGTTAGTAAAGCCAAGGAAAAATGTTAGGAACTTCGTACAGGATAACAATAAATCTCGCAGCCATTAGATCTGGTGATTCAGCGTTGGGATCAGTTTTGCTAAAGTGTGAAGTTGTTGAGAAGCCATAAAGTGAATAATAATTCCGAAGTAATACAAAAATAATTCTCTATCAGCAAAGTACCACAGCGCCAACTTTTAAGAAAATTCTTCCGCTTCATTGGACAACAAAAAATTCTTCCTCCACTCGCTATCACTCACAAAAATTCTTTGTTACACCTACGCAAATTATAATAGCGAAAATTTTTCCTACAAGCTGAACTTATTCGTTCCAAGAACATCGGAATACCTATATTTTAGAATAACATCCCAAGTTATCAAATCAATAATCTCTATCTGTTGAATCTATATCAAGACTATTTTCTCCATAGTTTCCACCATTCACAGGATCTCCCGACCGAAATTTGAAAGGTGAGACTCTATCTTGAAAACTCATGAACGGACGTTCTCAGTGCAATTCTTCGTCTCACAACTTGGGATCATCATTGATGAAACATGAAATGCAATCTTCCAGTCGTTTCACTACCCCATTTGAAAATTCAAAATATTCTTCGAAAGCTTCATTGTGTATTATTGAATCATCAGTGCATACAAAAATATTAGGAACACTTGACATAGTCAGTGGGCATACTTGAAGACTGGCGTTAAATCTTCTTTCGAACAATCTGTTCAGGCCAGTCTCAAATTACCTACACAGTAGGTTTCGGCTGGCACCCGTCAGAAAACAACTACTCCCCTGGCTAATACCACGAAGGGCATTGAATTATATCCGACCAGGTGCCAGTGCAGGTTTCTTCACAGAAGTAAATCCTGCATTTGCTTTCGTCGATACACATGAAGGAATTGATTTTCAATTATAGGGACGGACAGACTTGCAGACCGGTTTCGGGCTATTTGGCCACTCGTCAGTGCAAGGCAGTGCCATCATCAACATAAAGTCGATGATTTCCCATAATTAAAAATCAAACTCCTACACGAGTATCAAGCCCCGGCCGAAGCTGATGCGAACAACGAAGTTGTTACGCCATCTACCAATGGACGAGGTATTCCAAAAGCAAACCGAATATGCCCATTCCTCCTGCGAGGAAAATGTAAAAACACTTGACATAGTCAGTGGGCATACTTGAAGACTGGCGTTAAATCAAATCTTCTTTCGAACAATCTGTTCAGGCCAGTCTCAAATTACCTACACAGTAGGTTTCGGCTGGCACCCGTCAGAAAACAACTACTCCCCTGGCTAATACCACGAAGGGCATTGAATTATATCCGACCAGGTGCCAGTGCAGGTTTCTTCACAGAAGTAAATCCTGCATTTGCTTTCGTCGATACAAATGAAGGAATTGATTTTCAATTATAGGGACGGACACACTTGCAGACCGGTTTCGGGCTATTTGGCCACTCGTCAGTGCAAGGCAGTGCCATCATCAACATAAAGTCGATGATTTCCCATAATTAAAAATCAAACTCCTACACGAGTATCAAGCCCCGGCCAAAGCTGATGCGAACAACGAAGTTGTTACGCCATCTACCAATGGACGAGGTATTCCAAAAGCAAACCGAATATGCCCATTCCTCCTGCGAGGAAAATGTAAAAACACTTGACATAGTCAGTGGGCATACTTGAAGACTGGCGTTAAATCAAATCTTCTTTCGAACAATCTGTTCAGGCCAGTCTCAAATTACCTACACAGTAGGTTTCGGCTGGCACCCGTCAGAAAACAACTACTCCCCTGGCTAATACCACGAAGGGCATTGAATTATATCCGACCAGGTGCCAGTGCAGGTTTCTTCACAGAAGTAAATCCTGCATTTGCTTTCGTCGATACAAATGAAGGAATTGATTTTCAATTATAGGGACGGACACACTTGCAGACCGGTTTCGGGCTATTTGGCCACTCGTCAGTGCAAGGCAGTGCCATCATCAACATAAAGTCGATGATTTCCCATAATTAAAAATCAAACTCCTACACGAGTATCAAGCCCCGGCCAAAGCTGATGCGAACAACGAAGTTGTTACGCCATCTACCAATGGACGAGGTATTCCAAAAGCAAACCGAATATGCCCATTCCTCTTGCGAGGAAAATGTAAAAACACTTGACATAGTCAGTGGGCATACTTGAAGACTGGCGTTAAATCAAATCTTCTTTCGAACAATCTGTTCAGGCCAGTCTCAAATTACCTACACAGTAGGTTTCGGCTGGCACCCGTCAGAAAACAACTACTCCCCTGGCTAATACCACGAAGGGCATTGAATTATATCCGACCAGGTGCCAGTGCAGATTTCTTCACAGAAGTAAATCCTGCATTTGCTTTCGTCACTGGCACCTGGTCGGTTGTTCGCATCAGCTTTGGCCGGGGCTTGATACTCGTGTAGGAGTTTGATTTTTAATTATGGGAAATCATCGACTTTATGTTGATGATGGCACTGCCTTGCACTGACGAGTGGCCAAATAGCCCGAAACCGGTCTGCAAGTGTGTCCGTCCCTATAATTGAAAATCAATTCCTTCATTTGTATCGACGAAAGCAAATGCAGGATTTACTTCTGTGAAGAAACCTGCACTGGCACCTGGTCGGATATAATTCAATGACCTTCGTGGTATTAGCCAGGGGAGTAGCTGTTTTCTGACGGGTGCCAGCCGAAACCTACTGTGTAGGTAATTTGAGACTGGCCTGAACAGATTGTTCGAAAGAAGATTTGATTTAACGCCAGTCTTCAAGTATGCCCACTGACTATGTCAAGTGTTTTTACATTTTCCTCGCAGGAGGAATGGGCATATTCGGTTTGCTTTTGGAATACCTCGTCCATTGGTAGATGGCGTAACAACTTCGTTGTTCGCATCAGCTTTGGCCGGGGCTTGATACTCGTGTAGGAGTTTGATTTTTAATTATGGGAAATCATCGACTTTATGTTGATGATGGCACTGCCTTGCACTGACGAGTGGCCAAATAGCCCGAAACCGGTCTGCAAGTGTGTCCGTCCCTATAATTGAAAATCAATTCCTTCATTTGTATCGACGAAAGCAAATGCAGGATTTACTTCTGTGAAGAAACCTGCACTGGCACCTGGTCGGATATAATTCAATGCCCTTCGTGGTATTAGCCAGGGGAGTAGTTGTTTTCTGACGGGTGCCAGCCGAAACCTACTGTGTAGGTAAGTTGAGACTGGCCTAAACAGATTGTTCGAAAGAAGATTTGATTTAACGCCAGTCTTCAAGTATGCCCACTGACTATGTCAAGTGTTTTTACATTTTCCTCGCAGGAGGAATGGGCATATTCGGTTTGCTTTTGGAATACCTCGTCCATTGGTAGATGGCGTAACAACTTCGTTGTTCGCATCAGCTTTGGCCGGGGCTTGATACTCGTGTAGGAGTTTGATTTTTAATTATGGGAAATCATCGACTTTATGTTGATGATGGCACTGCCTTGCACTGACGAGTGGCCAAATAGTCCGAAACCGGTCTGCAAGTGTGTCCGTCCCTATAATTGAAAATCAATTCCTTCATTTGTATCGACGAAAGCAAATGCAGGATTTACTTCTGTGAAGAAACCTGCACTGGCACCTGGTCGGATATAATTCAATGCCCTTCGTGGTATTAGCCAGGGGAGTAGTTGTTTTCTGACGGGTGCCAGCCGAAACCTACTGTGTAGGTAATTTGAGACTGGCCTGAACAGATTGTTCGAAAGAAGATTTGATTTAACGCCAGTCTTCAAGTATGCCCACTGACTATGTCAAGTGTTTTTACATTTTCCTCGCAGGAGGAATGGGCATATTCGGTTTGCTTTTGGAATACCTCGTCCATTGGTAGATGGCGTAACAACTTCGTTGTTCGCATCAGCTTTGGCCGGGGCTTGATACTCGTGTAGGAGTTTGATTTTTAATTATGGGAAATCATCGACTTTATGTTGATGATGGCACTGCCTTGCACTGACGAGTGGCCAAATAGCCCGAAACCGGTCTGCAAGTGTGTCCGTCCCTATAATTGAAAATCAATTCCTTCATTTGTATCGACGAAAGCAAATGCAGGATTTACTTCTGTGAAGAAACCTGCACTGGCACCTGGTCGGATATAATTCAATGCCCTTCGTGGTATTAGCCAGGGGAGTAGTTGTTTTCTGACGGGTGCCAGCCGAAACCTACTGTGTAGGTAATTTGAGACTGGCCTGAACAGATTGTTCGAAAGAAGATTTAAAAATATTAGGTTTCATCTCTGGACCGAAAATTGTACCCATTTATCTCTGAAAGCATTGCACAGCACTACACAGTCCATATGGCTTCACTTGAAATACAAACACACATCTTCCCGGTACTGAAAAAGGTATTTTTCCTCTCGAAGAATCGTCTGAAGGAATTTGCCAAAAAACACTTCGCAAATCTACTGAGGAAAGGAAACGGATAAGACGCAACATGGCTGTCAACTATTGGATAACTATCTGTTTCAAAGAGTTGAGTTCTCGTTCATCAGAAGAAAACCTATATTCCTTACTGGGTTTCTCAACTGATAGCACTGGTTTTGACCAATTACCTTGAGTGGGTTCAATTACTTTCAATTCCAGCATTTTATCAGACTCCTAATGCAGGTGGTCAAACATATAGGTTGATATCAAGTATTGGCACTGTCTCACAGGAGTACCTTCACCCACATCCATATGCTATTGCATCTTCGTCGTTCTCCCTAACTTACCGCTAAGCACTTCGAAGACCTGTTAAGTTCCCCCAATGTCCGTTCCACGAAGTCCAGTATGGAATTCTCGGTATTTCAGTTGTTTATAAAACCAAACTGCTGTTTGGTGATCACATGATGATTGTCGAAATAGTCCATAATTAGATTTTCAACAGACTGTCAAAATGTTTCAGAAGATATATCGATAACAGAAATTGGCCTTTAATTGTTCATTTCGTTTGCCTGATTGAAAAACTAGAGATACCCTAGCATATTTTCACTGGAAAGGTATTATTATAGAGTAAAACTGCGAAGTATATAACTTTAAATCTATTTTACAAATAATGACAATTAACAATGAGGAACCGGAATTAAAAAAATGTTCCATTTTTATTATTTTATCTGATAGAGCATGAGAATCTGTTCACAAAAATACCCTTCTGACCTCGATCCTTCCACTATTTTTTTCAAAAATCTCTACTATGTAACGAAAAATATCAAATGATGACGTCAACATTTACTCATTCATTAATGCTCTCCATCTCCTTCTAGTTAGGATAAAATACTACGAAATACTATAAAATATTTAGATTCACTACAGTGAGTTGGCAATACGAGATTAATTTGACAGCAGCCACGTTCACATCATTCAAAGTCACAATGGCGTCTGACCAGAGGCCAGATTTTATTTCACGAATTTGATTATCGAATTGATTAGCTAAGTTCGTTAATTCATGGATCGAGTAGAGACTGAGCCGAGATCAGCTGATCACTGAGCGCATGGAGCTTAAGATATGAAAACGAACGGGTTTTGAGCGTTTGGAGCGTGTAACATAACCTCATAATTTTGTATTTATTTCATCTTTACCGAGCAATTTGTGCTTGAACGTACACGAATTTTCCTTTGATTATCCAAACTCGCCATGCAGATTGTTCATATGAAGATCATGTTGAATGAGATTGTAGGTAGGTTGAATTTTTATGTTTTCTCCACAATGATGTGTTTATAGGTATGAGATGAAGTTGATTCAAGATATGGGTTCTTTCACATTCAGACTTGGCCTGGCGTTTCATTCTCCAATGATGAGCATATCAACATTGATACGCTGCATTCTTTCTAGTCCGTTGTACCTGTTTGGGCAGATGCTATAGAAATTGGAATAGTTTCTATTCATGTTATAACCATTTTGTATGATGAACATGATTCCTGCGGTATGAGAAGAAAATCTATGGTTAGTTTGAAAGGAGTCCAAATTTCCCAATGCTTTACAGAAAAGATTAAACACGCTCTACATTTTATCCTTGGAGTATTCAAAAATGTATTATGAAAGCCTGTGGATAAGGTAATACAAGATAATGAGATATGTTGTTTTAATAAGGAAAAAGAACTGAAAATTGTCAACACTAATGTATCATCATTCATTGTTTATAATGGAAGTCAACAGGGATTGCACATATCCTTACCTAAGAACAAGTTTCGAAGGATCTGAAGCTGTTTCGAATGATAAGCAAGTGGGTTTTTTTAAACGTTATCAGGATGCAATGGTTGCTAGAGTGATACAGCTTGTAGAAAGGCAGAAAAAAATCTTCACATCAAGATATTATGGACAGAAGATAATAAATTTGCTGAATACTAAATCTAGATGACAATGTGTGTATTCATAACGTGAGGAATGAAGCATATTCAGTTGTAATGGAGTTCAATGAAGAAGAGAACGAGATTAACTTTGTCAAATGTGAAGACTGTGCTGCCCATTTAGGTAAGTTGAAGATAAACTGTGGTATGCAGTATCCTTTGGGCTAGAAATAGAACTTGTATTTTTGATCTGTGTGTGATCAGTTGATGGTGGCACATGGCACACCTGATCTCGTACTAACTCATAGACACCCTCAGTACTATGTCTTTTCAAAGAATCTGCCTTCGGGAAATTCTTATCAGTTTGAGTTATCTGCTTTTCAGCTTCATGTTCTGTTGGTCATTTTTGTTGATGAAGTGTAAATAAGGTAATATTTCGAAATACTATAGTTGATGAATATTTTCTTAACTGGATTTGTTCCAGTCATTTATAATTTATATGGATCAAATAAATATCAGAGAAGTAAACAATACTCCTCAATAGGTTTTATATTAATAAAGATAAGTGAGATCTTTCACTCTTATTCAAACCTCCAACAGAATAGAACTGTTTGAAGAATGTGAGAGCAAAAACATTTGTTCCTGTATTATTAATATTAGTATTAATTCAAATTGGCCGGTGTTTTAGTAAGGAAATAGTAATTTTCGAAAAAAAAACTAAGAAAAATAGTTTCGTTTTCAAACGGTTAATAACTATTTCAAAACAATATTGAAATTGTTAGTTTTTCATTTTTTCATCACTATACAGTTTAAAAATAAAAAGTGAGATCCTGGCGGATCCTGGGCTAAACAAAATCAACTAAATATTTATGTATTCATTATTTTTTTTTAGTTGGTCATACCATAACTATTTCAATAGATATTACTATATTTTTCTTTGTCATTTATCGTGGTATTATAAACTGATGACATTATTTTAAATATTTCATTTTTTTTTTATTCACATCGCTGTATAAGAATTCATTTCTTAGGATTAGCAACTCAATGAACTTTAAAATAAAAGGATGTCTGATAAGTCAAAATTTATCTTTCCAATGCTGGATTTATGAACTCAACTGAACTAACATCAATCAACTACTAATAACTAAGAAAGATGAGTGAATACAGGAAAACCCCATTGGGGGTTTATAAACTTTCGTCTGTCAATAAAACTAACAACTAAGAATTAACAACTAAGAACTTAACGTATGTGCATTAGACACAATATTTTCTGACATAACCAGTAATTCAAAAACAAATTAGAGATTGCGAAGAGAGGAAGTTTGTGTCATACAAATCAATTGGTTTAACCAAGACAGTATTACTTGAAATTAGTCGGATTCAGTATAGATCGTGAAAAAGTTATTTAAATGATTAGTATTAAACTTTTGAAAGTCACAACTTTTGTTGCCACTGGAATGATCAAGAAACAAAAACGACGGAGTTTTAAGATAAGGCCCATGAATAGGACTAGAAGGGAAACCAGTGTATGTTATGTTCATTATCATATAGCAATGGAACTTCTAATTTCAAAACACAAGCACGAGGAAAGTCAAAAAATGTCAAATGAAACATAACCTGAAGCATGCAATGATCGCAGATCACTTCCCTAGCTCTGAATGTCGAGCATAGAATGCTCAAAATCTAATTATTAGTTTCCAGGTAATTGTGTTTATAAATGCCTCCTCCATTCTAGTTGTGAATTACTAATTGTTGATTCGGAGTTGTTAGTTTAATTGAGTTTTTTAAATATCAACTAAAAGTATTTCTGAGAGTGTTTTATTATTTTTTCTCGAAATCTCAAAGTATGATCTGCCTTGTGATACTTGTTTTTCTATTTGTCTATGAGATCTAACCGAAACTGGTCTGTAGCTAGTGGATCTGAAGCTGAAAATGGTTCAATCTTTTCACTACTATTTTTGTAAATATTTGCTCGAATAATGATATCTCTACATAGTGAGAAACATATTTACAAGTGGAGTATTATTCAAGGGGTTTCATGGTGGTATCCGTTAAAATACCTTTAGAGTTATGATAACGACTCCTGGTAGATGTGGAATCTGGAATCACCATATCTCTTTTTATTGTATTTATTTTCAATATGAGACATTTCACCTACAAGCACATATGTAATAATATCATCAGAGCTTCCCAAGTATGAAACCAAAAGTAGTTAGGAGGATCAAACCATTCCTTCCCATTATTAGACATGCATGTTTTGGTTACATTTTACTGACAGCCAGTGGGATTCACAGGTGGCTGTTGTGTGAGAATAACATCCCTCATAATAATTTGTTTATACAACACATAATCCACTTTGACTATTTTTCAGGGGGATGCAAACATGCTATTCTCAACTTGGATTCATCGACGTAGTGAAGAACCTTCTCCTACTGCAGTCACTTGCTACTGGAAGGAGTCTGAGTTGGCGTCAATAGCTTCGTCAAAAAAATTCCTTCTTGCCAAAGAAATAGGAACTTTAGATTTTGAGCCCATGGTAGCTGGAGACGGACCTTTCTTGAAAAATGTTGTTGACAATAGTATATCTAGTGAAAGAATGAATACCCAACTCCCTAAATACTATAGGGAATTTGATGATACTGAGCAGCTCTCTTTCCACTATCTAATTAATGCAAACTTTGATGTGGAAAATGGAAGAGAAGAAGTTTTCTTGGAGTTTTCCCAGAATTTCATGAAAAAAGATGTTTGTGATAAAGCTGCGATGAAAACTTTCAATCAGCGTGACAGTCCCTTATGGTTTGAACTGCGTTATGCACGAATTACAGCATCTAAGGCTTATGATGTGATGCACTGCAAAAACACAGATGGTGTTTTGGTTGAGCATATCCTAGGAGCAGCTTAATTGAAGGATACAGGAGCAATGAAACGAGGGCGGATGTTAGAAAAATAAGTTTCAGATAAAGTACAAGAAAAAACTGGTTCACATTCAACACAGTGTGGCTTGATGCTAGATCCCAAATACCGTTTTATTGGTGCCTCTCCAGACGGTCTGACCAGCGAATATGTAATAAAAATCAAATACCCTCAACAAAAAATGCCCTTGAAAAATACATTACTTTCAAGAACGAAATATCTGCAAAACATCTAGCGCAAGTTCAAATGCGGATGCATGTCTATGAAAAAGAGAAATGCCTGTTTTGTGTTGCTGATTCAAACTTTGAGGAAACAGGTGAAGTTAATATTATCGAAATAGCTCACGATATCAACTATTGTGAAAATATGATAGGAATGTGCAAGCAGTTCTGGTCCAACATCAAATTCTCAAGAGCAAAGAAGTCTTTTGAATGATCCATATATCGATATTCGTGATCTGTGATCTGAAGAAAAACCATAACGTCCAATCATTGAGATGTAATGGCATATTTTTCTGGAATCTGGCCACACAATTAGTTCCTGAAGTACTTGAGCTAGTTTAATTACTGTCTTCCTAAATGTTTTCCCATTACTATCTGTCATCCCAAAATGTATACCAAATAATTTGAATGCATAATCAAGTCTGATCTTTCTCAAAGTTATCAAAATATTGCCGGTACTCGTAGATACTGATTTGGAGAGCATTTTTATCAGAAAGTAACTTTCCAAAACCTAAAAATATTTTGCGATTTTTTTCTATCATTATTAGAGTAAGCAGAATCTGAAGAATCAGGGTCATAGTCAGAATCATATGTTGCTGATCTTGTATCAATACTGCTTGCAGAGTAGGTGGAACTGGATAGTTTTTGACTATGCACATCATTCTTCGAACCTCTTTCACATTTAGCTGGCACAGGTTGCTCAAGATGGTCCTTGTTCACCTGAAATGTTTGTTGATCTCAATTGAGTGTTCTCTAATAATGTACTGATATAAAAACTCCGGCGAGTCATGAGTATATTTTCAGAAGAGAAGAGAAAATGAGTCATCCACCCTTGCTTTGAGAGAGAGAGAAACAACATTAAGTGCAATTAATCTGAATGGTATGCAACAACGAATAAACGGTAACACATATTCCTCCAATAACCACAAGGTGGTAATCTTTTGTCTGTATTTATTCTACTCTTACAATATATGTTTTAATTTGTAGTCTTTCCAATGGCCCTGATAGATTACATACAAATGATGATACATTTCATCAATAAAAACTCCAGTGAGTCATGAGTATACTGTCAAAAGTGTTGATTCATTGACAAAAATATAAACCTGTGAAATTGAACTTGAATTTTATAAGAAGAGGAATAAACGAGCCACTTCAATGAATATAATACATAAAAATACTTCTAAACAGAAAAACTATGAAATACTTACAAATACATATTACTTAGTCATTGTTTTTTTTTTGTAACAGATTGATAGGCCAAAATATGATTTCAAGCTGAATTTTTTCACTCACCTCAGCTGGTTGTTTTCGTTTCATTTCAACTCCATTCTCAGCCCGACCAGAAACAGATATACTTGGCACAACATCCCTCTTCAATCTAGGTGTATCGTTCATCAATTTCACCTTCAAAAAATTATTTGCATCTTCTTCCAACTAAAAAAAGGTATGTCATATAGTTTTTCTTCGGTCTATTGATTATAAATGGAATTCGAGATTATTGAACTAGCAAATGTGATTTCGAGTGTGATCTTGCTACAATACATTGAAGCTTAGACTAGCCAAATTCTATAATAAATATCAATTCAATGAACACTTTCTTGGAGTCATTTTCATTATTATTTTTTATAGTAGTAGTTACAACTGCACGAACTCTAGTTATTACTTTGGATTAGTTTTTAGTATTATTATAGAAACGAGCAATCATTTTAAGAGTATTTTATACGATCAATTCCTAAACCGAATCACAATTATCAGTTACTTACGTTGAAATGATCCTTGCAAACGTAGGTCCTAACTTCTCTAGAAACCCCATTGCATCCAATCAAAGCAGTTAACCAGGCATTCCTTCTCGTTGAATCGAACGGCAACAGAAAAAAGTACTTATTTGCGGAAACTTGAGAGTTGTTCTTGCACTCAGTTACCAAACAAAACTTCACAAAATCACTCCTCGATGCCATAATTTCGGAAAATTTTCTGTTGAAGCGTGAAATAACATGAAAAATGGCAAATTCTTCCCCATTGCAAAAGAATGTCAACAGTAATAAATTCCTGCAACTTGTTAAAATGAAATTCCTCTAAGATATACATTCATTAATTAGGAGGGGTGTGGCTTACCAAAACTCAACTTCATATGGTTGTATTTATGAATGAACGTATTCACGTCAGCATTTGATATTTTCCGTTACATAATAGAGGTTTTTTGAAAAAATAGTGGAAGGATCGAGGCAAGAAGGGTATTTTTGTGAACAGATTTTCATGCTCTATCAGATAAAATAAAAAAGGGAACATTTTTTCAATTCCGGTTCCTCATTGACATCCCAGTCAATATAGATATCCTAGGTGATCTCATTTCACTTGCGCAGTATGAATAATGATACACATAACATCTCCCTCTTCAAATAATATAAATCTGATAACAAAAAATATGAATATATTCAACAATAATGATTCTCTAAGTACGATGGCTTTTTAACTTCTCTTCCTACTCGGGTGAAATAACTTTCTTCATTATTATTATAGTTTATACTCTTCCTCCCTCCTGATTCAAAATCACTCTGTGAACTCTGATCTCCCCTTTCATCAGTGTTGGGCAAGGTAGACGTTTCAATGAACTATCTTTCGACATTTTCATCAGTATTGTCATTTTCAATTTCCACATATTCATCATTCGATTGATCGTATTCAGATTGACAACTATCATAAGAATGAACACACGTATCAAAATTTTGGTAAGAACAGTTTCTATCTATTTTTTTTGGAACACCTATTTCTGAACAAAACTCTGCCTGTTTCACTAATTTTTACCTTATAGGTTCTGGGTCTACTTCGATCTAAATCAACAATTACGGCTGGTTCCCAAATATTATTATGCAAAACAACGACATAATCTTTTTTTTTCATCCAAATTTTTTGCAGATCTATCATCTGGGCCGAAAGTTATTTTCCAATATCCTCAGAGTAAAACTGCTAAGTATTTAACTTTAAATCTATTTTACAATTAATGATAATTACCAATTGACATCCCAGTCAATATACTGTAACGAAAGTATTAGTCTCTGTTCAGATTACCCAGGACATTTGCTCAGAGGCAGAAGGTGTGAATTCTTTGGACGCCTTCCTAGTACTGAATTTATAGATGTGACTGGAAGGAATGTTGATTTGAATGGCATGAGCGCCAGAATTTTCTTGAATCAAAGTGCAAATATGAATTCTTGAAGAGGATAAAAATTCAAACTTTTCCTGAATGAACCCCAAAGTCTAATTTCTTCCTTTCAAACCAATGGATGAGCAACTGAAACAACTAAATACTATATAACATATATTCAATTTATGTACAAACAGGAATGTAAACAAAACTGGAACGTATACAAAACTGAAATTTATACTAACTTCAACTCTAGTGTCTGATAATCTTGTGACTGTCCTAAAACTTGAATATTATTTGATTTACTGATCTGTGAATAGTACTATCGTTGTGTCTGTCGGTTTCACGAAGAAAAATTTGGTGTCCTCATAAAGCTTAAGGGTGGTACCTCTACCTTCGCTCCTTTCACAACGTAGACCAAGGTATTGGTGATGGGTACCGATCGAACTCTCCAATGTTGCTCCCCGTATTCAGTGGACCTGATTTATAGGTGCTAGTATTCCATATGGGCCAACTCGATTCAACAAATCATGTAAAACAATACAGTACGTATTATAATCAGTCTCAAAACAGAACAGTTACGATTATGTCGTTGTCAATTGACCGTTCGAACCAAAGCATATAGTTATTACAATACTTAAATATTTTCTAACAGAAATTATTTATGTAATATCAAATTCTTATATCAACAGGAATGTCAACACGTGTTGAGGAAAGATACAATAATGAATCTGGCCCGTTGCTGGATCTGACTGAAAATGGATATGCAAATATTTAAATTGAATCTTGACTTGAAAATTGAATGAACTAATTTCAACACTCAGTAGATACTTCCGGCCTGTTAGAAGAGATTCTGACAAGACTTACAAAACAGGATTATGTGAACTAATTCTCGATTGATTATTATATCCAAACGTACCTATAGAAATAACGATACTGGATAAATTTCAAAATGTACCAACAGATATAATGAATAAATCATCAAAATAATCCAAAAAAAAAACGAACTTTCTGGCCCTTGAGAACCCTCACAAGTTTCTGGAGTCACTGTGAAAGTGATTCAGGAACCAGCACATACTTCATTCAATAAATCAATTGAAATTTCATAAATAACAAAAATATGTGCTACTTACCTGAGACACCCTCTGAAGATAGTCTGGACACAGAATCATTCGAATGGTAATGGTTCGGACTTCCATTGTCTATATTTTTAACTCTATTGAAACCTGTTGCTCGTAACGGAAAGATTAAATACAAATTAAGTGAAAAAAAAATCAAATCAAGTAGTAGTAGCACCCTTTCCCCCACCATAGGGAAATCGGAGGGCTTTATAACCGACCACACCTCACACCTCGAAATATTGTCAGTAATCACCCGAAGACGATTGCGGATACCAGCAATCGAAACGTCGTGAGTAAACTCAACTTGAAACTTGGTTTCAACATTTTTCAAAATATTCCATTCAATTTCTTCATTTACATTTTTTGACTAGTATTTCATATTCGATACCTCAATTTTCTTGTCACAATATTATTTCATTCATTTCGTTATTAAAATGATTCTTTGACTTATATTTCAGATTCGAGATCTCGATTTTTTGTAACAACAGTATTTTCTTTGATCAATCAATCCCTAATTTCATCATTGACCAAAAATTTGATTTTGATTTGATTTTTTTCTCACTCAATTTGTATTTTAATCTTTCCGTTCCTAGCAACAGGTTTCAATAGAGTTAAAAATATAGACAATGGAAGTCCGAACCATTACCATTCAGCAAGGAACATTGTCAACCACTTTCAAGCAAACATAGAATCATTCGAGTTAAACTGCTTTCCAAAAATTTGTAGTCAACAATTATTCAAAATTCATTTTTCAGCCAACCAATAAAATTACTATGCAGCTTCAATTGCTTGAATTCAGCTGATCAGGAACGAATTCTGAAAATATATGGAGAAACAGTCACTGTTCACAAACAATAGAAAGTTCGATTGGCAAGCAATTGAAAATAATTCTGTAAATAAATCAAGATGGTTTCCTCAACCAACTGTTGCATGTATATTATCAAAATCAATCGGAATGAAACTAATAAATACAGAATTAAATTACTAACTTTATGTGGCTACAGTACACCACAAAAATACCTCACAAACGTTTTTCATTAACGCGATGAATCGAGATCTTTTTCACAGATATCTGAAAAACATGGCCTCCCTATGCCAATCAAAATGTTAATTCATCACTATTGAAAGCATGAAAACTACCGAAAGCGTCAGAATCTTATCAACATACCTTTTGTATCATAGTCCTATTCACACTTCACAAATTCAAAAGGTTTTACTTCGATTTCTACCGGAGAAAAGTTGATAACAAAATCTAATCTATCAGTCAGTACCAACAATCGATCAAGAAGCCTAAATCTCACTCTCGAAAAGGGCCAAGCTTCACCCTCAAAATCTTATCGATCCATCCTCGTCAAAAAGAACTTGCGCGATCGATTCACAACCGATTTTTCCGGCGTTCAAACTGCCATCGATTAGGATGAATTGAGTACTCTGAATAATATAGAACTCGATATCTAGATAAATAGATAGAAGTTTTGCTACTCTCCCCTAGGTGTCATTAGGAATGTTATTTATGAAGTCAATATTCAAATTAATTTAATAAATTATTTCGTGAAACAATGAAATCGTTACAATACATATCCTATTATTAATAACAATACACATAACAGGTATATTGCCGTTTTTGGGGCACGAATCGATCAAGTTAACGACGGGTTTAAATAAATATCCATGCATTTGTTTTATGAGTTGGGCTTTGATTCCATCAGGACTTGGTGCGGCGTCGTGTTCAAGGTTATATATCAGAATTATTCCCTCATTTTCTGACACTGACATTTATTTTGCCAGTTTCTTTGATAATCGCTTTTTTTTCTATGTTATTCATATTTGATGTAGTATTTGTTATATCTCGTATCATTTTCCAAGTTTTCTTGTATTTTCCATCGACTTCTTCCAGCTTGTTTTATAGTAATCATTTTTTCATCAAATATTCGAATTCATTCCCATAATCTTTGTATCCTTTTCTATATTTCTGTGTGCATGTTTTTAGTAGACACTTTTTTTTTGTTTTAAAGATTTTATGAGCCCTACATTGATCCACTGTTTCAGTTTCTTAGGTTCTCTATTATTGACATTTGCTGTTGTAATATATTCTTGTAGTTAATCATTTATTTATGCAAGAGAAAATTGTGTTCCAGTGCGAAAAAGCATTTCACCCGTATTCTCTAGATTTAATTAATTTTTTGGGATGTTTTCCAAACTGCTGCTGGCAGATTTGTGGTCGGTAATTGAGATAGATATATAAATGATGTCAAATGATTTGTTAAGTTACTGAGGATCCCAGATGAATCGCTGTTCACTTCCTAATTGATAACATTATTTTTCGACATAAATATTGTCATACATTGAAAATAAGAGGTCTTATATGAAAAATTATTATCACATTTTCGAAATTATCAACCTGAAAATTGATTTGGAAATCCAGTGATTTTCAATAATTCATAATTTTTCAGTTCAACATTTTATTTCGAAGTATTAATTCAGGCATGTTATATTATTCAGCTGTAATAGTAGAATTTATATCCAGCGAATATCAAAGTTCAACGCCCTTCGAGGAATCAGGTTTCAGGTTGCATCAGGGGTCGTCAATAATCGTAATAAATGAACGCTGAGAATTGCCAATTTAGAAATTATCAGCGAAATAACTTATGACCACAGGATAATTTCTCATATAAATTTAAAAGCTGTTTGCGAATCTGGCTTTTCGTCAGTGATCAGTTTGACCAACGAGACTCATTTTCAAAGTAATAGGGGCCATCTTCAAGAAGAATGAAGAAAGCACACCTCCCCTTCTTCGGAATTATAATGTAATAATTCACCATTTCTCTTAATCCCAACTGCATTGTTTCTACCTGTTTTATTGATGAGTAATCAATGTCACACATAGTACAAATTATAGTTTTGTTAATAAACTAAGTAAATTTTCATTATCTCTTATTTTTTCACTTCATATGGGTACACTTCAAATACACAATCAAAATCGCCTCTCGCAGCAAAGCTTAGAGTTTCATGTCCCTAATTGTTTGTTTGTCCTCATTTGGGAGGGTGGTTTCCTTCAAATACCCTCTCAAAAGTCACGTCCATGCCATCTGATCATGATGAATCATACATTCATTATACATTTTTTTCAATATGATATTTAATAGAACAAACGACTTACCTGTAGGAAGTTCGTTCTATATTATATGAGATATACTCGTCCAATTAGAATACACACGTAGTCACACAATCGTGGCTTTGTCGAGCACAATTTCTTTAAAGATCTGACTAAGCAAAAAAGGAAAAGACCACTTCTTATCGCTGGCCGACCGCGACGGTACCTACCTATGAATCATTACACTGAATGATAAATAAAAAAATAGATATATTAGTTAACGGGACTGGTAGGGTGGGATTCTAATTGGACGAGTATATCTCATATAATATAGAACGAACTTCCTACAGGTAAGTCGTTTGTTCTATTGATTATATTTCGATATACTCGTATAATTAGAATACACACGTAGTTATTTGAAAATCTGATATAGATATTTTATTTATTTATCAATTTTCAACTACAGTCATTATTATCTTATAATAACATCGCTGTCGTAATAACAAGAACATGTAAGATTTTTTTTTAAATTTTTTTTTACCTTGTGGTTAACAACATATCATTATATTTTTAACCAATCTCCATGAGAACAAGGAGAAACACAAAAAAAAAAAACAATTACTTAGAATTAGAAACTATATATTCTACAAGATTACAGTCGTCTACAAGAGGACGATTGTAAAATCTAGCAAATACTTTTGATCTTTTCGTTCACCCGGCTGAGTTTTTTATTGAATCAATGTTCATTCCTGCTCTATAAGCCGCGGATGTAGAAGCATGCCTAGTACTATGGCTTTTAAATATTGAAATATTTATTCCGCTTGACATCATGACATCCTTAATCCAGCGGCTTAATGATTGAGTCGAGGCTTTATGAAAGGGTTTTCGATAGGTTAAGATCAAATATTCTTCCTTATTTCTTATTGCCTTAGAAACCTCTGAATACTTGACTAAAGTCTTAGCCACACATAAGTCCGGATGATTTTCGAAAAAAAATTATTTTCAATGTAGGTTGTACCCGATTGAATCTTGACGTTTTCAACATATCCGTGAATGTAATTTCCACACCATTGTCACTAATTTTAATATTCTTCTCCATAATTTTGGAAATCGTCTGAGTTCTTTGTCCTGACGCTAATATCAATAATACAACTATTTTTTCAACCAATTTTTCTAATGATAAATCTTCCAAAGGATACATTTTTTGATGTAATTCAAAACATGAACTGGATCCCACGTTTCGTTGTACCTTGGAAAACTCGGTCGTTCTCGAAATGCTCCCTTCAAAAAACGTTTTATCAACATTTCATCACTATTAGAAATATCTAATATAAACGCTAATGCGGACTTATGTGTGTTTAACGCAGCATAGGAAACATTCTTTGAAAATATTTCTTTCAAAAAAGAAATTATGTTACCAACACTTACGGAATATACATCTGTGTTTTTTCTTTTACAATATAACCACCACTGACTAAGTGTTCCATAATATTGACGCAGGGTGGAGTTACTGATTGATTTGATCAAAATCATCCTCAGCAATCCCTTTCTTTATGAACGATCCCCGGATAATCTCGATACCACTAGGGGGATGTTCCTCCACAAGGGGTGGCTGGTGCTAAAGGGCGATAAAAGTAAATTTTCAAAAGGTTCAAAAATTATTGACTCTACTATACAAAGTTTTATAAATAAAGAAAACCATGGCTGATTAGGCCAGTAGGGAACGACCAAAATACCTACTGCCTTATCCTCTATAATTTTTTTGAGAGTGCCTCCAATTATCGGAAAAGGTGGAAATGCATAAAAAAATAATGATGAATCCCATGTAAAGGTAAATGCATTTGACGTCAGAGCTCCCGAGTCTCGCATCCAGGAAACATAATTATCACATTTCTTGTTTGATCTCGAAGCAAAGAGATCTATGTTTGGTTTACCAAATTTTGACACAATCTTTAAATATATTTCGTCATTTAATGAATATTCCGATTCTATTGATATACTTCTTGATTGTTCATCTGCCACCACGTTTCTTTCGAAGCAATATAAGATGCGTCTAACATTATGTTGCGTTTCTCACACCAAGTCCAAATATCTCTGCTGATTTTATTCAACAAGTGATAGCGAATACCTCCCATCTTATTAATGTATGCTATAGCTGTTTTATTATCAACACGCGAAAGAATGTTGCAGTTTTTTGCTTCTGATGCAAAACATTGTAGGGCATAATAAACTGCTAATAATTCGAGAGAGTTTATGTGATACTTTGCTTCCTGTCTACTCCATAATCCCCGGGAGACTTTTTACTTATATGACGCCCCCCACCCCGTTTTTGACGAATCAGTGTAAATTTCATGATCATATTTCTGACATTCAATTGAATTGAGAGACTGTATTATATGTTGCTTCCACCACAATAGGTCATTACGAGAAATATTTGAAATTTTCATTGTTGAATCATAACAGCCATTCGAATGTTTAAGTGCTAGATATTTCTCACGTAACAATATTTTCATGTGAAACCAGCCATATTGGACCGCTGGACAAACTGCGGTTAAAGTCCCAATGAGTTTTGAAAAATCCCTAATTTTACAGCTTTTCTTAAAATAAAATTTATTCATCATGTTCATTATGGATTCTTTTTTATTGTCTGGTGCATACATAGTCATATCAGAACTGTTATATATGAATCCCAAATATTCACAATTTTGTGAAGGAATCAAACGAGACTTTTCGAAATTTATTATGAATCCAAGTCGATGTAAAGTTTTCAAAACACTACTTACATTATTTTCGACCTCTACATAAGAGCTCCCAAGTAATAGAATGTCATCTAAATAAATGAGGCATAACATCCCCTGTTGCCTGAAATGATGAAATATAGGTTTAAGAAGTTTCGTAAACATATACGGGGCTGTTGCTAAGCCCATAGACAAACAATTAAATTGATAAAGTTGTTCCCTAAATTGAAAACGAAGAAATTTTTTATGGTTTGCATATATGGGTATCATATAATACGCATCTTTCAAATCAATTTTAGCCATGAAGCAGTTCTTTGTAATTAAATCTTTTACACTTTTATAATTGTCTAACTTGAAATGAGGTGGTGATATAAATCGGTTTAAGCCTTCAAGATTGAGGATGAACCTATCGGTTCCGTTAGCTTTGGGAACCAGGAAAAAATTCGAAAGAAACTGACCATTTGATGGCCGACATACCTTTTGTCAGTAAGTCTGAGATAACAGGTATTAATTTTGTCATTTTACATTTTTGTAACTGTGGACTCGAATACGCATATTGAAAAGGCTTTTGAATAAATGGAATTTTGTAGCCAGTAATCCAAGACAATATGTTTTGATCCGTAGTGAAAAAATGCCAAGCATTGGTATAAAACTTTAACCTGCCACCGTAAGTGTTAGTACATACCGCTATTTCACATTGTTGCGTTTGTTGTAAGGTTTGTACGACTGTCTGAATTCCCGTTCCTTCTTCTGGGGCCTCTCTTTCATTTTTCCCTCGACATACTTGCGCTGGTAGTTGGAAGAAGCGCTTCTGCTTGGAGTTCTTTGAAAAGAGGAGCTAGATGCCGGTGGAAAAGGTTTTGAGATGGGAAAGGTAGTTTTCATTTCCCTGCCGGTCTTCAACTGAGTTTTAACTTCTCGGAATTTTTCGGCGAAGTTCTTGCCACATAGAAACTCATCTGGTTTGCTTTCCTTAATGATTTTTCGGACTGTTGAATTCAGATTAGTTTCCACATGATATTTCCTATTGGTGAAAAGCATATTGAAAACACCACACATGTTTTTGCCTGCGTCCACTATAGACGGCAAAAGCTGACATTGTATGTCTGTAATAGGGCATTCGTCTCGTTTCAAAATAGCATCAATGCATTTTGCTAAAGCCGAAAGAGCTGAGCCGACCTGTCCTTGAATAGAAGAGAGATATTTATCTCCTTTTCGACCTTGCTCTGCCAATGAAGATTCCAATTCAGGGTTTGATAAAGGTGCCCTCAAATAAGGAATATTCCTAGGAATGAGATATTTCTTTTCAAAAACGTCCTTGTCACTTCTCTCAACCCCTAGGGTGAGATATTTGCTCCAACGATCCGCAAGAGCCTGATGTACGTCATTACCATAAATTCAATCGTTACCGGATGGCTCTTCTCCTAACAACTTCAAAATTTCGGAGTTTTGCTCTTGGTCTCCTGGCTGACTATTTGTTGTCCCAACCTGGTCACTGGGTACTGTCATTTGTGGGGTTTCATGTTCTGAACCATCTGACGACTCTGAAGTAAAAGTCGTAATGGAATCACCTGAAAAAATAACGAATGGTATTACCCGAAAAAAGACGAGAAAAGGCATGTCGTCACTCATTTCGGAACCACCCTGTAGGCATTGAGACTATGTGTACATATTGGAATTATCTGAACAATGTGAAACAATTGTCAGAACCAACCGGGTGGAATTACCCAAACTATGATATAAAACAAAACAAAAAACATGTTTGGAACCAGTCGTTCGTATTGCCTGTATATGATATCAATATATATTGATATTGGAATTATCTGAACAATATAAAATGTTTCAGAACCAACCAAATGGAATTACCCCCTTGGGAACCAGTTATTTGCTTACTTGATATTATGCGTTGTCGCCGGCGGCTTGGTTTACGTTCGAGGTTCGCCAACTTCTTCCGTAACTTTCTTCTTTTCCTATCTAAGTCACTAACATCACTGACTGCACTAGATACCTTACACCTTTCAGGCATTTTTCACAAAATAAAAAAAAAAGACAAAAATGAAATGAAGAGCGGGAATATACGTACTGTCTCGACAAAGCACAAAAGTGTAATGATTCATGGGTAGGTACCGTCGGCCAGCGATAAAAAGTGGTCTATTCCTTTTTTGCTTAGTCAGATCTTTAAAGAAATTGTGCTCGACAAAGCCACGATTGTGTGACTACGTGTGTATTCTAATTGGACGAGTATATCGAAATATAATTGGCGAAAGATTTATCATGTCTTGAACTCATTTTCATTATGGAATAAACTAACATAATTTTACTCATCATTTCATACCTCCACTTTATATTTCCCATCGTGGCATTTGGTGGAGGCGCCTTTCTCGTTCTTGGTGGTTCCATTCTCCATAATGGGCCTGTAATTTTTTTTATTCCATTCGAGGAGTTGAATTGTTAAAATCCTAATGCTAATTCATTATATTTCGCTAAAAAAAAAGACCCGGGTGCGTTTTTCTTGTTTTTTTCAAATCCTCAGAGAAGGTACATATATTTGAAATGAATAATGAGGCCCAAGTATTTTGCTCGCTCCAGACGTTTAATGTAATTTCAACCATAAAAAACAGCTGGGTAGGCAGCCACTTATGTACCAACTATTTCAGAAAAATCCCTAATAGAAACCATTGCTCTATTGAGCGGTTGAATAACTAATGATGTATTTTTTTTCTTCTCAGTTGGTAACTCCATAGTATGTTTTCGACTATTATGGATTAATCCTAGATTTTCATACTCATTTGTTGGTGTTGATTTATATTTTTTATAGTTGATGATGAAACCCAAGTTCTCAAGGAGATTGATAATTTTTTTGACATGTTCTTGTGTTTCCTGCCTTGATTTATCGATAGCAGTTATATCGTCTGAATATATTAAGGTCAGCGTTCACTTGGGCTTGACAAACTAATCCGGCGACGGCGCTATGATATATTATAATGAAAATTTATCTCATAGACCGGGAGGTCATGACAGGTGACGTTCCACCATTTTTTCGTGCATGCCTTTTCAAGGCTTGATGAATAAACCTAAAATATCAAAGATAGTCGGGTTTTTAGCCCCCCCGCGCATCCTCTTAATAAGGAAAAACGCTTTTTTTTCTGTAGCGAATTCTCGTGTTTTTCCGTGATATTTTACTGCATGCCATTGTAATTTACGGAAGTTCAAACTAATTGAAGCTCTAATAATTAATGGCATGCACCCCGCAGCGGCCCAAGATTATCAAAGGGTTGTGAAAACCTGAAAAAAAATTTAGGAAAATTCCGTGTTTTTTTAAATTGCATGCCGATGTGAAGAATTGAAGTTTTTGTAATAAAAACACTATGGAAAAATTGGCATGCACCCCTCATAGGACCAACGATGAAAAATTTCCGGAAAATTCTGTAAAATTTCAACACCGATTTTCCGTGATTCCAAATTGCATGCCATTGAAAAAATACATAATTCGTACAATTATTCAATAGAAGGAAATTTGGCATGCACACCAGGGTGTTGCAAAATAGAGGCATGCGTGACGAAAGTTGCAAAAACACTGAGCAAATTTAGGTGACTTGTTTTTGCATGCCGTTTTGAAATTCATGAATTCACCTCATTTCAAGTCATGAATGTAAATGGCATGCATGTAGCTACAGCCCAATACACAAGAATTGTGGAAAAATTGAATAAACATCAATTTTTTTATTGAAAACAAATCTAAAAAATGGCGTGACTTCTTTTTGCATCTACGCTATGTACTTTTTTGAGCCGAAATGCAAAATAGCATGCATGTAGCTTTATGACAATTGGTAAAATAAACAAAAAAATCGTCCGAATTAATAATTTTATTATTTTTCAAATTTTTTATGAAAAATGAAAGTAGAAAATGATTTTCAGCATCATTATTTTATACATGAAGTATTATTATTAAATTCACTCGCCGCCCTATTCGGGTTAATATTCCCATCTCTTACTTAACGCTCAGCCGATGTATCTGAGGCCATATGCTGCCAGAGTCCAGCTAAATTTAAAATCTTGACCCGATACATCATGCCGACTGGTAGCGAAATTGTTGTTTACTTCTATACGGTGGTATAGGCAATGGCGTAACGTGTAGCGTCTATCATAGTGTTACATGCTAGCGCCGGCCCTGACGAGATCGTAAACGCAGATGAGGGATCGCGTCGTCATTTTCCAAGAACTGTTGATTGCCGCCTGGACAATTCGAGACACGTCATCGGGGCTTCTCTCGAGGATTCTCGATAGGTACGCAGGTATATAAGTATCGTGATATCGCGGCGGAGAGAAGTTTTTATTCGGAGAGTTACTTATTGACAGAGTTAGTTAAGTGACAAATTTTATTCAAAGCTAAGTGGTGAAAGTTATTGGGAGCTAAGTGGAGCAGAGCTTTGTGCGGAAGTAGAATTTTTAATACAGAGAGTTTTGGTACCGAGCATTGGAAAGTTATCGGAGCGATTTAAGTGATTGTGTTGTATTGTATTGTGATAGAGAGTTATAATAAAAGAAGTTCAGTATTGTTCGGTGTTATAATCGACGAACCCAGGGATAAATCGCAACACTATTGTCAGAAGTTGGATTTTGAAAGGATATATCGGCACAGTGGTGTCAGAATTGATATTTTCCAGAAGAAAGATCGTATCAATAGGGTAGTAGTAACCTCTCGTGCTAGTCGACGTATGATAGGCCACGTTTAGACTAGAGACCGGGAGATTCGAGTCATTTGAATTTATCTTTTTTACAATTCTTGAATGATGGACTGTGATAACATGTATGTTATTTCAGCCATCAACTTGAAATGATGTTTATTCAAACAATTTTCATGGAGCTACATGCATGCCATTTTGTATTTCAACTTAAAATAGTATCTACAAACGAAATACAAAGTGGCATGCAAGAAGAAGTCACGGCATTTTTGAGATTTTTTTTTCAATCCAATAATTGATGTTTATTCAATTTTTTCACAATTTTTGTGTATTGCGCTGTAGCTACATGCATGCCATTTACATTGACTTGAAATAAGGTAAATTCATCAAATACAAAACGGCATGCAAAAACGAGTCACCTAAATTTGCACTGTTTTTTTGCAACTTTCATTATTATTTATAATACGATGGGCCTATTCAACATGCATGCCATTTGAATTATATAATTATTCCGTTATAAAATTAATATACATCCTTATAAGGAGTGATTTGGAATCACGGAAAATTGGTAATAGAATTTTACAGAATTTTCCGGAAATTTTTCACCGTTGGGCCTACGGGGGGTGCATGCCAATTTTCCCATAGTATTTTTATGACAAAAACTTCAATTCTTCACATCGGCATGCAATTTGAAAACACGGAATTTTCCTTAATTTTTTTTCAGGTTTTCACAACCCTTTGATCATCTTGGGCCGCTGCGGGGTGCATGCCATCAATTATTAGAGCTTCAATTAGTTTGAACTTCCGTATATTACAATGGCATGCAGTAAAATATCACGGAAAAACACGAAAATTCGCTACAGAAAGAAAAGCGTTTTTCCTTATGAAGAGGACGCGCGGGGGGGCTGAAAACCCGACTATCTTTGATATTTTAGGGTTATTTATCGAGCCTTAAAAAGACATGCACGAAAAAATGGTGGAACGTCACCTGTCATGACCTCCCGGTCTATCATATATGAACCCATTTTACAGTTTGTCTTCGTCATACTTGTTTTCATCTATATATCTGGCATCAAAACTATTTTCTATCTAAATGTTGAACTAACGCCGAATAGATGTTGAACTATGTTGCCGGATCGTTAGTTATCCCTACTTCTTTGATGGTCTCTTAGACCGTTCGGACAAGGACGCAAGATACTATCATCTGGCAACGCCTGTCTGTGTTTGGAAGAAGGGTGAATTTATGACCGGTCGAACTAATGGAAGAAAGTGAGACGGTGTGCTTGAATGATGTTTGATAATGACAAGGATAGATTTGCTGAATATTTTTTATGATTTATTCATAGGAGTGCAGGTACCTATATAATGTTGCAACCGAAAATGTACAAGGAATAACTTTCTAGGTGCCTACAAGTTTCAGTGGATACGTTTATAAAGAGGGTAATAGGTAATAGTTGATAGATAAAAACCCGATCGAACACATTTTTATTCATGCAATGTAGTCGTCTCTACTATATAGAAAATTTCAGTTGATAAGATTATAATAATAATCATATTGCTTTTATTGATAAGATAAAAACATACACAAAAAAGGTCATAATAAAATCTCCTATCAAACGGCAGTATTCAATTTCTGACCGTGCCACAAAAAAAATCGCGAGCAACAGTTTCTCGCGAGAAACTTGTCTTTTGTGCAAACTCTGAATTTATATTGAAAGAATTTATGATTGATTGTGATGAAGTACCTAGTTATTCATGTACAAAGGGAATGAAGTAGATGTTTACCTATGCCCTATTAGGTTTCCGCGGTCAGTTGTAGTTGTTATGTAGTGCGATATTGGGCAATGAAAGCAAAACAATGTTTTGTTTGAAAGTCATTTTTTGTAGTGCATTCATTTTGCTTCTTGGTTTTTTGAATGGTTAACCTACCACAATAAAAAAAATAGGAATTATTATTGGAATCTAGACGTAATGCTATATGAAATCTTTGACATGCTTTTTTCAAGTATTTATGAATATGTTTCGAAAATGGAAACGGATTCGGTTTCGGCTCGGAAACGTTACCGAAGGTAAGTATTTTTATATAGGTACTTTATACTAGGTTCTGCCACCGACTTTGTCCGTGTAGAAGTCGAACCGAACTGTTAGTCAGCGCACGCCGGTGGAGATTCACATCTCGCATGCTATTCTCCAACTTGTTTTACATATAATATTTGAGTTATTGAATTTTCGTTCAATCATACTGAAAAATAGCCTATATTAATCTCTAATAGGGTGGCTTTCTGGTAGAGAAAGAATTTCCATGATCGGATCAGTATTTCTGAAGATTACTCTCTTCAAACAAAAAAAGTAATAGACGTCACCTCTTTATAATAGTAGCATAGATTCTTGTATTTTCGTGAGAGGCAAATTCACATTATATGACAAGTTGACTGATAGGAAGTGTTTCATTTACAAGTAACTATTTTCATTTAACGCAGCAACTTTTCGGAGTAGATTAGAAATATGCCTTTTCACATTTTTATATAGACTCTATCAATTCCTAATTTTTCATCACATGAGGGTTGCATGCGCTATTTTATCTACAATCAAAACTACACTACCCTACAAAATTGTAATTAATGGTATTACTTCGAGAAATGAAACAATGAGAAATGAAGAGAAGATCAGAAATTGAAAAAAAAAGATTACTCGATACCGGAATCAAACCCTTGTCTCTTCCAACTAGCTAACATAATCTCAGCGTCTTAGACCGCTCGCCTACGGAGAGCTCAGAAATAAGTTTGGAAAAATAAAATAATAAATCATGCATTTGACAAATGAGAAATTTACTCATTCTAACTGTATTTCTGCTGGCGAAGGTGTCGAAGGTGATTCTCCCATATCGCTGGTATCAGACATTATCGAAGTTTAGCTATATTCTTCAGAAATTCTATACTTATTCCGATTTTGACTCGACAAACGTCAAATGCAGAGCATGCATATCATGCTTGAAAAAATAATGGGTTTCTATTGGTTGGAAATCTGTATCGTAATGAAAAATCTGTATCGAATTATAAAATATAACTTTTTCACCCGAGTCGAAATAGGGCTATAGTTCGAACCATATCTTACACAAATTATTTTTTCGAAAACCGATGAACAGGAAGAGGGAATCGTCAACAAGAAATATTTAAATGAAAAACTTGTTGGTATGCCGCGCACAAGAGACCGAGAGTCACGCTATATACAGTTAGAAAACTATTGAACTTTTTACGATTCAATTTTGTTCAGTAGGTACGTACTGTCACGGGATGTTCAAATGCTACCAGCTTAAATACCTAGAAAACTAAGAAGAAAAAAAATGCACAAATTCTATTACTCTAAAAATTTTCTCGAAGGAAACGCTTCGGCCCCAAGAAATTGTATTGATTACAATTTTTTCAATTCCATTTTTCGATGTTTTGATCAGTTTCATTTTTATTTTATACTAAATGGCATCATTGTGTTCATTTTTTTTCTATCATGTTTGATATCATATCTAGAAATGTGTTTCCTAAAAGAACCAATAGGTACCTACATATTATACCCATTATCGATAAAGTGCAAATCTCACTCGTTGTAAACAACTACGCCAATGTCTAAGCCAGCCATGTGGAAGGAAGCGATAATAACTAGACCCCTCTTCAGCGTGTTTCCGTAATCGAAACTGCTTTCCGAAACCTCATGCCTCATCACCATCTGTCCGTTAGGGGCTGAACCAAAAATGTCGGTAATTTGCGACGTATTTCATGAAACTGGTTCAAATAGTGGGGAAATGCCGCCAAATTCCTAATTCTGATTGCATTTTGCAAAGAAGCATTCTAACAGTTTGATTTTTTCTGAATATACGTAACTTTCACAGGGCTTTCGGTTGAAATAATAGAAATGCCTTGTTTCTGAATTAATTTCGAAAATACAATTATTTTTTTTTTGGAAGTTTTGAAAAAAGATGAAATTTTTTATATTCATTCCAAAACTCAACATTTTTTCAATAAGTGTGCCGAATTTGAACTCAAGATGTCTTATGGTTTCCAAATGCAATTGGAAATGAACATGGAAGACACTGATCGCCGACCTTAAACAACAAATACCAAGAGATCTGAGCCTATTGAGTATTCACTTAGATCTATTATGGCCATGAAGCAACCTTCAAATATAAGGTCCTGGAATAATGGCCTTTGACCTGTTGCTCCGGTACTCCAGGGTAGTTGTTGACAAAACGTCTACTCCTCGCGAAGTTGGGTTTGACAACTATCAGTTTTCCGCTAGTACGCTGATGAGTTGTTTGGCATGATTTTGGCATCTTTAAATTTTTCAGCAAAATTTTCCCAGCATGAGAATTCATCGGGCTTCCTTTCATGAACAATTGTTCGAACCGTTGGTGTCAAATTAGATACTATTTGGTATTTCCTGTTTTTTGTCATCATGTTAAAAACATCAGCAATCACTTTTCCTACATCGATGAGGTTGGGGGTAATCTGTGAACTCACGTCATTTCTTGTACTGCTAACCATGAATACTTTCTATCACTGGTGTGATCCGAATCGTCTCTCAAAACCTGTCGTTGTATGCCTGGATGTTGCGCTTTCCGCCATTCCTTTTTTCTATTCAAACGATCTAACTTTCGCATTTGGCGTTTGCGCTATCGTTCCAGCTTGCACTCCACCTCACTATCACTAGTAGTTATTTGCCTCCGTTTGGGCATTTTCCATAAATGCAATTATACGTGATAGATAGAGCACAATAATGTAATGAATCAGAATGATGCTACAAAAAATGTGTCATATCCTATTTCTTCTCAAATTTGTGAAGTACGATTCATTTCAATAATGAACTTGAAAATCATCAGGTTTACTGACTAGACTGCCAGATCTTTGCGGATAACCTCAAGGTCTTTTCTATCCATTCCATCTCCTCCATTTGGTATTGGTCAGTAACTGACAATACATATTTCTTGGTAGTAAATTAAATTTTCTCCTGTATATGGCCTTGATGGTTCCACCTGAATAATCGGTATAGGCATATATTGAAAACAGAGAAGCAATATGCACGTGCAGAAAGATGATTTATATAGCAGGTATACTTGGTGAAATATGCAATATAGTCTGAACACAGATTCTGAAGTGCAATAGATTTCGTGCACAAAAGCCATCGAGATTGCTGCTCGTTTGTGAATGTCAGATAGTTCACAATTCAAAGGGGGTAACTGATATTCGTAGAGAGGTATTTATGCATCTGATGCGTGGGATGAATCAATGCAATTACCATTGTGTCATGATATATACGTCTAAAAATCTCACCCATTCTTGAAACACCTTTGATTCCCCAATTAGCCATTCTTTCCATACAAAATCTTCCACAGAATGATTCTACACTGATCATTTTTCAAATGAATTCAACTTCGTGAATCTTCTGAACATGTTCTCGAAGAATATTCACTTATTCAAAAGTTAGCCCGATATCTCAATTATTTTCCCAGATATGGTATTGTATACATAGGGGCACATCATCATGATTATTGCACCCGAAAAAAGGACAATTTCATGTGCCATTCTGTAAAAATAAAATATCTTATGGGTTTGATTATATTCAATGTGTTACCAGTCTACATGAAAGTAAGTAAATCGTTGATTGATTTTGAAAACAACGAATTGATTTTTCTCAAGCACTGCTTGTTAGATCTTGTATTATTTTGCTCTTTCTGAAACCTGTGAAACCTGTCAAATGTGAATAGTTTCCTTTTCTTCTCTGTCCGCTATTGTATATGAATAATTTAGAAAAATGACTACCAATAAAATGTTAATTGTCTAATGGAAATGAATAAATAAATGAATGAACGACGTGATGCAAGTTTCCTCCGGCCGCCATCGCTGTAAATGACATCATAAGGCAACACTGGGCGCTTTTTCATGGTTCACTGGGAGATCACGCCAATATACGCAAAATTTTATATGGAAACTTCAGTTTTACTCAGAGAAAATCGGTTGATATGACTCCATACAAAAACGTCTGAAATAACAAGAAAACGTGTTGAAAAACGCTTAACTTTGAGTGCCGACTCCTCTAACACACAAAGATGTTTTCCATAACGATTATGCCAACGATACTGATCCAAATGAATGTATCAAAAATTCGACTAGGATGAGCTGTATACAATTCATAAATAACGCCAATATGGTAGAAGCCACTACAACTAATTATACGTGGAAACGAAATTCATTGTATTCATTCGCATTGCCATAATACCGTTTCAAAATTCTACCTCCTGAAGAATTTCATCATAGACCCGTTTAAAATTCCTTTCTGTTTTTCTTTGCTCGTTAAAAGTGGATGAACGTTCGTCTGTTTCGTTTCAACAATAACCATATGAGGGGTAATAATAATTCTATAAGCATATGGTATCGCTGAACGATTGGAAAATCGTAACAAAAAAAGTATTATATTCTTAAGTATTACAGCTTGATATCTTTCATGTGATGTAACCTACTGACGGTTCATCATAAAAATTTACGAGTTCATAAACGATTATTGATATTTTTCTCCTAACCTAACATTTGATTAACTCTGGTGCTAGCTTGGAGGCATAAAATTTATAAAATAAAATGGTCGGTCAAATGCTCTATACCTGAAAATTCAACTCCCTCATCGGCATCATCGATTCGATTAGCTTTCCCGTTTAAATATAAGTAGGTGAGACTATATCCCGTCACTTCGTAAACCGCGGTCCGGGGTGCGAATCCTATTTTTGATATATTTTTATCCCAGTCTCCTTGATCTATATCAATGTATGATCTCAACATAGTTGCATAGTCCACTCTCTCTGTGGTGTTAACAAGCGGACTATAGGCAGCATTGAATACAATCTTACAGCCGTAAGATTTTACCACGGTAGTAAACGCTTCTGAAACATAGTGCCCACCGTTATCGCAAATCAATAGTTCTGGAACACCATGTCTCAAAGTCCCGGAGCTGGTGGCTGCTTCGAGAGGAAACAATAGGGTATATTCAGTAAAACAATCTGCGACAACTAAATGTATCTATTCTTGCTACGCGATAAAGGCAAAGGTCCCATAATGTCGGTACAAACCAATTCCCAAGGTCGAGAAATTTTTCTCCTCGATATTTCTCCATGAGGCTGTTGGTTAGGTTTATTAGCTTTGCAAATTCCACATGCCCGTACGTACTTTACCGTATTTGAGAGCAGAGCTGACCAATAATATCTACTACCGACTCTTTTTAAAGTTTTGAAAATCCTTAGGTGGCCTGTGAGATGGTAATCATGACATTCTCGAAACATTTGCGAACGTAACTTCATTGGAACCACCAGCTCTCAGTCTGATTTTTCATCATGAGACGGAGAACGAAAATAAACAAATCGGAATATTTTATTGCGACAAACTTTGAATTCAGGATATTTAGTCGGATTCGGAGTAATATTTTCCCGAAGCCGTTCATACCCTTCATCACTAATATTGGGATCGACTTGAGCTGCAGCCCGTTATAACGCATCTGGAACTACATGTGACCTCCCCTTCCGGTATAGAATTTCGAAAACATAGTCCTGAAATACTAAACCCCAACGTGCTAGCCTCCCAGATGGATTCTGTATTTTGTGTCACCACAACAATAAAATGATTCGTAATACAGCATTGATTGATATCGTTAAACACCCTATTGCATTCTTCGTTCCACGTGAAGCTCGTTTCTTTCTTAATTCAGTAATTCGAGATATTCGGGATGCAAATTACGTATGGAACGGCGGTACCACGATACCATGACAACGATTGTTCTGACATCTTTCACATTTTTCGAAATTGGATGATTTAAGATTGCCCCGACTTCAGCCGGATCCGTTGAGGTCGCTAACGATTTGGTAATCTGTTAGCCCTAACTTCTCCATACACCACGGTTATAAAATTCTACAAATGATTTCTATTTTTTCAGTAGCAGACAATGGCTTCGGAAGCCTAGTGAACATATTAGTGATTCTCGCGAAAAACTCACCAATATATTCACGATTCCCTTGTCTACTGTTACGGGTCTCCCCGTCTAAAAATTCATCGATGGACTGTCGTGCTGAGTAGACGTTCGTTGTTGCTCGCTCCGATACGATTTACCAATTTCAATTTTATTAGTTCGAGTTAGCAATATTCAGTGTGAATGAATATCTGTCAAGACCTCATACTGCATACTACCCTACAACTAGCCGATTGGGTGTCAAGTGTAAGGAGATGGGAGGTGGTAGTATCACAATGAAAGAACTCAACCTTCGAGTGGATAAACTCGGTGAAGAATTTCGCAAAGGACTGGAGGACCTTAAAGGGAAAGCCTTAGGGATAACAAGAAAACCGCAAGTACCTCCATAATTTCAAGTAGTGATAATGACATAACGTTAAAAAAACTACAGACTTTCGAAAATACAATCACCACTTCATTGGGTGAACTGAAAAATGATGTCGATTCTATAAGAATCGAAATGCATGATCTCGCTATGAGAGTAAGCAAGTTTGAAATTCACAATAACCTGAATTTCATTATAGTTTATGGTTTGAAAGGAATAATGATTTCCAGTATCAGTGAAGACGTGATAGAGTTGTTTTCGTCAAAACTGGGAATCGATATACATAAAAATGATATTAGCCAGTGCTATCGAATAGGAGAAAAGGACGCAAAAGTAACAAAACAAGACCGCTTGTTGTCCAGTTTTGTCGACGATGGACTCCTGACCTGAATTTCTTCAATAAAAAGAAACTCAAGGGCTCCACTATTATGATAACCGAAAAGTTGACATCTGAAATTTTGAAACTCTACAAAAGTGCTAAGATTCACTTTAAGAAGTCGTCATGAACATTTAACGGACATGTTGAAAATGAAGGTGACAAAAAACTGTTGAAATGTGAAAAGGATCCCGAGGAACTCTTGCACTCTTCACCTGAATAATATAATTTTTATTTTCTCTACCCTTCGGTTTTTGACCGAGACTTTTTTTGTATCATTACATTTTTATCATTACTCGCGCTTATTTCTAAAGGGATATTGTGGTATTTTGTAACCAACTGAATGATTCTCAAATAATTTTAGTTTCAGTGTAAATAATTTATTTCTGATTCTTTTGATTAATTCTTATCACAACTATATTCAATATGTATGCTTCCTAATTTAGTTTTATGGATTTAGGAGCGGCCCTCGACTTGTGTCGTATAAACTTGAGTTATCTCAGCACTTGTCTATCAATTTTTTACCTATTTTCATTTTTGGTTTCTGATCTTCTCTTGCCTTTTTCTCCTCGCCTCTCTATTCAATCTCGGGATACTTGTCGGTTGTGCTATAGGAAATGAGTTTCAGATCACAGAATCTCAATGCGGTTTTCGCCGTGGCTACAGTACGGGAACAGCTTTGGCAACTGTCCTTAGTGACATTATCGATTCTAAGATGAAGGTATGGCTACTGTTCTGGTAATGCTTGACTTCTCGAAAGCATTCGACACAATTATTCATGAACTGATCTGCATGAAACTCATATATTATGGTTTTGATGATGCTGCAATACATCTTATTTGGTCATATTTACTTAGGAAGTCGCAAAAAATATGTATTGGTGAAAAATATTCATCATCTCTTGATATTCTTTCAGGAGTCCCACAAGGATCTATATTGCGACCACTTTTATTTATACAACTGATATCAGTGGCGGATCCACGGAGGGGGGGTGTTTCGGTTCCGTAGCCCCCCCCCATTGGGAAAATGAAAGATTTTTTTTTTCAATTTTTATCGGCTCCTAATTTCCAAATTTTGTAAGGGAACGAAAAAATGTCACATGAGCAAGACAAACAAGTGAAATAGAATAAATTTTTTTGCTTTAAAATTAAACATTAGTCAATTTTCATTTTTTTAACAACCAATTTCATCAACTTATTCAATTCAATAATCCTTCAATTCCTAGAAAAATTATTCTCAAGAATTCAAAATAGTACAAACAGGATCTGGATTGAATGTTACCCAAACAAACAAACAAACAAACAAACAAATTTCGCTTGAAATTTTTGGACTCACCGATTGTTCTTTTTTTTTTTTTTTTTGGCTCAGTCGGTTTAGACGCTGGATCAAGCCGAGTGAAATATGAAAGTAGAGTCCTCTTCATGTTGTAGGTTCAAACGTAAATGCTTTTTTCTTTGACTATCAAATTGCAATTTTTCTCGATGACACTTTGAAGGAAATTGACACTTGTCAGGCTTATCGACGAAAAGTTCGAGAAATTTCTGACAGTGCTGCCATTGGATCCTTTTTGGCGCAGTATTTGAGAAATTGGACTTGTTACATTTGTGATGAGTTACATTTGTGATGAGTATTGTGTATGTCGGTAACGATTTGAATATACTATGTATGAGTAGAATATGCTGTTGATTAGGTTAAATCAACTCGATTCGATTTAAAAAAAGTGAAGTTTCGAACCTACTTTTTTTTTGGATCTTGACTAGTTGTTGCTATACGGTAGCTCATAATTTTCTGTTATATATATATATATATATATATATATATATATATATATATATATATATATATATATATTTATATATATATATAATATATATATATATATAGTTCAGTTCGATCTAAGGAGTAGGCAGATTGAGGCCCCGGCGTCAAGTCACAAACCCTTGTCCCCTGTGACAACACCTGAGGAGTAGGCAGAGTGAGACCTCAGCGTGAAGTCACATTCACCTCTTGAAAATGGCTCCAAAATCGGAGCCGAAACGTCGAGAACAAAACTCCAGACGCGGTTCAACCCGAACTCAACAACAACATATATATATATATATATATATATATATATATATATATATATAAATATATATGCTGGCTGGAACTTCCGGTTGATCCGCGTCTGGAAAGATTTACTTGTCTACGTTTCGACTCCCATTTCGGAGCCATTTTCAAGACTTAGTGACCTTGCGTCTAGGTCTGAGTTGTCTCACTAGCTGGCTATCATCACTGGAGAACGAGGATAGAAGGTTGGTGGGATTTAAGGGTTCATTAGTAGTTGTGGCAGGATCAGGTATCGGACGGTCGATGGGAGGTTCGAACGGATTGGTTCCCAAGTCGGAGTGGATAGAAGTATGTCGGACCAAAAGTGGTTTCCAGGTATTGGGGAGTCTTTGAGAATCGTCGCGTTTATTGAGACAGTTGGGACGTTTTTCGATTTCAATGGCTTCACGGGTTATTCTGGTTTGGAGGGTTTTGGCTGTGGCAACGGTTTTGGTGTTTTTGAAATCTATTTTGTGGCCTGTTTCTAAATGATGTTGGAATAATGCTGAGTTTGTGTCAGAATTACGGACTGCTAGTTCGTGTTCATATGCTCTACAGGACACTCGTCGGTTGGTCTGGCCGATGTATGTTCTGGGACAGTTAGAGCATGGTATTTCATATATTCCTTGGGTTTCATTGGGGATTGTGTCTTTGGGTGTTCGAAGGTAGGTGGATATTTGGTTGTTAGCTGTGAAAATGGTTTTGATGTCATGTCGTGTCAGAATTCGACTTATTTTATCAGTAACACCATGAATATATGGAAGGAAAGCTTTTTGTCGTTCAGGTTCGTCCTTCGGGGGTCTAGGGTGAAGATCTCGGGTTTGCTGGAGTTTAATAGACTTGTGGATTTGGGAATCGGAAAAATCGTTCTGGGTAAGTGCGGATTTGAGCTTTTCCATTTCATTGGATCTATTGTGGTTATCGGTGAGTTTGAAGGACCTATGTATGAGAGAATTCAGAACCGAATTCAATTGTGCTGGGTGATGATGAGACTTGGCATTGAGGTACCGGTTTGTATGGGTTGGTTTGCGGTAGACGGTGTGAGTGAAAGAATTGTTGGACTTCCTGATGAGAACATCCAAGAATGGGAGTCAAGTCTCATCATCACCCAGCACAATTGAATTCGGTTCTGAATTCTCTCATACATAGGTCCTTCGAACTCACCGATAACCACAATAGATCCAATGAAATGGAAAAGCTCAAATCCGCCCTTACCCAGAACGATTTTTCCGATTCCCAAATCCACAAGTCTATTAAACTCCAGCAAACCCGAGATCTTCACCCTAGACCCCCGAAGGACGAACCTGAACGACAAAAAGCTTTCCTTCCATATATTCACGGTGTTACTGATAAAATAAGTCGAATTCTGACACGACATGACATCAAAACCATTTTCACAGCTAACAACCAAATATCCACCTACCTTCGAACACCCAAAGACACAATCCCCAATGAAACCCAAGGAATATATGAAATACCATGCTCTAACTGTCCCAGAACATACATCGGCCAGACCAACCGACGAGTGTCCTGTAGAGCATATGAACACGAACTAGCAGTCCGTAATTCTGACACAAACTCAGCATTATTCCAACATCATTTAGAAACAGGCCACAAAATAGATTTCAAAAACACCAAAACCGTTGCCACAGCCAAAACCCTCCAAACCAGAATTACCCGTGAAGCCATTGAAATCGAAAAACGTCCCAACTGTCTCAATAAACGCGACGATTCTCAAAGACTCCCCAATACCTGGAAACCACTTTTGGTCCGACATACTTCTATCCACTCCGACTTGGGAACCAATCCGTTCGAACCTCCCATCGACCGTCCGATACCTGATCCTGCCACAACTACTAATGAACCCTTAAATCCCACCAACCTTCTATCCTCGTTCTCCAGTGATGATAGCCAGCTTGTGAGACAACTCAGACCTAGACGCAAGGTCACTAAGTCTTGAAAATGGCTCCGAAATGGGAGTCGAAACGTAGACAAGTAAATCTTTCCAGACGCGGATCAACCGGAAGTTCCAGCCAGCACATTTCTGACCGCGGAAGCCTAGCCGATAAATATATATATATATATATATATATATATATATATATATATATATATATATATTATTTCGATAATAATTATTACCATCTTCAGGGAAAAGCTACAAATTATTATTTTAAGTTATCACATCAAACAAACAGTAACAAGAACCTTACTGTATTTGAGGTTAGTCGTATTAAAAACGTTGGTGAAGTGATATAACATGTCACAGACGAAAAATATGTTCACAGTCCAATATTGAAATTTTACACCAAGCAAATTGTTCAAAACGCCATTGAAATATCAACAGGATTAAAAAAAATATGGTTGCATATTCAACAGGTGAATACACATAAAAGTCGAACTTTAACGGTTGAATATTGATTATGAATGACATTGGCAATGAAGTTTGAAATGACAGAGTTGACATTGAGTATAGAACATCTAGAAACAGGTGTGTAAAGAGACATCTGCCAAAATGGAACAACGCCAGAGTGAGAGAACACTGCTACCATCTGTTCGGATTGAATTTGTAGTTATCAATATTATTGATTTTTGAATTTGAAGGAGGTTGACATTAAATCAGAATGGATTGAGAAAAGATTGTAATTATTATGTGAAAACTATTTTAAAACAATTCTGAGAAAATTTGAAAATAATAATTTTTAATTTATATTAGTAGAATTATTGTTGTTTGCAAAATGTCGAAAAATTTTATCAATATCGAGTAGATATGCATAGATTCCACTGAGGTGTTCAATATCAGTTCTTCTGTCAAGGCAAGATGTTGATTGAGAGATAAACGCCATTTCCAAGAACAACCGCTTAGACTCATTTTGTTCAATACTAAGAATTTTTGTTGAATACAATTCAATTGATAATTGATAATCTGTTCTCCAAACTCAAAGATAAAACTCCCTTTCTGCTTCAATCGAAATTGGTTCATTCAATTCCTTGCCATAACTGCGATAACGAATATATATGTCAAACTTGCCGATTTCTTTAAGATCGAATTTCATCACATAAAAGCGATAGTAGGTTACATCCTGAAAGATGTGCCCTGAGTAACCATGTTCACAAAGATGGACATATCATGGATTACAATTCACGCCACTGACTGATATACTCTTTTCAATTGAAAACTGTCAAACTCAAGCTTATGCAGATGATACGCTGCTTTATCTTCATTTCAAACCTGATGAATATCTCCAGGCTCAATACTTAATCAATGAAGAAATAAATAAATTTAGATATCTTCCGAGTCAACATGATTTGAAACTTATTAATAATAATAATAATAATAATAATAATAATGAAGCTTTATTAATGCCGATAAGACCGTTCTGATGTGCTTCGGCAATGAAAAAAATAAAAATCTGGTAATGAATAACTCGACACTCATATTGAATGGCTCAACCTTGGGTTCGGTTGATTCAGCAAGAAACTTAGGAGTTATAATTGACTCAGAACTTAGATTTTTTGAGCATGTTAAATATTTAATGAGAAAATCTTACATGTCTCTCAAAATGTTATATAGAAATCGTGATATTTTTGAACAAGAACCTGTAACAAAACGTTATGTTGCGTTCACAACTTTTCCTTTACCCCGTATTTTATTTTTATTGTTTACTGTCCACTCCACTGATGTATATGCAACCACCATTGCTTCGGATACCTCGGGCACCGATTCCAGCATTAAGGTAAAGGCACTAGTAGTTGACAGTATAAGACGAACATTTCATTCAATTCATCTTTAAAAATAGGCAATGTTAAATTAAGGCAACAAAATTAATAGAGAACATCTAATGGGAAGTTACACATCATAAAACATCAATTTCATCATTATGAAAGAAGAAATAACCAAGAAATTAATTTTTGAAAAAACATCTGCCTAATACCCAGTGGTTGACACACCAAATTTGAGCAGTCACTAGTAGTTGACACGTTGTGGACTCGGTGTTTGACAGGCAGCCACTATCACCCTTCACTAACCATCAACATCCAACGGAGAGTTGAATTGATACTTCAAACGATCACCAGTTGCTATCATGGCTGGAAATTGAAGTACTGTCAATATTTGTTCAAATTTGATGACACTTACGTCATTTTCATCTAATTTGAAAATTGTTTTATTCTCATTGCAACAATTCATCGCCACCACCTCGGCTTCTTCATTTTCTAATAGTTGCTGAATAACACAAACATACTTATGTTTTTTTTTTTCCCTGGAAAAACAACAAGAACATAGTCACCTTCCTTAAAGTCCGAATTGGGAATATTACGTTCTAAATTTTCTTCCTCAGATTCTTGTTCGGTACTGATATCATCGATGCTTGTACCAGATTCCACCCATTCTGCTTCAGTATCCGAATCAGAATCAGTTTTTGAAACATTGTATCTTTTTTTCTTCTCCTGGTTTGCTTTCTCCGAGGCTTTCTCTTGTTGTTTTTTTATCCTGCTGTCTTTTTTTTCTTCTTTGAGTTTTTCCCTAATTTCTCGATTCTTAAGCCTTTCTTCGGCTCTTCTCTTTTTATCCAGCTCAAGCTGTTTTCTATTATCTTCCTTTTTCTGATGATATAACTGCCACTCTTTCGAAGTCGCCACAGAGGGTACCTTTTCTTTCCTTTTTCTTTTGGTAGTTTGAGGTTTTTCCTCAGGCCAAAACCATATATGTTTGAAGGGTGAGGGAACAAGGGGATCTGGCTGTTTGACACCTTGCTCCAAAGGGCTGTCTTTTTCGGGTGTTAATGTGATATCTTTTTCACTCCTTTCTCGTGGTGTATCGTCTATGTACTTCGTTTGATTTTGATTCATATCCGATTTATTTCCAGAACCATTCTCATCCTTATCTTCTTCTATATTTTCTTCATTGTCCTTCTGTCTTAACTCCTGTTTGATACTCTCAATTTCCAGACATATTCCTTTGTAGAATGAAAACAGTGATGCATCAGTTAGGTCTCCTTGCCAGTTATCGAATTCTGCCGTTTTGAAACTCGCAATTTTTTCCTTTTCTATTCGAGTTTCTATAAAACTCATTCCATCTTGGAGCTCTTTCAAGCGAACCAAAGACGTTTTTTGGTGTATGATAGCTGCTTCGCGGTTTTCTTTGCAAGGCACCTTTGGATTCCATGGTACCAATCCACACTTTCTGAAGCCATTTGCCAATATTTCTGGTCTAACACGGTCCTCAATAACTTTCTCCAGAAGAGGTGAAAAATCATGTTTCTTGAGTATGGGAAAATGATGATGGTCTATTCGCCATTGATGGACGGCAGACTGCCATCCATCTTTAAGTGTGCGGAAAAGGGCCACATCCATCGGTTGGAGCAAGTGGGTAGCGTTTGGAAATAAAGCAACCAAAATTATACCATGTTCATCACAGAATTTACTGGTGTGCAATGTTAAGTGTGAAGCATGACCGTCAATGAATAGTATTACTGGCAGTTTTATATTCTGTTCAACTAACCAAGGAAAAAACAAATTGGAAATAAACTCGAAAAAAGTTTCCTGAGTCATCCATCCATTGGACGACTTTCCTATTCCCCATTTGGCTGGTACACTCTGAGTGATCGTCTGAGGTATCCGGTCATATTTAAAAACCACCATTGGTGGACACAATGTACCTGCAGCATTGCCGGTGAAAAGTACCGTCAAACATTCTTTCTCATCTGTGTTCACATGCTGATACACAGTTTTATTCCCTCTTGCTGCGAGTACTTTTTTCCTTTGGGGTTCAAAAAAAAAGGCCGTTTCATCACCATTGAATACCCTACTGGGATCTTGCAATATGGTATTCAAATCATTTTGCTTGAGATAGGCCTCTATTTCGTGAAACCATCCATAAATTTGATCTGTTGTCACCGACGCTCTGCTCGCTGTCAAGTTTTGTGGGCATCGGAGACTTATTTCCGGATTTCGTTTCAAAAAATTATGGTACCAAGTTTTTCCAGGCCTGTTCTCTTTAAATGGTGTATTCCGTTTCACTTTATTGATCAGATGTTGCACACTGTCCAATAGTTGATCCCTTGTAACAGGAAATCCAGCCTTGGCCACAGTGAGAATCCATGTTACCAACATTTTCTCTTCTTCACTTGTTGAATGGGTTTCGGGTCCCATTTTTCTCCCTCGAGGAGATTTTCCCTTGGCTTTATACATCAAAGTTATACGAGGTACTTTATACTTTTTGGCTACAGTCGAAACTGGTAAACCCCTTAGCACTTCCTCTAAAGCATTTTCCATTTGTTCTTCCGTATATTTGTGCATATTTCCTTTAGTTGGAGGTATGATAGCAATTTCTCTCTGAAAAATTCAGTAGTTGACACTTTTATATCCAGTAGTTGACATGGTGTCAACTACTAGAACCGATTACCGTACAACGACAGTTCCAAAAACAATCATGTTCATACATTCTGGTAGAACATATAATTCAACGAAAGTTCAAATTGATCATTCAGAAATTTGAGCTGGTAGTAGACACTTGTGTCAACTACTAAAAATATTCTGAAATAATGGTTCAGTAGTTGACACCTTCAACAAAATATTCTATTGATGAAATAACATTCTGATTCAATGATAAATATGATTCTTACCTATAACATTAGTAATTGATACACTTTTTAACTTTAAATAGGTCCTATGTATCGTGGAAAACGCTTATATGGAGAGTCACCTCCTTATCCAAAAGCTTACTGAGGACACTCGTAACTTAACATCACATGACTTTCAACGGAAAATTTTCCCGCCAATAGGTTATGGTTAATGTTGAAGTCGAGAAATTTATCTACCATTCAGTAGATGGCATAAGTAGTATTGTACTCACCCGAAAATAATTTAAAATGAAAAATATTTCTTGTTATAGGGAGAAAATTTGAAAGTGTCAAGTACTGGGGACATGTCAACTACAGGTGCATTTACCTTAGTTTTTGTTTTTTCAACGATGTTTTTATGCTTTGTAAAAAGATTTACTTTCTGTCGGAACTACCGAAACGAGATTAATTTATTCATTCTCCCATGATTTTTCGTGGTTCTGATTGACTTGCCATTTGCTGATTTTCCTAAATTCAAACTATATTTCGTTATTAATTCTGAAATAAACCTGCGAAGGTCCTGAAAGGGCAAGAGTATTTCATTTCGAGTCCTGTGCCTGCATATTATTTCAGGTAGGTAACAGTTCAATTATTATATCGTATAATTTTTTGAGTAATTCATTTATTGGAACATCTCAAGAAGTTTATGGTTTGGTTGTACATTAGTGCATATCATTTAAGAATATATCGAAGCCTTTCCGGACACCGGACATCTTGAAGCGTGCCGAATACATTTTTTGTGAATCCTTCCATTTTGGTTTCTTTCCATCTAACGGCAGTAAACACACTACCGACAAAACCCTGAGATACCGTAACATCTGGCGACCAACTTTGGGCTGCAGTTTAAGAAGAAATCACTCAAAATGGTTCTGGATAAATCACCACAACAGTACAACTTGAGGAACCGAAGACTTGAACAGGAGGGCAGGTCTAATATGACGAACATTCCACAATTGTTTGCACTGCAAAATCAAGGTAACAATTCAAATTCATTACCTGAGGAGGGTGCATTTTCCTTACCTGAAACTGGGTCTCAACCCCCACCTACATTCATTCAGCCAGTTCAAGATGCTAGTACTTCGAGATCACAGTCACAGTTTGAAGAAACATCAACAGTACCTGTAATGCATTCAAAGAGTATGGATATTTCACAACCTAGTTCAGATAACCAAATTACTCTTTCGCGACCTGAGTTGGCCTTACTGATATCTGAGGCAGTGACAAAAGCAATGAATGTATTCCAGCATAATAAAAACTCTAATAACCAGATGCCTTCCTCAAACATCAGTTCAGGTCCACTCGACGCAAACAAAAATCTAAACCTGAATTTGTCAGTTCTAAATCAGAATATCTACAAACCAAACGAAAATATAGGTCATAATTTTTCTACCTTAAGAAACCTCAACCAAAATTTGCCTGTTTCAAATCAAAATTTTACCATACCAACTTGGAGCAGCTTAGGAAACAGATATAATTGTAATGAAGCATCTCAGATAGGAAATAATGCTACCTCTCAACCTCACATTTATTCGAGGAAACTAGAAAGTGTAAGAACATTACCTACTTTCGAAAATGAAGGCCGTATTCATCCCCTCGATTCTCCCAACTATCTAGAAACATTTTTAGACGTCCATTCAATGAATATAAATCATTTCACGCTAATCGTCAGTCCTTTGTTTGGAAAATCAGCAAAAACCTGGTTTGAAGCATTCAGAAACATGTTCAGAAATTATCATTAATCCAAGCAAGCATTTATCAATCAATTATGGGGTCAGAATACTCAACTCAAATCAAAGCTTGAATCAGGGAGATATAAAGAAAGTGACGGGTCTTTCGCTGATTATTTCAACCGATTCGTAGCATTAGCCATGCATTTGTAACCCCCTTATAATCAGTAATAGCTACAGTAGCAAGGCATTTTCCTCCAAATATTTCATCCACACTCGTGGGCACAAAAGATTTATTTTCGGCACTTGATAGGCTCAGGCAAGCTGACTACTATTTCAAGAATGCGGAAAATAGAGCCTCTTGGCACAGAGAATGCAACATTGGGGAAAGTGGTAAACAAAATAATATGAGTAAGTCTTTTGTTCGAAATACTTCCCAAAAAGAAAAAAATTCAGTTTTGAACACGTTCCAAGCCGAGAGTTCGGAAAACTTGGAAAATCCCCTTGCGTAGACCCCAGCAACGGGGATGAAAAAATAAAAGGAGTCACGAATTATTTCAATCACTATCCATTTCACGACCTTTTAGAGGAATGTGATTTCGAACATAAGCCAGAACACATTCGTTGCCCGGTTATAACTATAACTTCGTATGGGTACCAATTTCCCGCAATGATTGACAGTGGAAGCACAGTGTCAGCCTTGAGCGATAGCACCTGGGCTCAGTTGAGTGATGTGCACGCTATTATTCCTTATTTTGTATGCACAGGCATAAAAATGGTTGGAGCTTTTGGAAGTAAATACAGGAGAGTTTTGAATCAAGTTTTACTAACCTTCAGTATGAATGAAAAACAATTTTCCCATGAATTTCTTGTTATTCCAGAGTTATGCTACCCAATTATTGTAGGTGTTGATTTTTTGAGACCTCACAAATCTAACATGAACTTTGAAGAAAAAACTTTATCTTGGGAAAATGAAAAAATCATCATACATGAAAATATTTTTGAACATGATTGTGGAAACCCAAGCCAAATGAATATCTCAGTTATTGTTAATGATACACAACTCCAAACTAAAGAGTTTCCATGTCAATTTTAGTAATTGTGAATTGAATGTCTACGATGTTGTGTCCAATTGTGAAAGTTTACCTGAAAAAGAAAAAGTGCTTTTTGAAGGGTTGTTGCTGAAATACAAAAGTATTTTTTCAAACATACCAGGAAGAACTCCCTTATACGAGCATCGAATTGAACTGAAAGATTATAAAGAATTTTTCATCAAGCCCTACCCGATTCCGGTAACCCATCGGAACGCCGTGAATAAAACAATACTCCAAATGGAGAAATGGGGTATAACAGAGCAAGCTAGTACACCCTATATCTGTCCCCTGATGACCACCGTAAAAAAAAACAATGACATCCGTATCTGCTTGGATGCGAGGCATCTTAACTCTGTCATTCAGCCAGATAGGGAGTTGCCCTTGAAAATAGGTGACATTATTAAGTCATTACATGGAAAAAGGTACATGTCAAAAATAGACCTTTCCCAAAGTTACTGGCAGTTGCCACTTCATGAAGGCCATAAAAAATTTACAGGGTTTATGGTGGGCACGAAAAAGTACCAGTGGTGTGTTTTACCATATGGTATATCGACCGCTCTTGCTTCTTTTTCCAGGGCAATCGACCAAATTTTCGGGCCAGAATACTCTGATTTTTTGGTCACTTATATTGATGACTTGCTTGTGACGTCAACAACAGCACACCAACATCTGGAACATCTAGAAAAAATTTTCTTTCGCTTGAAAGAGGCTGACTTTACTGTGGAAATTTCAAAGTGCCAATTCTTTCGAAGTGAGTTGCCTTTTTTAGGTTATATCGTGACCCCATCTGGAGTCCACCCTGACCCAGATAGAGTAGAAGCTGTCATGGATCACCAAAGACCTAGAAGCGCGAAAGAAGTTCAAAAGTTCTTAGGATTATGCAACTTTGATCGTTCTTTCACGACTGAGTTTGCGGCTTTATCAGTACCAATAACCTCACTCTTACGCAAGGGTACTCCATGGAAATGGGCACAACCTCAACAAGAAGCGTTTGATACTTTGAAGCGGGAGCTTCAGAACGCTACCCTCCTATACCATCCAGACCCTCAACTACCATGGCACCTTGCTACCGATGCCAGTGATTGTGGTATTGCTGGGTACCTTTTCCAAGTTAGGGATGGGAAAAAATGTACCGTGGCATGGGCGAGTCGTCTACTCTTAGACCGTGAAAGAAGGTACTGTTCAAATGAAAAAGAGGTCCTAGCAGCACTGTGGTGTATAAATAGATGGAGAATCTACCTGCTTGCAAGGCCCTTCTTCCTCTACACGGATAGTCGAACGTTGACTTACCTCAATACATGTCGACTCCTCTCACCAAGCATAACCCTTAGCTCTCCAGGAGTATTCTTTTCAGGTCCAACATGTACCAGGCAACGAAAATGTCATCGCAGACGCCCTCTCTCGTCATGCCTGTGTTCGGCTGCCATCGCCCCCCGAAAATTGTTTCCACATCATATCTCTTAGCTTGCCACAGCTTTTCCTGAAAAACTGAAGGATATCGCCAAATTGCAGTATGAAGACGAAAATATTGCGCGGGTGAAACACTCTTTGTTCAATAGTCAGAAGCTACAAAACAGGTTTGTTGTTCATAATGATATTTTGTATCAAAGAGGCGCTGACACAAAAACGCTGTTATTGTATATTCCAAAGGTGTTAATCGGAGATTTTATCAAGAACTACCATATAACCTTAGGTCATTTTGGAGTTTATAAAACCTGGTTGGCCATGAGGGGAGGAGGTTTACTTCCCAAACTTGCAGAGAACCATTAAAAGGTATGTCAAATCCTGTGACATTTGTCAAAAAGCCAAGATTGCAGTGTTGCCAAGCCCACCGCAAAAACAAATTATACCAGAATCTAAAAATGATTTGCTCGCACTAGATGTTTTAGGCCCTCTAGTACGAAGCCGTGGAGGAGTTTGTTATATTTTGGTAGTTTCAAATGTCTTCACCAAGTATGTCACACTTCACCCGTTAAAGAAGGCAACTTCACGCTCTATGTTGAATAGGTTGACAAATGATTATTTTGTGCACCACGGAACACCGAAAAGGATTCTTTCAGACAACGCTTCCCAATTCACCTCGAAATTATGGTCCAGAACATTGGCCTCATCCGGTATAAAACTTGTTTATGTCTCGGTGAGACATCCTTGTGCCAACCCATCTGAGAGGTGCATGAGGGAGAAAGCTCGTATCCTACGAACTTCCTGCCATAATTGCCAATCTAAATGGGCTATCGACTTGAAACTATTTCAAGAATTTATGAACTCGGTAGTTCATGAGTCTACCGGTTTCACCCCGGAAGAACTCGAATTCGGCACGGAACGAAAAAAATTCCTACCTGGCGAACTTCTGCTTTTACCTTCTGCTGATATTTCCCACCAGAAAAAGCTTATTTTGGCTAAAGAAACCTTACTGTCTAGAGCTCAAAGGAGGGCGGTTATGCATCCGGAACGTCCGTATCAAAAATTCGTTCTAGAAGATCTGGTCCTTCTTAAGGCAAACAACATGTCTTCGGCCTTTAAAGCTGAAACAAACAAATTGTTATTGCTTTTCGAAGGTCCCTATAGAGTGAATAAGCAAATCCGGGATGATACTTACCTCTTACAGGGTGAGAAAAACAGTGTTGAAAGGGGGACGTTCCACGCCTCCCACTTGGAAGCTTATTTCAAGCCGCCTTGAACTTGGCACTTTTCAGTAAACCACTTTGTTTTTTTTCAACGAGATAATCGTTCGGCCCATTTTTTTTTGAGCTTCACGATTACCCGTCTTGGGGAGGGGCGAGATGTAACAAAACGTTATGTTGCGTTCACAACTTTTCCTTTACCCCGTATTTTATTTTTATTGTTTACTGTCCACTCCACTGATGTATATGCAACCACCATTGCTTCGAATACCTCGGGCACCGATTCCAGCATTAGTTCTTCCAACGATGTTTTTATGCTTTGTAAAAAGATTTACTTTCTGTCGGAACTACCGAAACGAGATTATTTATTCATTCTCCCATGATTTTTTGTGGTTCTGATTGACTTGCCAAGTGCTGATTTTCCTAAATTCAAACTATATTTCGTTATTAATTCTGAAATTAACCTTCGAAGGTCCTGAAAGGGCAAGAGTATTTCATTTCGAGTCCTGTGCCTGCATATTATTTCAGGTAGGTAATAGTTCAATAATTATATCGTGTAATTTTTTGAGTAATTCATTTATTGGAACATCTCAAGAAGTTTATGGTTTGGTTGTACATCAGTGCATATTATTTTAGAATATATCGAAGCCTTTCCGGACACCGGACATCCCGAAGCGTGCCGAATAAATTTTTTGTGAATCCTTCCATTTTGGTTTCTTTCCATCTAACGACAGTAAACCCACTACCGACAAAACCCTGAGATACCGTAACAAACCTAAAGAAATCACTTTGTGACTCGTTAGTCCTCAGTCATTTTAATTACTGAGATTTCATATATGGTCCCTGCCTTAATTGTTTTGATAAAAATAGAATACAGAGCGTACAAATCTCTTGTTGTCGTTTAATTCATGGTATACGTAAGTATGACTCCATTTCTGGAGCATTCAAAAATACAAAATGGTTGAACATGACGAATCGAAGAGAACATCACTTAGGGATTTTCCTACATAATCTTATAGCAGCTCCTCATTCCACTCCTTTGGAGCAGAAGCTAGTTCTGAGAAGTAATATCCACTCTAGAAATATTCGATATACCAAACACAATCACTTTGCCACACTATCATTTAGCTTTGTTCTGGAGATCATTCTTATATAATGCCATTAACCTTTATAATTTTTAAGCTGAGCAATTCAAGAAAATGAACATCAATAAATTCAAATACAAATTGAAGGAGTTACTTTTGGAGAGACAATGATTCTTGACCTTTAAGCTTTTTCTTTTGTACCGCTGGGGAGTTCCCGGGGTGTTGGAGTGCGAGGGGGGGAATGGATTCGAGATTGAAAGGAATTCAAATTCTGAAGTAGATATCCTGTTGGTTGAGTATGAGTAGCTTCAGCTAGACTTCGCCAACAGTGTTGTACTGTAGTCCTTCAAGCTCTCACTTTTAATTGTATGTGAAAATCAAATAAAGACGCTTTATTATTATTATTATTAATACCTTCTGGTGTACTCGGATTTTCATTATTTATCAAATTCTGACCATGAAGTGATACTACAGCGTACCTATACCAACTCTTTGCCCTATCATCGATAAGATCAATTATACTATTGACAAGTTCGGTATTTGTAACCTCTCGCGCAATGCGATACTCCTCCACCAACTTCAAAAACGTGTTAACACTTGAAGATCCCATTATACCCGTGAACTTGAAATTTCATTTATAAACCGAGTTGTGGCTGGTAGGATGAGTAGAGACAGTGGGCACGTTATTTCCTGTATGGGCAGCCACAACCGTAACAGTATTCTCAAGGTTCAATTTTTCATCGGAAATTTCCTCAATGAAACCTAACTGCTCGATCAAATCAGCTACACTTGCTTCTAAAGCATCATCATCAAGAGCTAGTATGCTTATGCACGCATACAAATGTTCAACTTTGTCTCTACATATCAAGATGCCATTACCCGTACACGACTGAGGACTGTGAGTAGATACATATTTTTCGAAATCCACATTTTTTCCTGTTACGAATATCTCTTGCGTGATATCGGGACTAAATGAATCTGATTATACAAACTGACCGAAGGTTTTTGTTTGAATTAGCTCTCTCAGTTGGCGTCGCATAGTAGCAACTGCGCACTGGATTTCTGAAAAACCTCTAACCATCAATTCGTAAAGCAACTCATCCCTCACCGATATAGATTGAATTTATTTTCAGAACACTCGGAGATGCAAAAGCAAAATCCACTGCAAATATTCAGTACACTCGAACGCAATAGCAAACCCCAATTTGAATATATCTTGAAAGAGAATAAATATTGGAATCTCCACAATTGTAGATGGCCAGATTTTTAATCTACCCCAAAAAAATGCTGCATCTATTGAAAAACAGTTCTTTCTGGGTAGAAAAAGTCCAATTAGTCAGCAACTTCTCGTATAACTGAAATTTCGACTATCAAAAATAGGCCATCATGCCAAAAATGCATACGTTATCATGGGTCCAATCACCATTGTTTATGGCTGGTACAAAATGTTTGGTTTCAATCTTCATTTCTTTCCATTCGTGCGCCTGGCTGCTATAAGTGCCACATCCGCTTTGTTTTTTCATTCCGTCCACATGTTGATTCCAGGTTAATCTCGAATCTAGTACAACTTCAACTTATTATGAATGCCACTATGACCGATTTGGAAAGACTTATTTTGTGCGCTTCATCATCGGTCCAACTAGTTACAGTATTCAAGGACTCCTGCATGCACCCTTCTCACTATATTATTTGTCTTGTGCCATGATGACTAGATCGTCAGCATAACCTAGTATTTCTCGTCCGTTTCGGATCAACAAGCATAATAACTGGTCCATAACAAGGTTCCACAGAAGTGGGGATAGAACCCCATCTGCGGGGCATCCCCTTGCCACCTGTGGTACCAAGAACTCGCTCGATATGGTTGTGTGTATTAGCCGTCTTCTAAGCATGCAGTCTATCCCTCTGCAGCTTGTTTCATCAATCTCTTTTCTCCTTGACGCTCGGACGATCTATTCCAAAGAAGTATAATCGAAAGCGCCCTCTATATTTGGTACACTCGAATGCAATTTGAAGAATTGTAAAATTGCCAATCTCAATAACAATAATTGCTAACACCATAAGTTTCATTATCGAAAGGATTGTTTAGGTATGGCAGGTATCTTGCCTGCTCAGTTAGTGCCGTGGTTCTTTACAAAGATTTGAATATAAATAAGAGGATGGTGAAATTATGAGCGGCAAGCCATTTGAAAGCCCCAGTTGATGAAAAACCAGATCTCCCTAAAAAACAAAGAAACGCTAAGAGGTGCTATAAGTGCGGCACTCTAAACGAAACGGTGAAAACTTGCCGAAAATGTTCTGGAAATCTGGGAAACGAGAAGTCGAGTCACGAACGGACCGCGCCGTAGGCTCGAAAGGTATTCAGTCGGTCAGCTCGGATAATTATAATTATATTAAATGTGCCTTGGATTATGTGTTGACAAACGTTCAAGGGGATGAAAGGCCGTATCTTAAGGTGAATATCTTGGATATTGTCATGCTCGGATTACTTGATTCTGGCTCATCAAGAACAATTTTAGGAAGCAGAGGCTTCGAGATGATTCAGGGTTTGGGATTGAATATGCACACATCCAGAACGAATATTTGCACGGTCGCAAATGGTGGCGAATGCTCGGTCATTGGTGCTTATGATATTCCCTTTCAGGTGGCTGGCAGAGTAGTTTATATCAAAACTCTTATTGTGCCCTCCCTTCCACATGAGTTGATACTGGGAGCAGACTTTTGGCGTCAACTCGGTCTCGTCCCAGATCTCAGAAATAACAACTAAACATTCTCTAGGCGTCCATCGGAAGTCCGAATTGCCAGTATTGAAGGCAACGAGCATCTTTCGGAGAACCAAAAAAGTTAGCTGAACGAGTTGATAGAAGGCGTTTTCAGGGACATGCCTGCAGAGCTGGGTTGTACTAACTTGATTGAGCATATCATAAAAACAAAGGCAGAGCCAATCAAACAAAGGTTTCATCCAATCTCACCGGCTTTGCAAAAGCATGTGAATGAGGAGTTGAACGAAATGCTGCGGCAAGGCGTTGTAGAACCTTCTTCATCTCCATGGGCATCGCCTATTGTAATGGTGAGAAAGAAGGATGGTTCCTACAGATTCTGCATAGACTTTCGCAAAGTCAATAAAGTAACGGAACGAGACGCGTATCCATTGCCATTGATATCAAGCACTCTCGACAAACTGAGGGATGCAAGGTATCTAACCTCACTCGACATCAAAAGTGCCTTCTGGCAAGTGCCACTTGCAGAAGAATCCAAACCAATAACAGCTTTCACCGTTCCTGGTCGTGGATTGTTTCAGTTTCGGAGAATGCCAATGGGGTTGCACAATTCTAGTTCTACTTGGCAGAGGCTAGTGGATAGAGTTTTGGGAGCGGATTTGAAACCTTACGTTTTCGTGTATCTCGACGACATAGTTATAGTAACGCAAACATTCGATAAACATTTGGAAATACTGTTGGAAGTCTTCAATAGACTCAAAAAGGCAGGCCTGAGAGTCGGGAGAGAGAAATGTAGTTTCTGTCTTCCAGAGCTGAAGTATTTGGGGTATGTTGTCGACCGACTTGGCCTTCATGTTGATCCAGATAAGGTGTCAGCCATACTCAATGTACCACGCCCAAAGAACGCTAAGGAAGTCAGAAGGGTTCTGGGGATGACAAGTTGGTATCGTAGATTCATTCGGAATTTTTCTTCGGTGGTTTCTCCTTTGACGAACTTGTTGAAGAAGTCAGTAAAATTCCATTGGGATGACCCTTGTGAGAGTGCCTTCACTCAAATCAAGCAGCTATTGGTAACGGCACCAGTAATGGCTTGTCCGGACTTTGATCAACCCTTTTGTGTTCAAACTGATTCCAGTGATTTCGGATTGGGCGCTGTCATCAGCTATATAAGTCGCTCGTTGGCTCCGAATGAGAGAAAGTTCAGTGTTACTGAAAAGGAGTGTCTCGGGGTCCTGTGGGCCATTGAAAAATTCCGCCCCTACATCGAGGCCACCCACTTTAAAGTTATCACAGACCACTTCGCTCTCAAGTGGTTAAATGATCTGAAAGATCCCACTGGCCGATTAGCTAGATGGAGCGTCAAACTCCAACAATATAGCTTTGAAATTGAGCATCGTCGAGGCAAAGAAAATGTGGTGCCAGATGCGCTATCGCGTTCGGTTCCCATCGTAGATTCCGTTGATGCCGCTCCGGCTATATTTCCAAACGAGAAAGATAGCTGGCTTTCAAATATGCGAGATAAAATATCGAGGTTTCCGCTTCAATTTCCTCTTTGGCGTTGTGACAATGATTATGTGTATAAAAGATGTAAGGATTCGTGGAAAATTGTGGTACCCAAGAATTATCGCAAAGAAACATTGAGAATCAATCATGACTTACCAACAGCCGGTCATGGAGGTATCCACAAAACGTATAGCCGAATCCTAAGCAAATATTACTGGCCTAAAATGAAGCCTGATATTATCCGATATATTAACTCGTGTGTTGTGTTGGGAATAAGGTTTGGCGAAAGGCTCATTTCCAGTCCAACGCCTCAAAATACTTTTCAGCTAAATTGGCTCCAAGGTTTGTTGGTCCATTGACCGTTTAGAGAAGGGTATCACCATGGGCTTACGAGCTGATGGATGATCAAGGTAAATCCCAAGGGGTTTGGAATGCCAAAGACCTGAAACCAGGTGACACGGGACAAGCGTTTGAAGTATCAGATAGTGATGAGGAATAACTGAGGAATGATTCGGAGCAGAAATTTCTGCGAAATTTTCTTCGGGTAAGGGGGGGAATGTTACGTGCCAGATTTCCGCCACGTACCATGAAATACATTTTTACGCCGCCACTGGAAATAGTAGACAGATAAACTGCCTTCATACGAGCAAAATAGTTCAGATGGGATAGGCCACCAATATAACAGTGAAATGTAACGTTGGTTACTGCCCAATTCGCGAAAAATATATATATGCTTCCTTTAGAGCACCTTCAAAAATAATCAAAAAAAATATTAATAAAACTCATTTCTTCTATTTATTCACACGCAATCATTTGTGACACGGCAAAATAAACAATAGTAATAGGCTCGCAATATTATTTCACTTCAACGGGTAGCTGGTCGTCAACACTGCACACATAATACGTTGCTCGTCAATTTGCATAAAAGACATTGGATAAAAAACACGTTTTTCATCTATAACGATCAACGATACAGACAAATTGAGGGGGCACCAATGGGCTCACCACTGTCACCCATTATTGCTAATTTCTTCATGGAAGAGATCGAAACCAAAGCAATAGCAATGTCAGGCTTGAAACCAAAACTCTGGCTAAGATATGTTGATGACATTTTCGTGATTTGGTCACACGAACATCAAGAACTCGAAAGGTTTTTCAATCACTTGAATGAACTCCACCCACGGATCGAATTCACCAAAGAAATCGAAGAAGATAACAAGCTCGCGGTTTCTCGATGTTTTAATCATAAAAAAGCCCGACGGTACACTAGGCCACACGGTATATCGCAAAGCAACACATACCAACAGATACCTGAACGCAAATTCACATCACCATCCAAAACAGATTCACGCTGTGGCAAAAACACTAATTACACGTTCAATCAGGTTGGCAGACAACGAACATCAAAAACAAGAGAGGAACACGATCGAGGAAACTCTACGAATGAATAACTACTCGGAGAGAATCATAAAAACGGCTTCCAAGAACGAATCAAAACAGCAGAAAACCCCAGAAACACCGGTCATAACAACCAGACTACCATACATAAAAGGAACCACAGATAAAATCAGCAGAATTCTCCGCAAACACAACATAGCTACTTCGTTCGTACCAGAACGTACAATTAGATCGATACTCCGTAATTCGAAGGACCAAATACCACTGGAGTCCCAGGGAGTTTACGAAGTACCATGTCGAAACTGCAACAAGTCCTACATCGGCCAGACCAACAGACGGATCAACGTACGCAAGGATGAACATGAGCTATCAGTGAAAGGGAAAGTCACCACATCCTCCATCTTCCAACACGTATTGGAGACAGAGCATAACATCAATTTCGAAAACACCAAAACATTAGCGAGCGATGAAAACTTCTACTCTCGAACAATCAGAGAGGCTATCGAAATTGAGAAACGACCGAGTAGTATGAATAAGAGAGATGATGCCCAAAGATTACCAAGAACGTGGAAATCCATCCTATCACAAAACGAAAACAAGCCGATTACACCAGAGGAAAAAGGTCGGACCTCATCAAGTAATTACCATACAAACATGATGAAAAATGCAGTCGGACCAACGAAGAAAGTGGGAGGGGCACAGGTCAAAGATACCATCAATGAACACCCCTATATATTGAGAAGTAGAACTCGAAATAATTAGTCGAGTTCGGAGGACGAAACTCAATCATCACCTAGAAGATGGCAAATGAGACTTTGCCGAAACGTTGTGACAATTATCCTTCAGGGGATCAAAACCACAGAACACGGAATGAAACCCGAAAAAACAACTCATCATACTTCGTCCGTAAGAATCTTCATGCTAACAATATATATATATATATATATATATATATATATATATATATATATATATATATATATATATATATATATATATATATATATATATATATATATATATATATATATATAGATGGAAATGTTAAAATTTTGTGACTAATGAAGTATAGCTTGCAGGACTCCCTCCAAGTGATACCAAATAGTTTCCTCATCACTTTTTTTTAAGCAATGAAGACCCTGTCTTCTTTATCAACAGAATTTCCCCAAAGGACTATATTATAGCTGAGATGGCTATAAACCAGACTATAGTATACATCGAGCAGGGCATGTAGAGGCAAACAGTTCTTGATTCTAGAGATTGCATAATACGCTTGATTCATTTTTTTGCATGTTGCGGTGGCATGATCGGACCATCTCAAGCAGCTATCCACCTGAACACCAAGAAATTTCGTGCAGCTTGTACTCATGAGTGCAACTCCATTGATTTCTAACTCAAGTGAATGCCTTTGCAAGTCATTGATCAGATTGAAATAGATTAATTTCGTTTTGTCTAAGTTCACTATCAGATTATTCATTCTGCACCAATTTGATAATTCTGATATCAATTCCCCAGTTTTTTTTGAGTGCAGTTCTTCTCGACTATTTGCTGAGACAGTTAAAGACGTGTCGTCAGCAAAAAGAGTGAGAGCATTTCCATAGGTTTTAGAGAAATTAGGCAGATCATTAATGAATAAAAGAGAAATTAGTGGTCCCAGCACAGAGCCTTGAGGAACCCCAGAACTTAGCTCATGACACTCCGATTTCTTATCTTCGATCCTAACAAAAATTATACGTTCTGAAAGGAAGTCAATGATCCATCTCAAGAAAACACCTCTGAATCCCAGATTATACAGTTTACTCTCGATGCATTTGACATTTAAACAATCGAATGCATCATCATGTAAAAATTGTTATGAATTTCGTCCGGTAAGGTTATCCAGGAAAAAAGAGCCAACAATTCGTTCGTAAAATATTCCACACAACACGTGTTCTTTTTCACTATATTGTTTTTCAAAACGAATTAACCAATTCGAATGCTCAGCTGCCCAAAACCTTCAACTCTGACTAGATACCACACCGGTTTTTGTGAACGTTCCCTCGTCCGTAAACATCATGCTCTTCAGAAAATGTCCGTCGTTAAGATAGTTACCCTGCATCCATAGGCAAAATTAAAATCGTCGTTTAAAATCACCATGTATTAGAGCATGTAGTAATTTTGATTTGAATGCCATAATCCTATTGCGTGTCAAATATAGCCATACTTTGTTTTTCGTTAAATTCAGCCCTCACAGTACCAAATTCTATGAGATAGGTTCGACGTCTGGATAGTGTTCTTGATTTAAACTTTACCTCCTTGGTCTTGTCTTGACAACCGTTTCAGTCTTTGCAAAAAATCTGTTGATTTTGGAAACGGTATCGTGAGACAATTGTTCTCGATCAAGATGCCTTGAATGATTGAATATTCCAGCAATCTGACGCGTAAATCTATCATCATTACCAAATAAGCGAATAATCTCAACTTTTTCTCCAATTGTTAGAACTACTTTTCGGTTGTGTTCCATCTAATAATGATGATATGCATGTTGAGGAATATGAAATCATTTTGTATACTGACTGAACTTGTAGTGTTACATATTATGAAAGTGGTATGCTTGAATTCAGAATAATGAGTTCTTTCAATTTTTGATATAAAAATATCGACGACGTCATAGTTTGTACAATGATGAAAACAAAAAGGTTTTCAGAAAAACAGACGGAAAAGTCAAATTCAAAATCGACCCGTCTGAGCTTCACCTTTGATAATGAAAAGATCTCAAGATAATGGACATTTTCCACATTATGAACGCATTACATATCAAGTCTATGACTTTTGCCATCAAAATTGCAACAATTACCCTGGTTCTGTAACAGAGACGCGAGATTCGGAGTGTAACAACAGGTGTTAGCACTTGGTGATGGTATTGTTGAATTATATTGAACGGGTACTTCAGCAACTCATTCATGAGTGCCACGTTTCTGATGGAATGAAGATTCAATTCCTTGATAACAAACATCACATTTTCAGTACACTGTCATTATATTCCCCTCTACATAAGTATTCTCTACATTCTGACGAATTCAGTTATACGTTAGCCATATTGCTTTGAATTTAGTGTAATTCTGAAACAAATTAGAAATTTTTACAATAGTTGCAATGAGTCACGTGAGACACGAGAAAGGAGTTTTCAGTGGATACTCAAATTACTATTGTCGTCTACCGGAGGCTAGAGGTGCAGCAGAAAAAGAGCTAAGCAGGCAGTCATGCATGGGTAACTCATTTTCACAATTTAACTGTTTCTGTTTACTTAGGGGTTCATCGATTGATGGTAGATCTGGTAAATGAACCACATGTTCCATTATTTCCACATCACGAAAATCACTTATCACATTCTTGTTACTCCCTTGGAAGTCATACAGACATCTATACCTAATTTTTCTTACTTCTGAACTACTCCATCGACGGAAATATGCAAATGAATTAACCCTGTTGCTTCATTAGGTGTTAACTTGAATGTATGCCGAGAAACGCCTCCAATATTTTTCCATTTTTCGTAAAACTGTGGAAGATACGGCCAACGCCAGTAAGCCCCACCCATGAACTTGGTTGTTTCGATGTTCAATGAATATTCAACTATTTTCATTTTCACGTGGACCTGTGAGTCCAGGGTCTCATCAATAGCCAATTTCAGAAGGAAATGTCATTTCAGGGAGCTCGTTGAAATCATCACCCCATGCAATAAATATGAATACTTCAGTAAGGAGCTATGCTAGATATCTCCCCAAGAGAAATACAAACTTAATTCTATGCAACGATCCTGTCACATGAATAACAAGCCAGCAAGTATATTTTATCCAGAATTTTAATTTTTTATGAGTCCAAAGGATAAATGATGACAGAGTTGCAGTCAAATCCCAGGACGCTCGTTTATATCTCAGGATGAAATATTTACTGCGATTCCATGCTAACTAAAAGTTATAAATTTTAGGAAAATATGGATCTCAATTGAATTCACCATGGCAAGAATGAATTATCATTCAGAGCTTGAAGTTTGGTGTTAATTGATGAGTTGTACATTCTGGGAAACTCATAGGGCATGCGCGATTTGTGCATGGAGAATGGAAATGAGAAGTTGGTTACGTGAGGCTTGAACTTATTTGCTCGAATTTCAATATTTGAACGTAGAGCGATTACCTAAAGGCAACGTACTTCAAAAATCGAGATAAAATAGTATTGAAAAGTGTTCGAGGGCTTATCTGTCGCTGGTGAACCACGCACGAATCTCATGGAGAACAGATTTCCGTCAAATTGACAGATTTTTTTTTTTTCGTTCGTCATCCTGATCAGAATTCATCAATGGCACAACGTTCCTTCCTGAAAAGTTTGTGATATACGGGGTGTTGAATATTATAACATGGTATTTACTTTTTCATGAAGAAAAAGGATGAAAACATTCGCTAGGAAAAACATCACAGAAGTTGAAATAATGTGTGGAGGTGACATCTTGTTCAAAACGAGTATGATCCGTAATGTTGCAAAAGGGAAGGTAAAATAACCCCTTTTCTGACAGTTGAAGGGCTATAATTTCCAAATGAAATGGAAGCGTCTGGAGCCGCTACTCGACTTCGTATTCGTGTTGACCTAAAAATGTGTCTCAATATTTTTTGTAGTTGAAACTCTCAAAAATGAATAAATACTAGTTGAAGATGGTAAAATGAAACATGATACACTCCGTACACCAAGAACTACCCAGTGAATGTTATATATGATTTGATAGTGTGTAGTAACCTAAGGACTAAGGCCTATCAAATGGATGTAGGTGAGTTCCAAAGAATTGAAAGAAATCGAAGGTAACAAGAAACTACCCAATTGTGAAATTGTATGAACTCCTCTTATGAACAATTTCCCAACCCATACGAAGAAAATAAATGAACACCAATATTCTGCCGGAAAAACAAAATTATTGACAATTCAAGTGACAAGGCCATCGGCTAAATAGTCACAAACCTAGCTAACGGTCTTTTTGTTGTTACGCTCATTAATGAACCTAGTGTTATAATGGAAACTCTACACTAAAGAATATCCGTAAGGAATGAAATGATTCATGAAGAAATGAAAAAAAAGAGAAGGATTGAAATTGCTTATTGAAGCTGTAGAAGTAACGTTAACTCTTGAACTAGAAGATTTGAATAGGAGACTGATCAAAGTTGAAACGGAAAACGAAGGAAAAATCAAAGAAAAAAGAACCCGGAAAGAATGTATGGAGAAAATAACATCATTATTTTTGGGAAATCATCTTTACTGAAAAACGCATGAAAAATAAAGGGACGAGACCTTTCATAGCTGATGACTTAATAAACAACGGCAACGAAACAGTTTTTTGAGGAAACACCTGATCTTGGATAGAGTTAACGAAGAGGTGAACTGCTATAGTAAAGAAAATCGACTATTCGTGAATGGCATGACATATTCCCTTGACGAATTGGAACATCAGGAAGAAGCAGATACCAAAATACAGGAGAAGCCTCAAAGTGCTCCCAGCAAACCAACACCGTCAGCGCCTAAAGAAAACGCAAGCATAATCACTTTATTCTTAGTTACACTTTCGATAATTCTGTTTTTTTATTCATGAAGATTGAAATTTTTCAATACCATTCGTTTTGGAAACTACAAAATTGACTGGAAATCGAATAATGGACTGTAGAAAACTTACTGGAGTTTCAGTTTTATGAAATCACGACTTTGTAAAATTCCACCAAAAAACTGGAAAGAAGGAAAGGAGAGAAATGCATGGGAAATAGTGGAAATTGAATTTCCTTTCATTAATGCTCGAAATTACTACCAAAACTTCTGATTCTTCACTAAGTGTAGAAAATGTTTCATCTTTTTCAACCGATTTTTTTTGTGTCTTCGGAGACCTATAAACTGGATATCCTTATACTGCCGTATAGGCAACTCAACATACAATTTGAACCCGAAATTTGGGGGGTTTGAATTAAATCAATTTAATTGAAAAAAAAAGTATTAGCACATATAATATCAATCAAACCCATTAGGAGTCATAATATAAAAAAAATCAACCACTTAAAACTAAATACATATCGATTCAAGTCTATTGCGTTGCGAGAGGACATAATTGCTCTAATATACAAACTATTTTTTGTTCGTGCCATTGCAACTCTAGCAATGCCATCATTCCTAGGAAATAATTTTTCAATGGTCGCAAGAGGCTATTGAAGTAGCGGAATATTGTTTGAAATATTAATCATGCCTACTTCAGGTGGATTGGCGGTTGTATTCCATTTTTGTTTGCACTGAAGAGTGGTCGAATATTCTAGATGCTAGCGTTTCCAATGATGATGCACAAAAGAGTCTAACATTTTATAGCGATTGAATTGGTTTGTTTTCCAAGTCAACATTTTCGGTTGGGAAGAAGTGAGTATTTAATGGAGAACTATGCAAAAAATGTTAGTGCGTGAGAGTCACAGAATCATTGGGATCATTAGAAAGACTACATAAGGGACTCCAGTTCAAAACGGCTCGGTTTGGTTGAGAACGGTAACAAATTCCCCACATAAGATACCTATTAGTTGACTAACTATATCTTTCGAAAGATATTTTTTTATACTTTTGATATATGATTCCCATACTCAACCGAAATGACAAGCGTTGGGTGGGTTTAAATTTCCATGAAATATTATGAATATTAGGTTTACGATGAAAGAACTGCTTTTTATATTCCAGCGCCTTTTGAAACATTCATTAAATGATAAAAAAATTAAATAAATAAAAATATGTTCCAATTGCCCAACAGATGAATCTATTCATAAAACAATACAAAAAAGAAAAAAATTCGACAGCCTTAACATAGAATGTTTGTAGGATGTACCCCTTGATCTTCGCCAACATTCATTGAATGTTCGATATTTAGGCGTAGATAATGTATGAATATTCTATGAATCAACGAATGGGAAAAACTCAGATATTCCTAGAATAATCTCTTTCGAATGTTGAGGAATTCTCAGGATATTCCTGGAATGATCCATGATTATTCTTTCACACAACTCCGAATAATCATGGAACATTCAAGGTATGTATATTTTGTGATTATCAATATTCATAAAATGATTACTAATGTGCATAAATATTCATTGAATATCCAAGATATTCTCTGATCAATATAAGATTATTTACCCAGACATCCACATATTCAGAATAAACACTTTCAAAATGATCAATAGGCTATATCTGAAGAAAGAATAAAGAAACTGATATCTGCTCGATACCGTTTTGAAAATATCAATCAAATCGTCATTGAAAATATTAAACGGCAGAACCCCCTCCTTCCAAAGATATAAATGAAAACATCACGCAATATTTTTATTTCCGAAAAAAGACTAGGAACCGTAGTGAATCTGTTAATTTTCATCATGTGCATTTATTTATTCAAAATGGAATGAACTGATTTGGAAAATGCCCTCCATTGTGTTTAAGCAATGATATAGGGTGTTCAATGTGACACAGTTTTCAATTAATTAGAGGAGTAATTATTGAACAACTATTTTCTGATAGAAGTGCTCATTTAATGTTGCATAATGGTCTGAATCATTGAAAAATTTGAGACAATATAGTTTTTTATTGGATGAGGAAATAGCTATTTAGATAACAAGTTGTATATCTGTATGTGATGTATTCGGTCAATGGTCTCGGTAGTGTAGTGGTAAGCATATCTGCCTATCAAGCGGAAGGCCTCGTTGATCTATTGCTCGCACAAGTTTCGACTTCTGAGGGTTTACGTTCGTCAGCTGGTTAACGAAAACGAACAATTTTAGAACAATTGAGCAGGTTTTCGTCTATCTCTGCAATCAAGTTTTCTTCAAGCCTATTATAATTTGACTCCGCTCTGGTATTCCTCACACAAAATTTCAAATCAGGAAAGATAATAACATTTTCAACACAGGAATCTGCGTCTTCAGTACGAATCATTAGATTGAATAATTATAAAAAATTACCTCTATTCAAAATTATCAACGGACTGTGTATCAGCCCCGTGATTCTCTCCAAAATATCCCTATTTGTCCCCAGTCGTTCAACTAGGCATGTTCAAACCTTTTATGTCTCTTTTCACAGATTCAATTACTCTTACAACAGCTTTATTCCCAGAACTCTTCGATTAGCTAACTCTTTGAATGACCTCCAAATTTTCAATTTAACAATTACCCGCTTCAAAAATCATTTGTTCGACCTAGCGTTGTGATACCTTCGGCTTGAGTTTTTTGTATTGTGTTTAGTGTTACATGACCTGCATATCCATTGCATATCAATTTTACTAAATATGGATATCACTGTTTTTTAAGTTATAAGTAATTGTACTATTCATATAACCTACTTTCAAACCACTTTATTGTATTATCTACATTTAAAGCACTGTAATATTCTTATCTGAAAAGGGCCTGCCCGTGAATAAACAATTAAATAAATAAATAAATAAATAAATAAATAAATAAATAAATAAATAAATAAATAAATAAATAAATAAATAAATAAATAAATAAATAAATAAATAAATAAATAAATAAATAAATAAATAAATAAATAAATAAATGAATAAATAAATAAATAAATAAATATATGATTCCAACCATCTCGTCAGCCAATCCTTCTCTTCATTGAGTCCATACTTTTCCTTGGTGAGTCTTTCACTATGTTTCGCTAACCAGATTCCTATTACTGACAGTAGTTCTCCACCTGTACACATGAGGACCGCGCGTCAGCCAGTCCAATAGCGGTGGGTGTGGGCGCGGGAGGCGGTGAAACTCGCTGAAAAAATCTCAAAAAAAGTGATTGATCTCCACGTGAAACTTTGTTATAGTGTAAATTATTCATGATCGTGGGTGAAAATAGGCGTCAGCCACGTTCCCGATGGTGGAAACATCGTCAGTCAGGCCTTTGAAGTGGTCGTAAAAATCGGAAAACTGAAGTGACCGATCTGCATTTGAAATTTTGAAGGATGATTATTGTATTCAAATTGAACATAAAAATGGACGTCAGCCACGTTGATAGTGGTGGATTCTGCGTCAGTCAGGCGTCCAAAGTCAAGGGCAGTGACCAGCTTCTTTTGGCGCGCTGTATCTTATGCAGTTCGATTGACGCATATTCCACCGGCATCGTGCCGGCTGACGATTATTTATCGAATGTACATAACAATTACATGTTTATAAAGTGCATTTCTTTAATCCCCCCCCTCTTTTATTTTTTGAACGGGTCAACGCATAAAATTGAAACTGATGATGATGAAAGTTATTCATGAATACTACATTATGGAGTGAAATTAACACATGGAAAGTTCAAGATGGCGACTGGGCTCCACCTGGAATAAAAATTAAATGGAAAGGGGTGTCTTGTGATCTAGTTAAATATTACCGTGCTACCCACGTAAAAATCTTTGTAGAGATCCTCAACTCAATAACAAATAACTAATGAAATATCATAACGAAAATCGAATAGACGCAACAAATTCTTGATGAATGAATACTCACCTTGGTATATTTGATGTTTCCAATGAATCATCTTCTTTTGTTTCTCTGTTTTTTTTTTTCGACATGGCGGTGAAGAGTCTATAACATTTCGAATGATATTTGCTCGCTGATGATATTTTTACGGGCAATGTTACATCATGCATGTACAATTCATTTTCTTTGCTAACACAGTTTTACACTTATTCCATGTCTCATCAGAAAATGGAATTAAAGGTTCACTTCTCTTCAAACAAATAACACAGAACGGCTTTGGTTCCGACATCGCGAAAACAATTACTCCAGTAAATAGCGCGGTCTGTACTGTCTCACTGTGCCTCAATGGCTTGAGTCGTAAAAATCAGATATAAAACTACCTTATACTGAGAAATTTTTTTGAAAAAAAACATTCGTGTATTTTGTGATATTATTATAAATTGTACATAGATACAAATATTTTAGAAAAACCTACACCTGCAGTGTAGTCGATCCAATTATATGCCATATATTGAAAAAATGGAAACACGAAGTCATCTCCGCAACACATTTAATTCCTACAGGAAGTCCTAGTTGAGACATGTTTGGAACAAATATATGTTCATGTTAAGTACAAATATAGAGAAAAAGTTGGGAGTATGAAGAATCTGAGGTGGTTCAAGATACTAGTTATAATTATGTTCAATATGTAGTTTTTGGTCTCCCAACTTTTTCTCTGTTTGTACTCAACTGCAGATGAAAATATATATGTTCGGAACATGTCTTAACAAGGACCTGTTCCTGTAGGAATTAAATATGTTATGGAGATGACTTCGTGTTGCCATTTTTTCACTAAAATTGGTCTTCCACTTTGAGTATGGACTACTACCTTCGTATATGCAATATAGTTAAAGTAACTATATTGTTTGTTTGTCTCAGATGGATAATCTATTCAACTTTCATAAATCCCTTCGGTGATTCATTTATAATAATATCAATCAAAACATATTCGAACTAGTAACTCTAACATATCAGCAGTGGACTTGATATAAAATTGAGCTAAAATATATTTGTCAAAGTGAAACAATGTATTTGAGTCAAACGTACAATATAGATAATTTAACTTTATTGCATCTGGTTGTATTGACTATATTGCAGAAGTAGGCTTTGTTATAATATTTCCATGTGTGTATGAATAATGAAGACATCACGCATTCACTGAAAATAATTTTCAAATTTGAAAGAATAGTCATAATCAATATTCAAAAAGTTGGATATAGTGATTTGTATCACCTTAAAATTGATATATAAACATGTAATTGTTATGTACTTTCGATAAATAATCGTCAGCCAGCACGATGCCGGTGGAATATGCGTCAATCGAACTGCATAAGATACAGCGCGCCAAAAGAAGCTGGTCACTGCCCTTGACTTTGGACGCCTGACTGACGCAGAATCCACCACTATCTACGTGGCTGACTTCCATTTTCATGTTCAATTTGACTACAATAATCATCCTTCAAAATTTCAAGTGCAGATCGGTCACTTCAATTTTCCGATTTTTCCGACCACTTCAAAGGCCTGACTGACGATGTTTCCACCATCGGGAACGTGGCTGACGCCTATTTTCACCCACCATCATGAATAATTTACACTATAACAAAGTTTCACGTGGAGATCAATCACTTTTTTTTGAGATTTTTTCAGCGAGTTTCACCGCCTCCCACGCCCACGCCCACCACGGTCGCGCCGGCTGACTTTCGATTTGGAGTACAGAAATGGTAAAACTCTCTAATTAATCACATATGAGTTGCAGATAAATCACTGATAAAAAAGTGACATCACCTCCCGGTCTATAATCACAAAATTCAAGAGAATGCTTGCTAACTTTCAGGCTTCAGGTACGAAGCAGTAATATAAAATTCTACACCCTCTTTTCTATCTTCTCATACATTCCCAAGTTATTTAATGATTGATGAATATTTTGTTTCCTTTTGCCATGAAGTCTAATAAATATTTTAGGTTTTATAATTTCATACTCTACTGAACCTTAAGATAGCTTATTTGATTCTTCTGTTTTTCCTTCAGGAAATTAAGTCACTTTTTTTCTCATTCACCTGACGGCTATATACGTTCTCGAGACTGATTGAATGAGGAAGGGATTCTTTTTCAACTCCCCATCTAGAGAATTCGTTACACAAGAATATATCTCATTTTCTTGTTCGGAAATATTTCATAACGATTGGGTGGTAACAAATAAAAATGTGAGAATGTAATGTTTCATGAAAAAACCCATAAAAATTTTTCGAGGAACACTTTACGAAGATTAATAACGACAGGTTAATGATTTGGAGGAATTTTCGCCGTTCTGTTTTGTGTTCCTGTCATGTAATTGACAAATTACATCAAAATACTTTGAGAAATGTTTCGGCTTACTGTTATTACATTTCGGAATATAATGGAATTCCTATCCAGCAATAAACCACGAGAGGAATGCGAGATTTATAGAAGTATGATTTATAGCTTTGAACACAATAGCTTTGGGGATAGTGACGTCGATATCTGAAGCAGTTAACCATTGAGATAAAACGAAATGATCCCACCAGGAAAATTTGTGAACGTTGGGGATTTCTTTCGTCTCATGAACTTTTGAATGTTATGGTTCTGCCGATTCGTAGAAATAGGTATGCCGTTATGATACACTTCACAGCTGGTTGAAGAGAAGCGATACTTTAGTGGAAGTTTCATAGGTTCCTAGAAGACAATTCCCATTACAGTTCGGTCGATCAATCTTTTTCTGTACGTCATTGATAAGTGTATACAAAATAAGACGAAAAATATGTAAGCACCAGAACAATACATGATGGAGCTTTCTCTCCGTTCAACCAAAATGTGTGATAGAAATATAAAATTCCAGCAGAGGTCAAATTTTTGAGTGAAATAGATATGTTGAGCTGCGACAGAAATATTGTTGAAAATGTTGGAAATAACTCAAAAAATAATGTCGGTACAAATGTATCACTAAGTAGATATTTTTTAAACGAATTCTGTCAACTTGTCAGAATCATTACTTTACATTTTTGAGTCCGAATAGTATTTTTCTTCATAATTCCTTAATATTCTAAATCAATTGGTGACCGTGACAGGACAAGTTATGGAAGAAGTAAATCAGCTCCGAAGAGAGAGGACTCAGTTGAGAAACTCGTTCACGAAAACGTGCAGCCAGCTGAATAGCTTGCTGATGCTAAGTTCGAACAGGAGTGGACTACGGTTGAATTCTATTGAGAAGGAATAATCAGATGTGAAACCAGTGCTGATTTCTATCTCAGCAAGGAGAGAACACAAGATATGTTGAAACTTCATCAGAGGCAGTTATGGTGGGCCAGGCTGGCAAATGAAAACACAGGCGCTCTGGAGAATCTGAGTTTTATTTAACTGCCTTACAGGGGATTATAATGTGGCGAAATCTTATCACTAGAAAGTTAGTGTGGAGTGAATATAGCGCAATTACAAAATCAAAATACTTCTAAGCAACATTTTCAGGAATTTCGAAGCTCTAGATAGCGAAGTGGCATTAAAACATTGTCGAAACGAATATAGGTCTTTAACTTACCTGGAAAGACCAGCCGGTGTGAAAATATCCCAATTAGGGTAATTTTATCTTCCAAACGAGAAGGTTTTTTTCTACGAAAAGAGATTCACAGTTGCGGATAGCGTGCGTAACTCAAACAAGTTCAAAAAGTCCAAGTGAAGCCGGGCGAAAACACAAAGCGGTTTTTTCATATCATTGAAAAAAGCAAGAATTCAAAGTTGAAATTATGTTCAGATGCGCTAAAAGAAGCTGGTGGCGCCATTTTGGGTGAAATAGAAATAGTACACTTCAACTATGAAGTGTGCTGGAAAAGGTAACTGCGATCGACAGGGTCGAATCAAAATTCGATTAACCAACTTTCTCAAATGGAAATAGATAGATAGATAGATTAATGCCAAATATGTTTTGCCATATCTGTCACCATTTAGTTTCGTGCAATGTTTTTTTTAATAAAGGATTCAGAATACAAGAAAGACTCACAAATCACTCCAGTGCACTAACAAATCAAATAATCATTGTGCCCATTTCTCCCGAACAGTTCGAAGGTACGACGAATTGAACGTCCCTCTTTCACGGTTACTATTGAGGTACTGCAGAACGTAAGTATTAATGCTAACTTTTTTGTATCCGGTGGTGCCCTTCAAATAGTAACATACCTTTTTTTTCCAGCTCTAAGTATGGAAGAAAAGTTGTTTGCTCTCAACAACACCAGGTCACCGACCCCAAACTGAACACTTGGTCGGCCTGGGTTAGCAAGTGCACGACGAGCTGCGTTTTCTTTTAGGGTAGCCTCAGCCAATATTCTCATAGGAAGGTTCCGCTACTTGGGCTCCTGTAGACCGAAGGAATGTCGGGGGTAACAGTGGAAGTGTTTACATCCTAACTGCAGTTCATCCGAGGTGAAGCCAGTAGACTCATGGTCAACTTTAGTTTCGAAATTGTTGAAAACAGAAAATTTTCGTTACCCATTTGGAATGTTGGGCACTTCAGAAGCAACGGCACAATTGCCCAAGTTCCTTCGTTTCTCGCTCTGAACTATAACACTCAGGGTGTCCAACAGCTGAGTAAACTAACCTAACACCTAGGTTCGTGAGTGTTTCCTTCCACAACTTGGATGTAAATTGGGAACCGTTATCATGTTAACTTCGACTTGGAGCACCATGTTTCGGGAATTGATCCTAAACCAATCGATTGAGCATGGCTCGAGATGAAGTCTCCTTCAGCAGGTAGAGGGCTGCATATTTCGTAAACTCCTCTTCTTCGGACCAAGGAACCAAAGATGTCCATGGCTATGATGTCACCCTTATTGACAAGAATGATTCGAACGTGGGGAGGCTTTGGCATAACAGCTGACTTGGACTTCTGGCAAATCTCACAGGTGAGAACAATCTTTTTCACTGAACGGTGCTCATTATTAAACCAAAACTCGTAACGTATGGCGACCCAGGTCTTGTAGACTCCAAAATGTCCCAGAGTTGAATGAAAATCTTCGATAACCTGCTATGTGAGGGATTTGGGTATGCATAATAATAACGGAACGCCTTCTGAATCTTTTTTGTATAAAATATCGTTATGGATACTGAAGCTTTGACTCAGCCCATCCTTTGCCTCTAACAGCTTCCTTATATTCTTTAATCTTTCATCTTCTAACTGATAACGAACTAAATCTTTCAGCTTCCGAAGGAACTCGGTAGGCAGCTGCAGATTCGTACTGGAAACATCTGTTGTTTGGTATTGGAGAGCGCACATTGGCGTGGCGAGATAATACATCAGCAATGATGATTTCTTTGCCAGAGATATGGACAATGGTATATAAAAATTCCTGAAAGGCCAAGGCCCGCCTAGTGATTTTTGAAGAAAGAAGGAGAGCATTCTGAAGGTAAATGATTGATCGATTATCAGTGTGGAAAATAACCTCCCTACCCAATAAGTAAATACGCCATTTCATAAAAGCAAAGACTACTGCTATGACCTCTTTCTCATTGAAACTCTGAACAAAAGTAGAGAGCTGGCCCAAGCAACCACCAGACGCTCACCATCCACAACTTGAAACAGTAGAGCTCCAAAACCCACATCACAAGTATCAGTCTGGACGTGCCACGGGAGGTGTGGATCTAAATGGTAGAGTAGGATGGTTTGTTCCAATAACTTCTTTACTTGCTGAAATGATTTTCGCTTCACAGAGTCCGAGGCACCTTCTTTCGGAGTAGTTCAGTAAGAGTAGCTGCGATAAAAAAAATAGGGCAGAATTGCCTGTCGTAATTACACATTTCCATGAAGCGCTGTGATTTCTTGACATTCTGTGGGGGGCGGTAGTCCGAGATTGCCTGTACTCTATCTCCATTAGGTATGACACCATTCGCATCCATAACATAACCCAGAAAGCATAGTTTTCCAGAGGAATATTCACACTCACTTCATTTTACAGTGAAACCCACCTCTCGGAGCTCACTGAATACGCTCTCCAGGTGAGTGCGGTGTTCTTCATAATCTTTTGAAATGATAAGCAAGTCATCAATATATGGGATCGAAAAGTCATAACCGAATCCAAATATACTATTAATACAGCGAGTGAAGAATGCTATAGCTGTTTTCAGGCCAACTGGAAGAACTCTCCACTGATAAGTGGTAGTACCCACCATGAAGCCGGTAAACTGATTATCTGCCTCCCTCAAAGGAATTTGACAGTAAGAATTTGTCAGATCTATTTTCGAATAAACCTTTCCAGACATGGATTCAATAATTTCTTCCATGGGACAAGGAAGCTGCAAATCTGGCTTCATTACCGAGTTCAAATGCTGAGCGTCCAGACAAATGCGCACAGTACAGTATCGCGTTTGACAGTTGTCAATATTGGGGAGATGTATTTTGGGGAGCATCTTTCGATTACTTTCCACTCGATCATTTGCAAAATCGCTCCATCGAAATCTTCTCTGTACACCAGGGCAATTGGATGAAGTTAAACAAAACATGGATCAGCCTTGGTTGAGTTTATTTGGTGTTCCTAACCCTTAACAAGCCCTGGCTCATCAGACAAGATGTCTTCAGCAAAACGAATTTTTGTCCCAATCTTGTTGTAAAAGGTTTTTTTTTTCACGTGTTTACGAGTTGCCTTCATTCCAATCCAACTTCCATTTTTCGATTTTGTGATTCAAACTTGATTAGTGCCCTCTGTATGACCTTGTTGGTAATATCAATTCTCCTCTTACAGGATTCTATTACCCCCCAACCTAACAGTTCAGTAATTGCCCGTAGGATTGTGCCACCATATCAATTCCGAATAATATTCAAATCATTTCAGTTTACGCTTATTGTTTTTTATAAATGTTCTTATAAGAACCTCATCGGCGTTAACTACGGAGAAACTCGGCATTTTGCACGATTCTTGGCTACTAAAACTTAATCGTCTTTTCATGCTTTCACGTTAGATGAGAACCATTATGGCTTTTAGTCAAACTACTTATCAGTATTGGTGACATTGGCTGGTGTTATTATAGGTAAGGAAATTACAATATTCCTAAAAGTATTCATTTTGCTAACCTGCATTATCATGCTGAGCTTCCATGTTCTTTTTTCTCTTGTTTACTGTTTGTGCAGTCTATATACAATATTTACATTATTCCTCTATACAACGTTAATGTCTTATTCTAGACTGAAGCTGAAACCCCTCGTCAGTTGAGAATAAACTATTCATATCGCAAACCACCTGTTTTTTTCGTTGTTAGCCTGCCCCCACGATTCAAAATTTACCCTGAGATGAACGGTTTCTGCTCATGTCTGCAAAAATCCCCAAAAGTTTCTCACATAAGTTTTGATAATCCTGTGAAGTTGAGGTGTTGTAGGTAGGGATTCTTCCTACTTTCGGAGTTTTGGTTGTCCTAGCCTCCTGTTTTTTAACTAAAGCTGACATATTGATAGATTCTCTGTTAGTGAACAAATGTTCGAAATTGTTTCCAGAGAGGATTTCATTCCTTTCATCCACCTTGCACACTATATATTTTTCATCAAATTCGAATTATTCTTCATGTGCTATCGAGATATCCGAATATGGATAAGAGAAATCATCAATAAGTAAAAATTCATGTGCAAGGGTCACATTTTATAAAGAGGAAATTTCAGCTGTGCTTTTAACAAAACCCTTTTCATTTCTGTTGTGAAAGCTCCAACGACTTCAACTCCTGTAACAGGGAAGTGTGTTATGTCCTTATGTTCATCTGACAGTTGCGCCAAACTTCTGAAAACATTGCCGAATGTTGGCTGCCACTGTCAACTAGTGCCTCGTTTCCCTGATCCTCTTCATTCTCGAATTCCAAATGGGAAACTTACCTTATTTTTTCATCAGCTTCTGGTTTTATAGCATAAAATGGTATATTATTATTTTGGGGATTATTGTTTGTTGAAATTTGTCTCCGAGTGATAGTTTTTTGTTAAAATTAGAGTTGAAAAAATGAAATGCTTTCCTCAACCTTTCCAGAGCTAACTTAAGATCAGTAACTATAATCAGAACTGCTGATACTCTGGGTGGAAAATGTCTATCGATTTTTGAAATTGATTTCTCATCTGTAGAAGGTTGTTCTAAAAATTTTGCCAACGCTACACAAAGCGTGAAATGATCCTTATGATTCCCTTTCTTTGCATATACCATTTTTTATTCCTGCCCTATATTTTTCTTGGGTTTGTTCATCCAAAACATATTTAATGAACGAATTTTTTGAGCTTCAATAATTTTGGTGTTAATCGGAAAAAGCATCAAACCATATTTTTTCTCCATTGATTAAACAGTTTTGTGAAAAGGACAATTGTAAACATGTAATGTTCTCAAAAAATCCAAAGGATGTAGCGAACCCTGATTATCAAAAGTTGGTAGTATCTTTAGCACCCTGCTGGGCTCTTCCAGGAAAACAATTGGCAGGTGTGAACTAAATCTGTCAATATCATGGATTTGCAAATCGATATTTTCAAATACTGGTGCCTGAGGAGCATCAAAATTTTGAACATCATCATTAGCTTTGTTTTCATCATTTCTCAAAGTTTTCACCACTTGAGATACAATATCTGCTAAATCTACTGCACTCAGGGTTACATAATTTTGTTGGGGTGGGACGAGCTGAGATGTATGTGATCTTGATGGTCGTTGCTTCAAATATGTTAGGTATAGCCCCCAAATTAGAAAAATTCAAATTTTGTCTTGAAATATTTCTCGAAGTTGGCGCAGAAAAACGATGTGCCTGATGTTCGTGCGATCATCTGTCTGAAGCTGCTGCAGCTTGTGTACCCTCATAATTGAAAAGTAACAAATGTAGTGGAGAATTGCCTACTCCATTTGTCGCCCCCTATAAGATGGTTATAACTATTCCACGTTTGGAACTTTGCGGATATATTTCATCAATTAAGATTATTACGTGGGTGAAAAGAGGATACGAAGATGAATTGTATATTTATATCAATTCAAAAGTCGTTTTAGGTAGGATAAATTACGACGCTTTCTGCTGGGGTAGCTTGGTCGCCAATCGCTTAACATATATTCAAGACAGAATTTCCCCGATATCTTGGTATTACGTTAAGTCAGAATTTGATCCCGCCGATGTTGCTTCGCGTGGACTGTTACCCGCAGAGATGGTAGAAAATACCCATTTGTATACAGGTTCGCAATTTCTAACTGATCCTTCAGCGAAACTCTTCTTCAATTTGCATTGATGATGTTACGGTCGTACCAAAAAAACTTTCTTGATGATTAATCGAATGATTTACCTTCTTTATCAAAGGTTCATTGAGTCCTATCTTTCGTATTGAGATTAATTCACAATTCAAGAAATGAATCCGATAAATAAACGGGTAGCTTCAAATATATTGAATTGAATTCTGTTACGAGAATCGAGGAGACGAAGTTTTCAAAACTTTTGGAAAAAGTCAACGTCTTTCTGGACAATGAAGGTATTCTAAGGATTGGAGGTAGATATTCTAATCTGAGTTATGATCACAAGAATCGCATTCTGCTCCCAAGCAGCTGCAGATTGGCGCAGTTATTGATAGAACAATTTCAAAAAAAATACCTACATATTGGACTTCGTACCTCAGAATATCTCCTTCGTCAACAACATTGGATTATGTGCATCAAACGTGCTATACACTCAGTTTTGAGTAAATGCATTTCTTGTTGGTGTACTCGACCTGTGCCCTGTCAACTTCCAATGGGAAATTTACCGTTCTCAAGCATTTCTCAGGTGAAAATATTTTCCTTTATCAATGACGATGGCTCATGCCCGCGGTTCTAAGACCCTTAAGGCATATGCCTTCATAGCTAGTCTAAGCCGATTTGTGGCCAGAAGAAGAAGCTGTACAGATTTGTATAGCGATCGCGGAACGAATTTTTTAGGGGCTTCTTGAATCTTGAATGATCATCTGCTTCAGTCCACTTCTTATAAAAATATAAATTTTCATATTTTCCTATAGCTCGCATCATTGGAGCCCAGGTTCTAGGTTATGAGGAATTCAACACCCTCTTGGTTCAGATAGAATCGGTATTGAATTCACGCCCCATCACCCCTACAAGTTCTTATCCAAATTATATTTTCGCCTTACCACCGGGTCATTTTTTCAACATTGGCTCCTCTCAGCTCTTCACCAGATCCTGATTTCGGCCATCTGAAAATGTGCTTTTTGTCGAGTTGATGGCAACATGGTAAACCGCGATATTATTTTCAAAGAGCTGGATAAGCTCAGAAAGCAAGATTTAATTGAAATAATAATTACGAGGAAAGTGAAGAATGAATATAAACTTAGTGATGTGGTGAAAAAAGATATAGAAAACGAAAATACAGAGCTTCTCGACAGTTGTGAAAGGATCTCTAGTTATGGTATTGTTGAGGTTATGCTACTGAAAAAAGACATTGAATGTCTTCAAATACAGTTGAATAGTTCCAAACGGCTGATAACTGAGATGGAACGCTCGATATCCAATCAAGAACTGGTGATAACTTGTTTAAAAAATGAAAAGGCTGTTACATCCAACAGCAGCGTTGCCAATGTGTATAAGAAATCCGATCGCTCTCGAGCGATTGATACAGAATCGAATCCTGGACCACCGAACCAACAGTTATCACTAAGGTCACCACAACACAGTGCGTCGTCAAACAGTAAACAAGAGAAATCTCAAATGATGAAAGGAAACGATGCCGCGTTACAAGTCCTACAGGAAGAATCAAGAAGAAAAATGAACGAAATTATTTATCTTGACAGTAATACAACGCAACAGAATAATGCGGAGCCAAAAAAATCTGAAGAAAACGCCCAATCCAGCTTGGAAACAGATGCCGCCCCTTCGGATTGGCAGAAGGTTTCTCATAAACGTACCAGAAACCGTTTTGTTGTTGGTAACAATGTTGAAACGAATATCAAAGGTGTTCCCAAGCAAGTCTCGCTTCACGTGACAAGAGTGGAACCGACCACAAAAACTGAGGAACTCAGAGAACTGCTGAAACCTAATTTTCCAGAGGTCCTATGCGAGTCCATAACCCCAAAACACCCAACTATCTATGGATCATTCAAGGTAACGATTTCTGAACAAAATTTCCGGAAGGCTATGAATCCTAGTATGTGGCCCAAAGGTTCATATATAAGTAAGTTTTTTCCGAAACGCCTTGCTCAAAATCATATACGGAATTGATGTTTCATCCAGATATATTTCTACTGAATGTGTGCAGTTTGAACAGTTCTACTTTTAATCAAATTGAAAATCTTGTTCAAGAAGGCAACTACGGTTTCATTTGTTTAACTGAAACTCACTTGAAATCCGTTGAAACTGATTTCAAACACATAGAAGGTTACACACTAATAAGTCATTTCTGCAGAACTGTCTATCATAGAGGAGGTGTTGCACTTTTTTCGTTGAATGATTTGAATTGCTCGGAAATCAAATTAAGTGAATTCTGCATTGAAAAACACTTTGAAGTATGTGGATTGCGTTGTAAAAATTACAAAAAAATTTCTGTTGTCATTTTAGTGTGTTACAGATCTCCGGATGGAGATTTTAATATTTTTTGTGAAAATTTATTATGTGTCTTGGATTTTATTTATGAACCTGGTACAAATATTATTTTAACTGGGGACTTCAACATTAATGCAACTGACGATTATAGAGATGTAAGTTCTTACAGTAATTTGACCACTATTTTGTCCAGTTTCAACTTACGTCAGGTGGTCGAGTGGCCAACACGTGTAACTCCTCATTCCCAAACCGTTATAGATCACATATACACAGATATAGAAAATCCTACTGTGTGTGTTTTGGACAATACGATTTCGGATCACAGAACAGTTATGCTTGAATTCTCTCAGAGAACTTCATGTGCAGGAGCTGAAGTTCCTCAACCTCGCAGAAGTTTCAGTACTAATAACATTAACTATTTTATTCAACTACTGAATGGAGAGTCTTGGAATGATGTATATGATATTCCCAGCTTGGATGATGCATATAGTATCTTCACTGATATTTTCATGTATTACTTCAATATATGTTTTCCACTGAGACGACACTACTATCTCAGAAATGCTACTAAAGGATGGATTGACGATGATGTGAGAAGGTCTAGTATCAAATTGAAGGATTTATTCTTATTGAAATGTAGTTTCCCTGCATTGAACGAAGCTTATATTGTGGCGAAAAAACAACATGAATTATTATTAGCAAAAACCAAGCGCTTATATTACCAAAATAAAATTTTTAACTGTGACAACCCTGCAAAAATGGCCTGGAAAGTAGTGTCTGAATTAACACAGCGTGTAAAGAAACATACTGTCAACAATATTTCTGTTACATATGAAAATGAGTTAGTTGAAGAGCCAGGGAGAATCAGTGATTTGTTCAATACATTTTTCATAGAAACTCCACTCAAGCTCATGAGTAAACAAAGACTTCAAAGTAAACCCCTTCTTCCCGAATCAGAAATTACTGCACCCATAGAGTCCCTCTTCCTTGCGCCTTTCTCAGAACCTGAGTTACTGCAGCTATTGGCTAATAAATTAAAGAATAAAGCATCGTCTGGGCCAGATGAGGTCCCATCTTTCATACTCAAGAAAGTTTTGTGTCACATTATATCACCTCTTACTTATCTCGTCAATCTTTCTTTTACAAATGGATGTTTTCCATCCTCACTGAGAGTCGGCAAAGTTATTCCAATACTCAAAAATCGAAATCCATCGTGTCTTGAAAATTATAGGCCGATTACAGTTACATCATGTTTCTCTAAGGTTTTCGAATATGCGTTTCTTCGGAGACTTTTGAATTTCGCATCGAGTCATGCCATTATCTCTGATAACCAACATGGATTTTTGCCTGGGCGCTCAACTCAAAGTGCAGTGATGTCATTCTACGAACGACTGATCAACACAATTGAAGCAGGTGAGTGCCCTGTTGGGATCTTCTGTGATCTCAGCAGGGCATTCGATTGTGTTCAACATAACATACTTTTAAATAAATTAAATAAGCATGGGATTCGTGGAGTTGCCCTCAACTGGATACAGAGTTTCTTAACATCTAGGAAACAGTTTGTGAGTATATCCTCTACTAAATCCACTTATCAGAGTGTATCTATAGGCGTTCCACAGGGTTCTGTCTTGGGGCCAATATTATTTTTATTTTATACTAATGACATAGATAGTATTAACTCCTCTGCAAGCTTCATCAGATATGCGGATGATACCAATATACTGATCTCGGATAAGCATGAAGACACTCTGATGAAAGGTTGCACAGCTGTCGTTGATAGCTTCATATCATGGTGTGATCAGAATTCCCTTTATTTCAATACCGATAAAACATATGTTATACGATTTCATAATTATCAGAAAAGATGCAGGACGCCAAAAATAATTACCGAGGGTATTGCAATTGAGCCAACAGAATCCGTTAAATTCCTTGGATTAACAATAGATGCGGGTTTAAATTGGAAGCAACATTGCATCAATTTGATATCGAAATTGAATTCACTATGTTATATGTTCAGAAATCTCAGACATATTCTGTTACGTGAACAATTATTTGCATTATATCATGCACAAGTGGCCTCCAGACTGCGGTATGGAGTATGTTTCTGGGGTGTTTCCACTCGAGCACCTGACGTATTCATTTTACAAAAACGTATATTGAGAATTATTTGCGATATTCCAAAGAAAAATTCATGTCGACCTCTTTTTAAGGAATTCAAAGTATTAACACTGGTTAGTATTTTTATTTTAGAAATGTGTTTATATGTCTTCTCGAATAGAAATAAGTTTACTAGAATACAGCAAATCCATGGTTACAACACACGTAATTGTACTGACTTTCATATTCCTTATTGTAAATATGTTTTATCTTCGAAATCTCCTGACTATTTGAGTCTGAAAATTTTCAATAAGCTACCTAACGAAATAATTGATTCTGCTAATGTGACGATATTTAAGATTCGCCTGAAAAAATATTTGTTGGCCACTACTGTTTATACATTGGAGGAATTTTTTGCTCTTTAGATAATAATTGACTTTTCCTATATGTATCTAACATCTTTGGGAAATAAATGAATTGTATTGTATTGTATTGTAATCGACAGTTCGTTGGCAGTTGCTAGAGCGCCTACATCAGAATTTTCGGCGCCGTTGGTACCTTGAATATTCCCAGTGACAAACTCGTGATAATAGTCCGCCTTTGCAATGAATTTCAGGCAGGATAATAAAATTACACCCGAATGCAGATGGTGTATTCGAGTCATGACTGGAAAAACGACTACTGGTGAGCTAAGACGTCCTCTCGTCAAACTCTACCCGTTTCCTTGATAATTTCAGTACTGATTTCTTGTTATTGTGAAAAGCGAAGGTATTCATTCGCATTTTGAGGTGGAAGTATTTTGAGTTTCCATGGAATGAACTATTCATCTGAGTCTTAGAATGCGATCTGTTTTGCTCGGTCCCTCTATACTATGATATTTCACTAGACAGCTTGGATTCATCGGACTGAAAACAAAGATATTTCTTTTGGAACTTCGGACTGATAAGAGAGTATCTGAACTTGCCATGAGTACAGCTCCAACTTCGAGTAGAATTGGATGTGATGTTGTACTCAATTTACGTTATTTTTTTCAATATCACATAAACTAGTAGTTACGGTGCTTTCCGTTCATATGATAAGTGTTTTAGAGTGATTCCATCCATGAGATATATTTGATTCCGTTATTTTTTTCGTGATATTCGTGATATTTTTTTGCTGTCTCTGAATAATTAAAAAGTTGAGGATGGCCTTCTAACTATAGAAAATAAACCTCGTATTTGTTATCTTCTTATATTAGTTTCATCGAAACGTATTGTTTCATCATGTGATATTTCGTTCGTTTTCATCTATAAAGCTAGTTTCATACCTATAATGTCTGAATTCCATAAATCTGACAAATGTGAGTCTTATGATGGGGAAACAAATAAAAAAATCCTTTTATCACGATATTTTTCAGTGGGAGTCCATCCTGAATGAGTTTCGACGGCAAAAAGTTCATCATCAACTTTTTCAATGACACCTGTGAATAACTAATAATTTCAACTTCACATCTGAAACGATCATACATTTCCTAGCAAGACATTCGATATACTCGATATTTTCAAGCTTTGGTATACGATTAAAAGTTTTCTGTTGATCTGAAGCAGTCAAATTCAAACTGAAACATCTTTCTAAGACAGTTTTTTCCGATAATTTTCAAAATAAATTTTTTCGGAATAAGAAGATGAAACATACGATCGCTGTGAAGCTGAATCCAGTAATGCCCTGACCAGCATTGTTTTTCCAACTTCAACAAGTCTGGCTATAATAGTTTATAACAACGTTTCAGTGTGGTAAGAACTTTTTCAGTTTCATTTAGTTGACCATTCGAATTTTCATTTTCGCTCACGTTTATGTGTGATCTATTCGAATTCCAATCAGGGCACATAATAGGAAAAGGTTTCCTTTAACATATTATACTTTTGATCAAAAATCCACAATGATTAATATTATGATTTCGTCCCAGACATCCAAAGCAACAATAATTTTTATAATCAAATCCTTTTTCTCATTAAAAGTGAGTTTTAGTTCTCCCAAACAATCACGGGTGGAATGACACTTCTCGCAAAATATACAATTGTTTAGTTTCTTACCTTCTTCACTCTGCGTTGTAAAAATTTCAGATGCAGTATCGGGATCATGGCTAATATCCCGTTTTGATTTCACCTTACTCACGATGGTTGTTTTTCCTGTACCCTTTTTCGGTACAAAGCTGGTGCTTGCCAACTTAATTCATTCATCACTCTAACTATGGCTTCCACGAAATTTAATAAGAGAGTGATATGATTAGTGCAATCTTCATCATCATTTATGATTGAACTCTTTTATGAAATGGAATTACGATGTTTCTCCCAAACTTCCAAGACATATTCCGGAAGAGCTGATACCAAAAATGGGTGTAACAGTGTGGCATACTCGTCACTAGTGGTACTCAATTGTGTTTCGAGCTTGTCAAATGAGTTGAAGTTTTTGTGTGATGGACTGTTTGAAATCGAGATCCAAGAGCTCTCTGATCTATCTTCTATCAAGAATTCATCCCTAGCAAACCTAGTTTTGAGCTGGTCGATCACTTTTCTCTAATTATACCCTGAAGGTGGAAAACTTTCAACTCCGTCGCAGGTCGCAGCTGATTTCTGTTCAGTAGCATGAACTAAATATTTGACTTATCGCTATCATCAATTTCCGGATCTTCGTGGATTTTTTTAAAATGATCCCAATACCGATCCAATTCTTCACCTCGCCATCAAATTCCTTCAGTCCAAGATTTGGCAATCTGAAGTTTCTCTTGCTAGCTCTTTCATTAACTAAATTGACATTGATCATTGTATATCCATTATGGCAAAATATATTTGGCATTTGGGGTGCCTCCGCCTAGTCACGCCACCTTTTCATTTTTATTCGTTTTCATTTGCCAGCCTGACCCACCATAACTACCCCTGAGAAAGTTTCAACATATCTGGCGCCCAACGTGGAGCCGGCCTCGAAACATGGTCTTGGAGAAGACACCCCAAAATCACAACTCGAGAAGTCGCAGAAACCTGAATGAGGTATTGAACCAGTCCCAGCCGAACACCCAGCAGCGAACTCCACTGGTAACTCCTCGAGCTCGAACTAACCTGCAAACAGAAAGTAACATTAGTAGTGTTTTGAATATCGGCAGAGCGGAAAATCCCACTACAAATTCGAAAATATACCATGGCACCATAACCAGTGAAAGAGGCGTCTGCGAAAACATGAATCTCGACAAATCTGAATTTGGCGGGTAGAATTTTGCGCGGTGAACTAATATTTGACAGCATTTTCAAATCTGATTTGTATCTAGACCAAACTCTGAGTATGTCTAATGGAGGTATTTCATCCCAAGTCAGGCAAATATTCTACAATCCATGTATGAAATTCTAGATAAGGAAAAAATGACGGAAGTAGGTATACAGAGTTGGTTAAGAATATGTGCTAAGTCGGAAAGCTTACTACGCTTAGTACAATCGCTTTCCAATGGATAAAAAAAAAAAAAAAAACGTTAACAGGGCTCCATAGTAATTCTGATATTTTCAACGTGGTATGCAAGTCAGGATCCCAAGAAGTGGGGTCTACTGCGAGATGCGAGGCGGAGAGAAGCATAAGAGAAGGAGAGAAGGGTCGTTCGTTGACCATTTCCAGAGTTCAAAACCTCCCTTCTCCAATAATGAAATAATTTGATCCCTGAGGACTTCAGCTCCAGAAAAAGTTCATTTTCCAAAACTATATAAAATGGAGGCAAGATCACGCTGAAGCTCCGGACCTGTGAACAAATTTTGATTGGGGCATAACTGGTGGGGGAGACTAGCGGAGGCGTTGAAAACAACACGTAACTTAGTGCTAGTACTTTCCGGTTTCAATACGAATGTTTGCGGTATAGAGTAGAGTAGAGTAGAGTAATTTATTTGACCACTTTATATACAGAGTTCATTTATGGCAAGTCATATGTATTTACTAAGCCTAAAATTCAAAATCTCAAAATGAGCATGGATAACCATGAGTATCAATTCAAAAATACAAATCTGGTATGGTTAAAAATATCGAAGAGTACATTTTCCACTCAATAAAATAATCATAAAGATTAGACACGAAACTGAAATGAATAAAAATATAAATATTAATTAATGTTTTTGTGAATTTCCAGTAGCACTACATAAATATACGAAGTCGGAAGCGGCATGATTTCAAAGTTAATAAAAAGAGGACGACAATGTTCTCCATACTCTACATTTGCCATGATTCTCATAGCTTTTTTCTGGCATCTGAAAATAGTGATTGAGTTTCTTGAATTTCCCCAGATCAAAATTCCATATGAGATGACTGAGTGGAATAGTGAATGATAAGCCATTTTCAGAGCCACCAAGCCTACAGTATTCGTCAGTTGTCTAAGAACAAATAAAACACTAGACAGTTTCCGAGTCATTGTTTCTATGTGGCTGGACCAACTAAGTCGATCATCAATGATAATACCCAAGAGCTTAACACTACTTCATAGAGTAACACTAGAATTTGAAGATAATATAATATTCTGGGTTTTTTCATCGTTTGGTTTGAGTTTATTAGCTGTAAACCAAGTGTTTGCTAAATTTCTATTTGTGTTCATCATTTGAGGTAAACTGGAATGTGATTCACTTGAACATATGAGGGTTGTGTCATCAGCAAACAAAACACATTTTGTTGGCGTCATGAAACTATATAAATCATTCATATAAATAATAAACAACAATGGGCCGAGGACAGAACCCTGAGGAACACTATGGCGAATTTGTTTCAAATCTGACTTAATAGTATTAACTTCAACACATTGATACCTTTTCTGAAGATAAGAACCTACTAGCTCAAGAGCAGTGCCACTTACACCATAGTAACTCGATTTCTGAATGAGGATTGAGTGGGATACACAATCGAAAGCTTTGGTTGAGTCACACAATGTCAAGGAAGTATGCCTACCCTGATCAAGACCATCCACTATGTTCGTTACTACTTGGTAAGTAGCTTGAGTAGTAGATTCAGTTCTACAAAATCCATACTGGGATTCGCTGAAATAGAAGTGACTCTCGAAATATGACTAAAGGCGTTTTTTCAAGGTGATTTCTATTATTTTCCCTATAGTTAGAATAATGCTAATCGGGCGGTGGTTATCAGGTGAAGATCTGCAGCCCTTTTTATACAAAGGTATAACTCTAGATATTTTTAGAATATCAGGAAATATTCCAGTTGAAAACACTTGATTACTTATCGATGTTAAAGGTACGGCGAGTATATCGGCCACTGATTTTATCACAGGACTATTTAAATGATATATATCACGCGCATTTGAGTTTTTCATAGATGTTATTGAAGAATACACCTCTTGCGGACACACAGGCTCCAAGAAAAATGACCCACAAGGTGAAGGAAATCTATTGAGATTACTTAATTCGTCAGTGGATAAAACAGGAAGATCTTTAACCCGGCATTACTTAGGTGGGGTGTGATAAACCCCAGTGTTTTTAACAGGTGCAGAACTTCGTCAAAAATGCTCTAATGTAATGTAATTTTTTGTAAGTGCCTTATTTTTTATTTCATTTGAATTTATAACCTGTTTTATTTTCATAGTGCCTCCACAATACCTTGTTAATTATGGGTGACTACGAAAAAGATCAACAGCACCTTATGCAACTTTGGAGTGAAGACATATCTGATGAAGAAGATTTTTTACAATCTGGAAGTGATTTTGAAATCGATCATTTGAGTGTTCAAAGTGAACATTCGGACACAGAATATGTAGAGGCTGACGAGGGACAAACGCAACAAAATATAGAGGAACATAATGCCGAAGAAGCTGATCAGAGAGAAGGAACTAGATTTAGAAATAGCGGGTTTTTCACGGCAAAAGATGGTGAAACACGTTGAAATAAGCATTTTCCTTCGCGACAAGTGCGAACAAGAGCAGAAAATATTATAACCCAATTACCGGGGCCAAAAGCAGTTGCTCGTAATGCAAAAACACCACTAGAATGCTGGAAACTATATTTTGACGAAAACATGTTAGCTGATATTATCAGATGCACAAATGTAACGATTCGTAAAAAAGTGGAAACTAGTATATACAAAGATGTTGCTTACGAAACTAACAAAGTAGAAATGAATGCTCTGTTCGGTATTTTATACCTTGCAGGCGTTGTTAGAAATAATCATCGAAATTTACGAGACTTATGGGCAACCGATGGAACAGGGATGGAAATTTTTCGAGCAGCAATGTCCTACAATAGAGTTTCATTTTTTATGTTTGTGTTTGCGCACTGACGACATTGAAACTAGGGCGGTCAGAGAGCAAACTGATAAACTTGCTCCTGTGACAACTGTTTTTGAAAGATTTGTCAGTAATTCCCAAGAAGCATATACACCAGGCCAATATCTTACTATTGATGAAATGCTTCCAGCTTTCCGTGCCCAATGCTCGTTTCGTCAATATATGCCGAATAAACCTTCCAAATACGGTCTGAAGATACAGGCACTTGTAGATTCACGTACTTTTTACGTCCTAAACATGGAAATGAATGCCGGAAAACAACCAGAAGATGAATTTTGCCTCAGTAATTCACCTTTTGATATAGTGAAAAGGTTGATTAGACCTGTATCTGGCACAAATCGTAATATTACGTTTGATAATTGGTACACTAGTTTGCCACTCAAATAAATAAACTAACCGCTGTCGGAACAGTTAGAAAAGATAAGAAAATGATTCCACAACAGTTTTTGGATGTCAAAAATAGAGCGGTTAGATCTTCGATGTTCGGCTTTCAAAAAAAATTTTACAATTGTATCTTACATTCCAAAATCACGCAAAAATTTTATATTACTTTCGTCCCTTCACCATGATGATAACATAGATAATTCAACAGGAGACAAAATGTTACCAGATATTATTAGTTTTTATAATATGACAAAAGGCGGTGTGGATGTGGTCGATGAGATGTGTGGGAGTTATTCTGTTGCTCGGAATTGCAGAAGATGGCCACTGAGAATTCTATTCAAAATTATGGATATAGCTGGCATAAATAGCCAAGTTATAAACAAGTTCAATAACACATATGTGACCAAAAAACGACGAAAATACCTACAAGAATTAGGAATGGCTCTAGTCAGAGAAAACATGGAAGTCAGAAAAAATAACCAAAGACTGTCAAGGGCACTGCGTGGCAACATTTTTGTAGTTCTTGGCAAACCTCATCCTCATCCAAGATTCCCAGAGCCTGGACAATCTAGGAGATGTACTATATGCCCAAAGGGTCGTGATAAAAAAAATATGCATGTACAAGCTGCAATGCATCCTTATGCATGGAACATGCACATTTGTTTTGTGGGAGTTGTGCTCGGTAAGAATAAGAATACAGTTTCAGTTCAAGTAAAACTTTCTATATCAACATGTTTTTCATTCATTTGGCTTCAACATAATGAGTTTTCAAAATAAAAATTTCTATTATTTGTTATTGAAATCGATTTTCTAATGCTACCAAGTTATTTTCTGTTATAACATCATCATTTCTTCTTCTTCTATGAGAATAAAGACTAATTTGCCAATATGATTTAGTCTTATTGGAGCCAAGATTTCCTAAAATGCCTTGATAACCAATTTGTCTGAAACTGTTAATATTTTTTAGAATTAGATATATATTCCTTATGGGGTATGTGAAACCCCACCTAAGTACTTTATGTTATTTTTTTCCACCTAGGTAAAGCCGGGTTAATAGTTTTTCCTGCTATATTACAAAAAAAGTAATTTAAATCATCTCCAGGAATTTCAATTTGGGAAAATTTACGTTTGGTTGTATTCCTCTCTATATTCATTAAAGCCCAGCAAGCTCTCGAAATATTATCAGAACTTAGAATAAATTGCTCATTTGCGATTTTTTTCTATATCTGCAGATTGAATTTGTAGTCCTTTTTCATTATTTTGTAGGCTTCAAAATACTGAGGGTTCTGGGATACTTCTGCTATAGTTTTTGCAGCTTCAAGACTATTTCTCATTTGTTTGTGGGAATCGTTATACCAATTTAATTTCATTGAGTTATTTTTTTATGCGGAAAATGTTTTCAACGGAAATGAAGTTTGGATAGCAGATTGAACGATATTGAGTGAAGATTCACATAAAATATTTTCATCGATGTGTTTAGAATCGAAAACGCTCCTGTCTACTTTGAGCATTGAGTCTCTGAAATTCTGTAGCCCTTTTTTGGTGACGCATAATTTGACTGTTTTTTCACTAGTATTTTCAGGAATTTTATTTGTGATGGCAAACTGGCCTTTATGATCTGAGAGACAGGGATCCAATACACCTGTATTGAAAAAAAAAATCTGTTTGGTTAAAGATTATGTTATCTATGCATGTGGATGATCTTGTTGTGACTCTTGTGAAATCGTCAATAGTAGCTTTCCAGTTATAAGAATCAAGCAAGCATTTCAATTGGAAAAGTGATGTTGAATTTGGAAGAAAATCTATATTAAAATCCCCAAGTAGCAAAATTTGTTTGTTTTGCTTTGTGACTCGAGACAACAGCTGATCAAATTTTGTTAGAAAAACATTGACGTCCCCTGTACATGACCTGTATACACTTATGATCAAAATGTTGAGAGATCGAACGAAAATTCCGCAGAATTCCGAGTCAATTTCTATATTGAATTCACCAAGATCTAAAATTTTTGGATTCAGATTATCTTTACAGTAGATAGCTACTCGACCATGTTGGTGATTCCTTCTACAGAAGTGAGTAGCTGAATCATAAGTAGGAATATTCACAGTTCTCAAGCTTTCATCAGTAAGCCAATGTTCAGGTAAACATAAAACATCAAAATTGTAATCATTCAAAAATACGGTCAGCTCGTTGATTTTATTGGCTATACACTGTATATTCATGTGAAACACACTTAAAACATTTTCAGACAAAGAATGTTCATCAAACAAAGAATGAATATCTGCCTCTTGTTCCTTGGACTCACCGACTATCCTTGTACTTTCGGTGCTGTCCATTTCTTCACAAAAAAACGTGAAACAAGAGCACCTCTTGGCCATATTTCACGTTTCCACGCTCTGCTGAAATTCTCTTGTTTGATGGTTACTTTCATCGAAGCATACAATTCAGGCACTTTGGATGGATGTTTTTCACAAACAACTTCTGGAAAGTGCTTCACCAGTAACCTCTTAAGATCATCGGAGTTTGTGATTGGATCGAGTCGTGTGACATGTAGTGATATCATTTTAGGTACTGTACTGACTCCTGAATCGTCTTCATTACCCCCTACCATAAATCTTCTATTGTTTCTATAGTTTTTTCTCTGTGAAACTTTCTTCCAATTCTGTTCGTCTGAATTGTCTCCTAAGTCCTGTATATCACGCATTTTATTTGTAGATTCAGCTATCAGGATAGCTGTATTTACCTCTCTATGAGTGATATGTTTTGGTGCATCATTTGCCTCATTTTTGTTTTTTGCCACTGTACTATAGGTAGTTTTATTTTTCACTAAAGACGATGACGTCGATGATTCAATTGTGGGAAACACCTCAACACTCTATGTTGAAATTTGGCATTCACCAGAAATTGCGTTTTTATTTATGTTGTCGTTTTTTGCTTCATAGCTATCCAGTTTTTCAGTCAGAAAAACTATTTTGTCCTTCAACAAACTGCAATTTTCGTTCAGAATTTCGCACTTTGATTCTAATTCTCTCAATAGCTGACGCAAGAGTTGATTTTCTACTGAATACGGATTTATTTCCATGTCTACAAAACCTTTCACTGCAATTTCAGCCGCAGAAGTTTCAATTTTATGTCGACATAACGAACTTTTTATTTGAGCTGCTTGTACCATGCAACTTGGGTGGAAGATTTCCATGCACTTGCAACACCTCACTGAGTTTACAACAATTTTTTCACAGTATTTACACTCATTTCTGAACTCCGCATTCAAAAGCGACTTGTCTACATCCGCCATCTTGGCATATGATATATAATATGACATTGGAGAAACTTCTGGTTCTCTATTTCAGACCAATAGGAATTCGCTTGAAAGCGAGAGTTTGAGTACCTACCTATCAGCGTTTCGTAAGCGTTTATTCAACCCTCCAAGGCGCAGAACAATTTTTTTCTGAAAGCTCACATTTCAGTGCCAGGTTATATGAAATAGCGGTATAGGAGCTCGGAAGAAATATTATAAAAATCTTTGAGTACTGGAGTGGATTGGGGGGGGCTATAAATAGTGAAAGATTTTGCTACCAGAGACCATTGGGATCTATAAACAATACATATAGGGCAGTCGTAAATATAGCTTCCAAGAGAAAAATTTATAAAACCAAAAATTCATACTGATGACAGAGAAGACAAAACTGATAATAACATTATCATTATGAGTGGTAAGGAGCAAAAGAGTCTGTACATAATGCGACAATACAAGTTTGGCAAATTGTATTGCTACAGAGGTTTCGGGGGGGAAAACATCTTCCAGATAATCGTTGACTTCGAATTACGAGTCAAAATAGTCTCCGTCCATCAGATCTTCTTCTATATCTTCTAACTCGGCTTGAGTCAGCAATTTTTTTCTCTACCCGTGAAAATATATAAATATTTTATGAAAACACGCATTTTCCTAGTGTTTTTTTCGAATAATATCCTATCGCAAATTGTATTCTAGAAAATGCTGATTCAGATGTCAACAGGGTCTTTTGGTAAATGATCTAGCATAAAACAGAATTGCTCTAGCATTATTTGAAGTGGGTGAATGGGAAAAATCAAAACCTCAGATTTTCGAAGATAGGTAACACTTTTCCAGAAATAACGGTTTTTTCGACAGTGGAACCATATAAGTAAAGAAAATAATTCAATGATGGAAATATAGAACCATGTACAGAAGGCGTACCTATTATTACTTTTCAATGAAAAGTTAGTTAGTTAGTACCTAACAATTAATACATTACTATATTGAAAAGAAAAAAAAATGAGGAAAAAAAAAATCACATGTCAAAAATTTCTTCTAGAACCTGGTGTCGAGGCATTGAGCCAAAAATGGATGCGGCATTACCCCGAACTATTTCTATAGAAAGACGTTGAATCAAATATGTTGTGGCTTTGTTTTCACCAGTGTTCTCTTCTATTCTCCTCCCTATTTCTTTGATAGTTTCAAGGCCGTTTGGACCAAATCCACCGAGAGTATTAAATGCCAAGGGTTTCACTATATAATTGTTCCTATATTCGCTGTATTTAGAAAGTTTTCTTTCCTCAGCAATTTCAGCTAACTTTCTAGGTGCGGTTAAAGAATGTTTCAAATTCGATTTTGCGAACACATCCACACAAGTAACATCCCATACCATGGCTCGACCTCTCGACCAAGGTATGAGAGTAGTTCCATCAGGTCTTTTACAGTCATATACAGGAGATGTTCCAACTGGTTCTAATTTGGAAGGAATACCTGCAGAAGCCAATGCACGCTTAACAGTGTCATTCAATGCATGGTGACGGGAGAGACGCCCCGAACTATGAGGACAACTAAGGCCATGTGTCCCAGTCCCATCAACAAGTGCATTACAACAACTACATTTGTGTTCTTCACAAATTTGTGCACCTAAGCGTAAAGCTATCGCGATGCGTAAACTATCGCGATCCAAAAAGGTTCCAAGTTGTGGTGACGGAAGAACTTCTAACCACTTGCCTGACTCTCTGGCTGAGAGTGACAAGAGTCTAGCGCGTTCCACTTCATTTTCAGCTTTATCAAACAGTTGACCCCGTTTACTTTCTACTAGAGGTTTATCCCAGTGACTTTGTTTCGATTTATTTTCCTTCTTGGGTGGATTTATTGATGAAATGAACGAAATACAAATATTTTCCTATCAGACGATGGTTAAACACCGAAAAGGACTACTGGTTGATGTCACAAATGGACAGTGGTATCCACTGCTACCAAAACTGGGCACAAATGTGCTTGGTATCTTTATTAACCATAAGTTCAATCCGATAAGCGACTAGATTCGCTAGGATCAAATACGGGTGAATGGTCAAGCTACTATGGGACCAAGTAAATTGCGGTTAATATAGCTATCAGAGATCGCTAAAGGGATAATTACTCGCGAACATTGACGTACGACGCACAACGGCAAGCGGAGTATATTTCAGAGATAAAGTTAATTGATTGAATTTTTCTATCTCCTTGAGCGAATTATTATTATGCACTAAAGCGTCGAAAATATCTTTAGAAGTTGGAAATGCCTTATCATCAACGTCAAAACTTGATTAAGTCTTTTTTCGGCAACTTTACATTATAGCTGGGGAAGAATTCTGTTGCGGAGGAGTGACGTTTGGATCGACATCAGCAAATAATTCCGCAAAGATGGTTTTCGACGCGTAATATGCTTTATTAAAAGACTCCTTGGGGATGTCTTCGGAATCCAAATCGGCATTGGCATCTCGCGAAGACAAAATCATACCTATATTCGAGTGTTGCTTGAAAAATTCAACTTTATACCACTTACATTTGCACAGCAGATTTCAAACGACATTCTCTGTGGTTTAGCTACTTAAGGGAGGGTAGATAAATTAGCCAAAAACATTAATTTCGTTCATACAACTAGTGTGAATTGCTTCGACAAAATCAAACAAAACATTTGGTGCAAGAAAAAATTCATCAAAGGTAATAGGTGAACCCAAAACGAAATCGTCGTGTATTTTTTTAAATTTATTGACAAATGTAAATGATTGATTTTACGTCAAAGTTCTGCGAATTCATATATCTCACCTCACCTATAAACTCTGAATTATTGATCTCAAATCAAGAGAGAAAATTGGCTTTTTCTAACATAGTCGAAGTAAACCAACAACAACCCCAAAATGATCTTTCTCAAACATATTCGTATTAGGAGCGAAACAAAGAATTGACTAGAGCAGCTTACCCAGAAATCGATGATGGCCGTAGAATATATCGGTGACTAGAAACGGAAGTTCTAGGGCGCCCCGTGTATATGCAGACTCAGCTCCACGATGTTACGGTAGATCGTCAATCAATCAGGAAGACGAATCAAATCACTCCAAAACAAAAAAAGAGATACTTTGCGATTTCTATGATGGGAAGATATAAAGAGATCTACGGAAAGATATATCGTCATCGTAGAGTAGTTTCTGAAGTCTCTTAAAGTCCATTACTTTTAGCAACGACTATTTTATATCAGTAAGATCACGTACCAGAAATCTTGAAGCAAACTGCCACTGAACTGAAACGATCATTTTATGTTGATAATGTGTCTAAGTGTGGAAACTATTACTGAGTTACATGAATTCAAGGAGGAATCGAGTTTAATATTGTCCAATGCACAGTTTGAATTGAGAAGTTGGACATTTTTTCTATATGCGGATTCACACGGAAGGAAAGCCCTGTAATGTTCAAAGAATACCGCGTGAATCAAGGGACAGTAGGAAAGAGTTATTATTCACATTGAACTTTTGAAGTTTTCAAGCCTCAGGAAAAACATCTCAGCTGTTCTATTGAAAAAAGATCCCTCCTGGGCAAGAGAGGTTTAATAGGTCTCCAAGCTCACAACAAAGGGGTGGAAATTCTGTACTTGTCGAGTCATCCGTGTAGATACTGCTGAGGGTGGAACGATTGATGGGAATTCAGAACAGTACCGACCGTGGAAATATCTATAAAAGAGAAACAAGTCTCCGACCCTTCTACGATGCTCCAACGAAGTGAGCGAGTCTGGGAGCATGAAATCACCAACAAGACGGATTGCCTTTCTCTGAATGAAATTAAGGAGCTTCAATGGTTTTTTTGTTGCCGAGCTCCATACCTAAGAACTATATTCCAAGGCAGTTCGTATCTGAGGCTTGTAGATCGTTAGAAGTAGACAAGAAGTGAAGTATATCGATATTTCCCAAGGTAATCTTGATTCAAAATATAGAATTTTGTTGTTGAAAATGCGTCTATCTGAATGATTCTATTCTCAGCAAACAGTAGCATGAGCGCACTCAGAAGGCAAAGTCTGGTCCGGTTGAGAGTCGGCTAATTTTCTTGAGTGCAGAAGTGCTCTGATGCGTCCTACTGATCACGGTAACCAAATTTTTATTTGAACTGGAGAGAATACTAACAAAATTCGCACGTGCTTCATTGCCAATATTATAATGATCAAAAATGATCACTATAAAATAGTATGAGGTATAACCCACATAGCAAAATAATATACCATGTATGTGCTAAACATATTCCTAAACGCATAAGAATATTGAGATTATATCCCTAGCATATACACAGAATATGGTTACTATATGCTGAGAATATGCTAGGTATATTTTTTTGGCCACAAGTAGTATATGCTCCGTATATATATATATATATATATATATATATATATATATATATATATATATATATATATATATATATATATATATATACAGGGTGTCCCAGAATATATGGGAAATCTTCAGGATTCAGATAAAATACATAAAAATAATATGACAGATTTCCATATTTTTTTTATCCTACGATCCCTCTTCGGATAATATATTATGGTCCCATGAAGTAGACCCGTGAATTCTATGCGCCCTATATGATGAATAATTTTGTAGGACTTTAGGAGATACAACATCATTATCCTTGATGGTTCTAGTAGTTAGTTTCTTGGCATTTTTTGAAGCATGAATGCCATCCTTGATTATCTTCAAACAAAAGTCATCAAATACTTTTAAAACATTTATGAAAAACTAAGAAATTTTTATTCACATGTTATTGTTTTTTATCCTATTTGGGTGACCTGGGAACGCTGCTGATTTTGGGACCTAAAAATATAATAGATTAGAACAATATACCGGGTGTCCCGGTATACATGTAACAATGGAATATTTCATTTATTTGAAAAAATGAAAATCTAAAATTCTGAATAATCAATATAGATAATTATACATATTTCTTTGAGCACTATAAATATCGGAAATCACTTATGGTTAATGGAATATTCCATTGGAACATGTAAGGATACTGGGACAGTGGTAGGGTCAAAAATTCAAAACTCACCTCATCTCAGTTTTTTTTAATTCATTTTTAACCCGTTCTGTAGCTTTAGCTAACCATCTCTTCATTTCTTGGATAATTTCACCTTCACAGGTATTTTGTGTTTGTTCTCTTATTTCATTGAACAGCATCTAAAATAGATATACAAGATATTATTCTATGAATAAAAAGAGCCGTGAAGAAAGCTTACCTTAAACTAACTTTTTTTCGATAACTTCCCCACACTTCACTATCGGTATCGAATATGCACAATCCACGATAGAGAACACTGAACACACACTGATGAAATGTCTTCTTCAAAAATAAACAATTTAACTGGTAAACTGATTGTGGATAACATTCAATTTCAACAATAACAAAAAACAAGAAGCTTGGAAAATCGAAGCTTAGCTTGCCACTTGCCACGTACGCATGCATGCACAGCATGCAGAGCTGCCAGGAAGATTTTAACGAAGTACCAACAGTTGGGATTTCCACCTATCCAGTTTATACTAAATGTCAAGTTGAAAATGTAATACAATGTAATATAAATTATAAAAAGTAAGGTTACGGGGTTGATTTGAGTGGTTAGTTCACAAAAATGTAAATGTTGAATTGTTATGTACGTTTTTTCTAAAACAAAATATGCTACTATATTCCTAGACAGATATGATGAAAAGAACATTCATAGCAGTGAAGTACTCATGCTGGGAATATACTAGGGATATTATTTGGGGAATATGAGTTGAAACATATCCTCAGCATGTGCTAGACTTATGAATATGCTTCGTATTGCTATTTGGGAAGTGTTTGGTTTATGAAGTATTGATTCGGATATTGGGCATTCGATATTAAAACTGAGGTGTATATTCGTGTGAATATCTTCATTGAATGTTTGATTCTCGAATCATTTGTGATTCTTTTTTTCATAAGATTTTTATGAATCGTAAATGTTATGTATTCCGTTCACGGAATTTTATGGATTATGACTGTATTTCGATTCATTTATAAGTGAATTTTATAATTTTTAATCAAACTGTTGTATTTGTATGTTACAACTATCTAATTTGTGTTCCACATAACACAGGACATCTAAATATAACTCATTCGTATTATATGTCTTAAGACGTTAGAAAGATAACTCAAATATATTTTTTTTATATCATTTCATGATACATCTTTGGTATATCTTGGAAAGATAACTTACCAGACCAAATCTTCAACACAGAATCACTAATAAATGTTTTTGAGTAGAATGAATTGATCTCTTTCCCTCTGGATATTATAATGTTTTTGTTGATATAATGTTTTTTAAAAAAGTTAAAGCAAAATATATGTTGATGTCATACTTATGTTTGAATGAAAAAAACAAACAATCAGATAATCTTGTACCATTCATCAATATGAAACGGCGGCACTAATTTCGCGCCTAGCTCTCGTGTTCAATGATGGGCTGAAGTAGCAGCGGAACCAATTAATATTTCAAGACGCCCGGCCTCTGATTCTTGATGTGAAATTCATAGCCTCAACACTAATTTCGTGCCGAGCTTTCGTGCTTAATGATTGGCTGAAGCAACGAGGCTAATCAGCATTTCAAGACGCGCCATCTCTGATTCTTGATCTGAAATTCATAACCTGAAACGCAACCTTCGTTTTGACGTGCCGCGAGTGTTGAATGTGTATTGATAAATATTGTTCGATCACCATCTAGGACATTTCATTATAGTATTCTGTGGATAATATTATTCTTCTCTAATTAAAACGTTGAAGATGAAAAGCAGTGGTTTTCAGAAATACAATCTGCAGGCCAAAAGAGCCGTGCAGCTGAACTTGAGTAAGAGCAACAGTTCATCTAGTTCCGATTTTCCGAACATGGAATCTGCTATTTCACCTCTTGAAAGTGAAATGGATACTGACCATAAATCGGAAGGAAATGGGTCAGACAGCTGTTCTTTCAGTGATATGAATCAGTGGAAATAAATAATGTTATTTCAATAAAATCGTTTTGAGTTCCTCATTATTGTGTTATTGAAAAATCCTATTCGATTCTTCACGTAATTCGCTCGAAAAAGATGATTCGATAATATCTTCCAGGGACTCTCATTACTTGATACGTGATAGTCCATTTAAGATAACCGAATGCCGATGCCTTTTTCGACAACAAACTTGAGAAACATCTTCGGTGATGCTTGAGAGAGGTTAAAATGCAGAAACTGTGGTTCATTAAATCTATAGATAAAAATGCAGCCATTTTCACCAGAATAGAGATTAACTATAATTCCATCATAAAATCATTCATTTCAATAACTCAGGTGAATGGTTGTCTGGTTTCGGATGCATTGAAGAAAAAAATTAAAACATCTTCAAAAAATTTCTCAAGGACATGTTTTCAAGAAAACTGCTGTGAAAACATATACGATTGAATTGATCAAATGAAATGTCCATACAATTATGGCCCCATCCTCAACTAGAAGTTCGGGTATCCTTCCGTTGCTGTAGGATAGAAATGAAGAAGATATTGATAATAGAAGTTTCCATCGTAGTGCGCGGAGTCCTCATCTTAACCCCTCCAACTACGAAATGCTGAATAATAATTTGTGACAATACTTGAAAAAGTGTTAGTCAATATTTACATCATTCTCCATTCTCATCAGGGTTTTCTATCCTCCATGTCGAGAAACAGTAACGAGACACGGTTTGACAACACATTTTTATGTGAATTCAGTATGAGTTCAATTTCCTATTATCTCATTTTATAGTGGGATATTATCGATGGAACAGAAGTATTTTCAAAGCCATTTTTCCTGAAAGGCTTCTAGTGGTTTATTTCATTTCGACCCTTGTTCACGTATATTGAAGCCTTTCTATATGGTTTCAGTACAGAGCAATAGAGAAACTGATTGTTTCGGGTAGTTTAGGGTGTTTTGTAATCTCCTGTCTAACTGATTCATAATAATAGTTGCCTAGTTGCGTCAATTACATCGAATAACTATACAACAATCGAAACAACTTCCACAGAGTGAATATTGGAATTCCATTCAAAATGGGCCGAATAGATTCCTGGAGAATAACCCCTAAGCGTGATTCGACGATCCTTTCCTCGAAATATATAGGAAAATGTTATGTGAGGGACTCGTATTTCATTGTCGCCATTCAAATGAATTCTGCTGGAACTTTCATTTTGATCCCTTTATCATTATTATGTCTTCTATCCTATTGTATAGCTCCATGAATTCAATATATCGATACTGTTATATATCACCACAACATATTTTCTTCAAGATGAACGATTTATGGTTATAAACTCCCGTTCCGCTAGGAGCATGGTAGTTGAATAATATTGTTCGCGTTCACTATTTCCAATGCAGAGTTTGAATACCACAGAGGATGCTTTCATCAATGAGAAATTCTCTTCTTGAGTGAAGTGAGGAGTAAAACGGAACTTATTTCATATTTCACATTATTCTGTGAAAATTATGAGATGGCCTTTTGTGTTGATATAGGCTGGAAGGAAGCCAATTTTTCTGTTCTCACTCTCGAGAAAATTAGTCATATGTTACCGGTTGATTTGACATAGGGAGTTTTCGGAAAATCTAGTTCTCGATTTGTTTATGCCAAGGATTCATAAAAATCACAGCTGGAGATATGGACGACTTATATAAACCGAATCACAATCATTGACAGTTCGAAGGCATGCTCATTGAACTTCTCATATTCGGCCAGCCTGACATTTCATTGTCGTCAGCGTTCTCGTTTTTCCTTAAACAGAGTTTGATTTGATTTTTACGAGTCGGTCGAAGTTTCGGCTCCCATTCCGGAGCCATTTTCAAGACGAAGTAATTTGGCGTCGCGTCGAGGTCTAAGGGCCAGTTGCACCGCTTCAACTCAGCAGAGATTCAACTAGGCTTGGCTCAATCGTTAAGGAACAAGGAAGCTGATTGGCAAATCCATAGTAACAAAGCCTGGCTAAGATAAAGCACAACTTAAGAAAAGCGGTGCAACTGGCCCTAAGTCTCCTTAGTACCTGTGATTTATCACTAGTGATCTAAGAGTGAATGTTATTGGGATTTGTGTACTTCTCTGTATCTGTATCTGTAGAGTAGGGAGGGTGAGTATAGACCCACAGCACTTAGGCCACAATATGGCCCATTGTACATCCTCCCAAGGAGTCGCCCTCCTAGGACATTGTCCATCCTGCCTTATCCAGGAAGGAGGACAGGTCACCAGGGGACATCTCCTTAATATCGGCAGGTGTAGGCCAAGACTCACCGAACACACACTCTCTTATCGACGATAGCTCCAGACATTCGCATAAGACATGCCTGACAGTTTCATCTTCCTGTTCACACATCCTGCATAGAGGTGTGTCCACTAGCCCCATAATATGGAGGTGTTTCCTTAGTTGACAGTGTCCAGTCAGAAATCCCACTGTTAAACGTAGGTTCTTCCTGGTCATCGCCAAATATTTATTTGGATCCAGCTTCTCAGGGTCGCCCAGGGTGATCCTGGCAAAACTGCATCCTTTGGTTTCATCCCATCTTTTGAGGGTTTGAGTATGGGTGTAACGTTTGGCTAGTTCCGCAATTGTCGAAGTCGTCAAGCCATGGGTGTCACCTGGTCCCAAAATGTTCATTCCAGCCGCCATCCTGGCCAAAGAGTCAGCAATGCGGTTACCTTTGCTCCTGTCGTGCCCTTTCACCCACCTTGGTACGATATTATTATCTACCGAGGCGTTAGCTAAATCTTGGTGGCACTCTAGTGCTAACCCTGAGATAATACGTTGTCTATTCAAGGTTAGTAGGGCTTGTCTACTGTCAGTGTAGATTATTATGTCTTTGCCAGAAATTCCTTTTCTGGTTAGCTCTTTTGTGGCGATTGAGATACCAGCCAGTTCTGTTTGAACCACGCTGGTATTTTTTCCCGTTCCCCACTTAATCCTTAGGCTAAGTGATCTAGACTAAACTACACATCCTGATCCTTCTTTGGTTTTTGAGCCGTCTGTGTATATGCGTATTGCATTTGCAGCATCCGCCTCAGTGTTCTGTTTTATTTGCATTTTGTAGGGTTTATTAAACACAAACCTGGGTTCAATTGCGTCACTGGCTGCCTGTAGCAGAGGCACCGCAGTGAGTGCCTCCCTCCACAGGCCCCGCCTCAGTTGACCCATTCCTACCTCGGGGTTTACACCAGCCGTGCGCAATCGTAGCATGTCCATTAGCGCAACCTCCTTGACGTGCAGGTCCAGAGGTGTCAGACCAGTAACTAATTCCATCGCTGCGGTTGGTGTTGTTCTCATGGCTCCTGTGATGTTCAGACAAGCCATTCGCTGTATTTGGTATAGTTTTTGGATGGCCGTTGCTTGTAGAGTTTTTGGTCCCCATGCAATGGCTCCGTACGTTAGCATAGGTCTTATTATTGCAGTGTAGATCCAGGTGACCACACGGGGCGAGAGGCCCCATGTGCGTCCCACTGTCCTCCGACACTGCTCATAGGCCACATATGCTCTTTTTGCTCTGCTCTGAATGTGCGAGTTCCATGTTAACTTCCTGTCGGGGGTAATACCGAGGTATTTCACCTCTTCAGAGAAGTTTAGTTTGCTTTTGAAGATTTCGGGGGGTATCAAGCCCGATAAGCTTCTTTTCCTAGTGAAAAGGACCATCTCCGTCTTCTTGAGATTGATCGACAGTGAGTGTTCTTTACACCATGTTTCTATTAATTTGAGACCATCCTGCACTCTATCGCACAGTGTGTTCACAAATTTGCCGGTCTGCGGAATAACTATGTCATCTGCATATGCAATTGTGTAGAAACCATTACTGTTGAGGCGATTTATCAGGGTATCCAGGACTATGTTCCAAAGAAGGGGTGATAAGACCCCTCCCTGCGGACATCCCCTCATGACCAGTCCTCTCACAGTAATGTCTTCTACATTTATACTTATTGCTCTACTAGAGAGCATCTTGAGTATCCACTCTCCTACTACCAGGGGTATATTCCTGGAGTTAATTTGCTGGGTGATTGTTGGGAAGGTCGTTTTATCGAACGCTCCTTCGATATCTATGAATATACCCAGGGTGGATTCTTTATTATCCAATGATCTCTCGATTCTGCCAACCACTTGGTGAAGGGCCGAATCAGTGGACCTTCCCGGAGTATATGCATGCTGATATGGATGAAGTGGAATGTGAACTAAGACTTCATCTCTTATAAACCGCTCGCACAGCCTCTCCATTGTTTTCAAAAAGAACGATGTGAGACTAATTGGTCGGAATGCTTCTGGTAAGGTGTAGTCCATCCTTCCTGGTTTGGGTATAAACACCACTCGTACTTCTCTCCACTTAATAGGAACATACCTCAGAGCTAATGAGGCTTTGAATATTTCCACCAGGTGCGGCATGAGAATATCCACTCCCCATTGTAGTAGGGCTGGTCTTATACCGTCAGGTCCTGGTGCTTTGAAGGGGGAAAAGCCCGATATGGCCCACCTTATCTTGTCTTCATCAATTATAGTGCTAGCAAATTGCCAGTCGTATTGTGAGGGTGTTATTGGTACTTCCGTCCGGTTCGTCGTTCCTGGGAAGACAGAACCTGGGAAGTGAGTTTCCATAAGAATCTCGGCGCTTTCTCGGAGGTTGGCGGCCTTGTCGCCATTTTCCCTCGTCAGGATGCCGATACTCCTATGGTGGTCGCTTGAGAGTGCCTTCTGTAGCCTCGAGACTTGCGGGAAATCTTCGATTGCCTCACAATAGGCTCTCTAGGCTTCTCTTTGCTTTTGTCTGCAGACTTTTTTGAACTCTCTGAGGTTGGCTTTATATATTCCCCAGTCCTCTTCGAGTTTCGATTGTTTTGCTTTGTTAAAGAACGTTCTCGCTGTCTTTCTGAGGTGTTCCAGCTCAGGGCACCACCATTTATTGGTTGTGCCTTCTGTCTGTACCATCCTCATCGGACAGGATTCCTTATAGGCAATGTCTATTTTGTTTTGGATAGATAACGTGTACCTTTCCAATTCTTCACTATTGCCAGGAGTCAGGGCCTCTGTCTCCCGCAGAGCTCCTTTTGAGAGTCGATTGTATAGAGCTACATCCGTCCTCTTCGGGTCGCGGGATTTCACAGTGGTCCTGAGATCCTGGTTTACCGTAAAAGTCAACCAGCGATGGTCTGACATAGAAATATGATCAGACACTTGCCAGTCTTGAATTTTATTTGATATCATGGCTGTCGCCAGCGTAAGATCTATTAATGTTTGGCTACGGGCGTTAATGAATGTCGGCTCCGTGCCTCTATTCAAGATTGCTAGGTCTTTCTTAATTATGTATTCGTAAAGAGACTTACCTCGGGCGTTGATATCCTTGCTGCCCCAGCCCAGGTGGTGAGAGTTTGAGTCGCAGCCCAAAATCAACTCCATTCTCTGGTTTAGGCAGTGGTCCACTAGCACTTCCATCTCTCTTGTGGGTGGTAGAGTGGCTGCATCTGAGGGGAGGTATATTTGCCCTTTCCGTCTGGACATTCCACTTTAACCGCAGTTAGGTCTGAGGTGCAGAATTGTGCCATCAGAGAGGCTCTGTATTTCCTGGGAGCGTAAACGGCTGTCCTGGGTTGTTGATTGCTTGGTGAGCTAAAAATTTGGCCAGTCAAGTTACCGAAACCAGTAATTCTGGTCTTAATTATCCAGGGTTCCTGGATCAAAGCTATTGCATCCTCCAACACATCAAGGCTGCGACATAGTGTTGCCGTAGCCGCCCTGCTGTGTTGGAGGTTGCATTGCATTAATTTTATCTTTTTTTCCGACGTCCTTGAAGAGGTCGTTCGGGTTAAGACTATTCTAGGTCCATTTGCTCCCCCGGTAGGGGAGCGACGGCCTCTTTTTTGTCAGGTGCCTCTTCCGTCAGGTCGTCGTCTGTCATTTTTGCAGATGTTTCGACGTCCTTTTCGGGACCCTTGGTGACCTCGGTGCCAATATCCACTCTTGGTGGCTCGACTTCCAAGGACCTCGGGTCTTCAGAGGTACCTTCCTTTTTAGTTACCCTTATTGCCAATGAGGTAAACGCGTAGCTTATCCTCATTTTTCTTCAGGACAGCCATATCCTCGTCTCCGATTCCGAAGACGAAGAGGTGTCCTTGAGGGTTCACTTTCACCTCATGGTGGAAAGTGCACCACCTCGCTATCCTCAGGTCTGGATTCTGCGCCTTCAGCCTACCCAGCACCCTCTCCTTCTCACCGGAAGTCGTCTTGTGGACGCCCTCCGGGATCCAGAGCGAGGCTTTGGTAAGCTTTGGGATTTGTGTACTTATTTATTTTTATAAATTTGCAAGAAATTTGAAAGAAATTTGCGAAGGAGAAAAGGAGAATCGATTTGAGAAGTAATTTACAACGAAATAGAGTGACAAGTAGTATTCCAGTATAGTACCAAATATAAGAAGTTCATAAGTGTTATTTGAAGGAAAAAAAAAAATGTGTAACTTATAGCTGAACCAATGTTTTCAGAAGATAGGATTAATTCTTCTTCGGATGTTATTTTCTGATCCAGCAATCAGAAGTATCAGCCAGTATTGAACGGAACAAATTATTTGGAAGTTGCAGAGATACCAAAAACTACAAAATATATAATTTCCGCATTTTGAATCGGGTATTAGCTCGACTATTCGTGCTTGTATTGTTCTTCAATCGCTGTGTACATAATTATTCTGCAAGTTAGGTAGAAGAATCATCAATGAATGATACTGAGTATATGGGATGTTTCTGAAGAATGCATTCAAAATTACAAAGGTAACTGAAGTTATTCACCCTGCTGTACAAAATCATTCATTGGACAGAATCTCTGGTTGGAACTTTTTTTTATCTGATAATTGTTGAAAAAATCATTCACTGCTACATACAAAACGTCTTTTACCAACGAATTGTCGATTTGAAGAACTGCATATTACGTGAACCGAAGCGCGTGAAGACCAAAATGCGTATATTACATGATCAAGATAAGGTTGTGCGTTAAAACGAAAATCTGAAGGTGGGGGCAACTACTCAAGAAAAATGCAAAAATTGGTGAATTTCGTAAAAAAGGGCCTAGTATATCAGGATATTTTCCTCAGTGTATAAAAGAGAGATAGACATCATGATGTTTAGGGAGAAAAATTCCTGATATTCAAAAGTTGATTAACAAAACCGGTGTCAACCGAAAAAAAATAGAAGATGTCTTCCATCAATAAATGATTCAACGTGACAAAAATATGATTTTCATGAAAGTAGTTGATTATGACAATTTTCGAGCACTATCAGTAAAATATTGGAAAAATAGTTATTCATTATGAAAAATGAAACTGGGTGTGGAAAAGAGTTTAGATACTATATATTACACTTTTTGGCTTTTTCTATACCAGAATACAGAGTACAAAAATCAAAATATTACATCACACGTTTCAAGATCTAATTTCAATATAGTAAATATTTTTGTTGGACAATTCTGAAACTTTTTTGTGTCATTTGATGAGTAACTAAGAAAAAACTAAATATGAACTCAATTTTATGACGGGACTTCAATTATACGGACGGACACACTTGCGGACCGGTTTCGGGCTTCTTGGCAACTCGTCAGTAATAATCGAAAATCAATTCTTTCATTTCTATCGCCATAAGCAGATGCAGGATTTTATTCTGTGAAAAAAACTGCACTGGCTCCGATCGGATATAATTCAATGCCCTTCGTGGTATTAGCGGGGGGAGTAGTTGTTTTCTGACAGGTGCCAGCCAAAACCTTCTGTGTAGGTAGATTTGAGACTGTCCTGAACGAATTGTTCGAAAGATGATTTGATTTAACGCCAGTCTTCAAGTAAGCCCATCGACTATGTCCAATGTTTTCACATTTTCCTCGCAGGAGGAATGGGCGAATTCGGTTAGTTTTTGGAACACCTCGTCCATCGGTAGATGGCGCTATAACTTCGTTGTTCGCATCAGCGAACTGTGAAGGTTTTTTATTTTCAATTATGGGAAGTCATCGACTTTATGTTGATGATGGGACTGCCTTGTACTGACTAGTGGCCAAAAAGCTCGAAATCGGTCTGTCTGTTCGACCCTATAATCGAAAGAAAATCAATTCCTTCATTCAAATCGCCAAAAGCAAATGCAGGATTTTCTTTTGTGAATAAACCTGCACTGGCACCGGTCGGATATAATTCAATGCCCTTCGTGGTATCAGCCAGGGGAGTAGTTGTTTCCTGACAGGTGCCAGCCTAAACCTACTGTGTAGGTAGATTTGAAACTGGCCTGAACGAATTATTCGAAAGATGATTTGATTTAACGCCAGTCTTCAAGTAAGCCCATCTACCATGTCGAGACCGGATGTGTTGAAAAATGCGTTAGCATCTGGTTGAATAGCCATTTTCACGAGATGAAGAGGACTTAATATTTTCTAAACATTTTTTTCGTAATATACTCATTCACAACACAATATTTGTTATTTCGATTTTTCTGTTGCCATCTTTCACTCAATCATACTTCGAAAATTTGGATAGGAAGTGGTATTTTTGAACTTTGTGAACGATGACTCACAAAAAAAAGGACTATGCGCTTCAGTATTCTCTGACGATGAATCAGTGAAAGTTTAAAAGCTGCTTCGTGTCATTGTGAGGCAATAACGTCTGAAAAAAATGTCACATGCATTCGTACTCTTTTAATTTTTTTTTTTTTTTTTTTAGTTGAAGAGATACGTTTCAGATGAAGAAATTGATAAAGCCCGTTCTTATCAAGATAGTCGAGATGTATGTATAAAACAAAAGATGACTTTCATTTACTTGTGAAGATAATATGTGATAATTGACATTTCGCCCTTCTTCACCTCATTGTTTTATTGGTATTATAAAAATGTAAGTGAAAATTTAAATTCTTCTTCAGGATTGATATTGCGACTTTTGAAAAAAGGAAGATATGCGTTGAGCGCAAATGTTTTTGATTTATGTCTGAATATATATTTTTTAAATGATCTGATAATTTCATTGAACTCTTCTCATTCTCACTTTGGCGTTGAGATAGTTAGAATAATTTTCAATATTGAGCAGTTGCCATCTCCCACGTAAGCCAGGCGAGCTATGGATTGAAGACGTCTCCTGTGCAGTCAAGATTTCGGAATGGAAGTTCGTCAAAGCCTTTCGAATCTGATACAAATAGTAGTCATGATCGTAATTTCAGCTGCTTGATCTCCGGACCTAAACCGGAGCTGTGTCAATCAAAAGATTTGAATATTTTCCAAACGGATATTATTATCATGATTATTTTTTTCACTTGTCAAATAGTAACGTTTTTGGCATTTCAACCAATAGTAGCGGGTTATTCTATGGTTAGTCTAGCCAATCATTGGGTATTATACTGATTATTTTTTTCCACTTGTCAAAATGTGACGTTTTCGGCATTTCAACCAATAGTAGCGGGTTATTCTATGGTTATTTTAGCCAATCATTGGGTATTACACCGATAAAACTGCCTGGTCCTTTCGATTGTTTCGATAAAACGTTGTTTACCTTTGAACTGTCAAAACTATAAGGTTTACCGCGTCGATTCTACTGAACTGGCTAATATTTATATAAATTATCATGAATGAAGAGTACCTTATTTTTAATAGTCTTTCACTTTTCACTTTTTCAGCATAATAATAACATACATAACACATTTCAATGAACACTCAAACACGTAAATAGCTCATAACCCCAACTTTATGACAGATATAGCGAACGACCGATTCAAATATTTGAGGTTTCCTTAACTCAAATGAAGATGGCGTACAATTAGCTTTTATTAAATACAATTCATTTTTTGTTGTATGAGAAGAAACCGTTGTACGAAGATTTTGATACAACGACATAACGTATGATTTTATGTTCCTTCTGGCGCGATCTTCATTTCATAAGAAATTTTCAATTATCAACCTTGTACAATGAGAGGTGTTACGCCATCTCTTGGTATCGTCGGCAAGCATTATCATATCAAATGCGAAAGCATCATATCTCTTCTGGATCATAGAGGGCATACATCGTTGTTTGACATTTCAAATTGGTGGAATCACCTATTCTCCGTTCCTTCTTATGTAAGTGAAATACTGATCAATTGAATTGTTCTTCCTTCTTTTTGTTCAAAAAATAATCTCCCTAAATACAACTCGTTCTTCAAAGTGAATAAGATAAATTTTCATTTTCGAAACACAAAAGGCAAAAACATTCAAACAAACCGAATTAAATGAAATCACTATCAATCGGTTTGTTTTCATACTTTTGCCAAATAAAAAAGTTTTTGTAGAAAATGAAAATTAATCGATTAAATTGGAAGAGCTCGTGGTATTACCTTTGATTATTATTATCATAGGTTCAGAAGCTGGGAATAAAAAATATCACAGAATATAGATTTCAACGAACGCCGGAATGATACCAGATTTGTCATTGTTTTTTCTCTTCAACACTTTGCGAAAGACGAAGCATACCACTTCTCGATAGAGAGAATAATGCTATCGATACCTCATGAATATTCCAGTGTCTTCATTTCCACCTGGCTCAGTCACACTGTTGAAGAAGTTCAAGTTATTTTAGTTGTCATTCCAATGTCCGCCAAAGTTCGTATATAACTTCCACTTCTTCACTTCAATTTAATTCAAAATTGAATGTTTACTCAATATAGGCTGAAAATTGGAAAGGCTCTCATTGAATTTCTGAATAGTTTTTTTCAGCTCAATCCTGTTTATCGATCATTAGACATAAAAACTCGAAATTTCAAAAAACTCAAACATATTTCTTTCGCTTCCAGAATAATATTTTTGCAGCTTCAGCAAATTAAGATTTGCAGATCAGTCTACATGAATTCAATTCACAAATAATATGAGTCTCAGCTATTATGATTTCAGAATCTGCAGGCAGAAATGTAATCGCTCACCAATACCACTTTATCCAATTATAGGAACTGCTTGCAAAAATACGAGTCAATCCCGCTAATTCAAACTTCGAATATGTTATGAATGAAATTGCTCTCCTTCAACTCCCATAGGAATCCACTCAATATTCTAGTGCGTTCGTTCAAGACATAAATTTGAGGTGGTGACAGGATCTTTCGAGGTTGTGGATGAAGGTGTTCATTCAGAATGCAGACTTCCGATGCTCCTGGGACTCGGTAGTCCTTGGTGAGGTGCCAGAATGATGAATTCATGATTTTGGTGTAATGCAATTATTCATATTCTGAGGTGTCCTACAGCCGTATCATAAACAAACTCTCGTATAGTCCAGTTAATCCGGTTGGATGTAATGGAACATTTCAATGAGGGATTAAAATTCCAATGTTGTGTTAACCTTATTCAATGGATACGGGATTTGAATACATTTCGGGAATAAGGAAGTTTTTTTCGGACATCGGGGCTTCCTGAAATGGTGTGTGATAGGTTGAAGAATGAAATAATATTCTCATTAAAATTTAATATCTCAAGAATTTTCTACTAGCAACGATGGAAACAGTTCTTGAAAACACTCATTGAAAACTTTTACGCGTTTGTTTATTCTATGATGAAAAAACAAATATATATTAGATATATTTGCGTCTTTGTGGATGTTACACCTTACCTGCTCGTATACAATATGTATTGTGAATTATCACATAAAATAAAGACATTGAGCACTCAAACATCAATGAAGAGTGAATTTCAATAAAAGTAAATTTCACCACGAACTTTTTGCACAGGAATTCTTGAATTTGAATTCGCCTTCACATAAGGAATTGAACCCTCAGAGTTTTTAAATTAATTCTCAATATAGAAAAACTTCAAACTAGTTTTTTTCATGCGAAGGTTATTATTATTCCTCATTATCGTACAATATGATGTTGCCTCGACAATAACTCGGATTACCCAAATAGTAACACATATCACTCACCATAATATATACCATCCAACATTGCATAAGTGGACAAATCAGAGATGCGAAATGGATAAATTTTTAGAACAAGGCAATGGATGTGAAAGCACCATTACAACCCTCCTACTCAATATGGTCTGAATTTAATGGAAAATACTTTCCAAAATGAAGTTCCGTACTGATTCACAAAAGAAATGATATATTTCATCACAAAAAAAAGAACGTGGAATATTGAGTGAAGTCAAAGACTTTTTCGAGAAAAAATTTTTCGAACTAAGAAAGCAGTTGAGAAAAATTAAACGCGCAGATATATCATATATCAACAATGATATTTCGCCTCCTCGTGATAACGCTAAAGATCTGTCACTACTGGATGCCGAAACTAGGTAACGTGCCCTCTTGACTTGTAATACGATACAGGTTTTCAGGACACGGAAATATAGATAATATAATATAATAATAATAATAATGATTTATTCCGAATCGAGATAATATACATTCATATAAATAAAAGAGAGAAGAATAAAGTGGTGACTCTACAGAAGATCAAGTCTGTGCGTAGGGGAAGATTGGGGAACATCATTGATTTGGACATGCAATATACAAAGCAACACTGACAAATCAGAAGCAATAATGCAATGTACATATGAGTTATGATGGTAAAAATACATAAAAATATTCACATATACACATACATTAATTTACACACATGCACACTCATTCGTATAAATACATTAAAAGGTTTAGAAACTAGTAAAACAATCTCAGATCATGAATTATTAATAATTTTTCAGTTGTTTCATCGATGATAAATGAAATTTTCAAATTACCACTAAACAGTATCAATTTATTGGGTGTTTTCTATCACACGGTGGATTTCAGTCCTTGTAGTATTATACAAATAGTTCTTGATTTCTTTTTTGAATACTCTCGATAGTCTCTTTTGTTTTATTTCATATGGAAGGAAATTATATAATTTTGGTCCATGATATAGGTAACTTCTCTGCATAATATTTCTTTCAGGTTTAATAATTAAACATTTTTGAGGATTCGAATAGCAGTTCAGTGGAATACTTTTTGGGTTTTTGATAAATTGTTTTTATTATAGATCTTAGAATGGTTTCAAGTCTTGATATGTGACATCTTAGTACTGCACCCCATGCAATGAATCCATAAGTCAAGTGGCTCTCTATTAGTGAAGAATATATAATTCGTAATTGTTGAATATTGTAGATGGTAGTTGAGTATTTCATTTTGTATAGAATAGTTCTCAATTTATTAACGGTGTAGTTTATATGTACATCCCACTTAAGGTTGCCGTCTACATGTACACCAAGGTATTTGATACTCATGACAGGGGAGAGGCTGATTTGTTCTTCATTTCTTCTTTTTATGTTTAACATTTTGAAGTCAGGTAAGTATTTAGCGTAGGACGAAAACGGAATATAGTGAGTTTTATTGGTATTTATTGTGAGTAAATGGCTATTGAACCATTTCATGATATTTGCGCGATTTGTTTTAATTTTTCCCAACTATCAGCATTGTATAAAATAGCTGTGTCATCTGCAAAACTGACGATCTCTCCTTCGCACCCAATCTGGAATATTTCATTGAGATAAAGTGTAAAGAGGATTGGGCCTAGTACCGTTCCTTGGGGTACACCATATTTTATGGTCTCGAAACTGCTTATTTCGTCGGAATTTTCAACACATTGTTGTCTATTTTCAAGATAGCTTTCAAATAGCGCATATGGTGTTCCTCTCAAACCACATCTCTCAATAACTTCAAGAAGTTGCCTGTGACTAACCGTATCGAATGCTTTCGCCAAATCTACAATAATACAGAAAGCAGGTTTCTTTTCGTCTATGTTCTTCGTTATCTCATTTGTTAGTGCTACTATTGCATCCTGCGTGGATTTTCCATACCGAAATCCATATTGTCTATTAGAAAGAATTTTGTTTTTTCAAGAAATGTTACGAGTCTGTTTTTGATGGATTTTTCAAAAACTTTAGCTAAATTTGATATCAATGAGATAGGCCGGTAGTTAGCCACATTCAACCTTTCTCCGTTTTTATATATTGGTTTCACAACTGATCTCTTTAATGCCACGGGGCAATATCCTTCTCTGAAGGCTTTATTGATAATATATGTCAATGGTGCAGTCATTTCGTTGGCAATCAGTTTCAGATACTCAGCCCTCAAATTGTCTAACCCTGGAGACTTATTATTTTTCAAAGAATTTATAAGATTGAATACTTCATGTTCATTTACGTCATAGAGGACAAATGAGTTAACCAAGTTAATATTTGGGAATGGGTTTTCTTCTATTTTCTGGATTTCATTAGCTAGTTTCTCCACTATCGAAATATGAAATTTGTTGAATTCTTCAGCAATTTTTTTTGTTCATTAGTTATTTCTTCATTAGCCAGCTTGATTTTTGTTATCGAATCATTCTGTGTTGTTTTATTTGTCAGTCTGTTGATTGATTTCCACAGTTTTGATGAGTCGTTTTTATTTTTTTCCAGTTCTTTCTTATAAAATTCAGTTTTGGTTTCTGAAACTAGTTTACCAAATATATTTTTGTATTGATTGTATTTTTTTCATTGTCTGGAGATGGTGTTTTTTTTTCATAGCTTTGTATAGATTTTCTTTTTCTTTTGCAGATTTTATTTTAAGAGACCTTTTGTGATCCAAGGATTACGCTTAATATTTTCTTTTTTAATTTTAACTCTGTTGGTACTTTTTTTTATCATCTCCTGAATTGTTTCTATTGAAGTTTTCGTTGCTGTTCCAAAATTTTGAAAGGAGTATACTTCAAACCAAGTTTCATCCTTTGCATAGTTCAGTAATTTTCGATTATCAACGAATAGTTTATATTTCATATTTTCAATAGACATGTTTTCTTCATCTGTTATAATTTGGATTATTATTGAAAAATGATCAGTAACTTCAGATTCTGAAATAACTGATTTATATTTGAACGTTTTAGTGAAATCTTTAATGAAACAGTGATCTATACATGAGTTCGTATCTTCTCCTGTTCTAGTGCAACCGTTTATATATGACATGTAACCATTACTGTTCATGGTGTTGAGGCAGTCACTGCTGATTTGTGAATCTTTATTTATATCGATATTGATGTCACCGATGATAATGTGTACATTATTGTCCCTATTTGGAGAGATATTCAAATAATTTTCCATTTCCTCAATGAAGTCTTTCTCATTCAGTGAAGGCGGTCTATACAAAGCGGATATTTTGAGAATTGACTTCTCATAATACATATCGATTTCAATAATTTCAATATCGTTCAAAGTTTTTAAATTTTTTGTGTAGTTATTGAAGTTTTTCACATATACTATGGTGAAATGCTTCAAAGCACCAACTGACGAGGCTTATTGTACCAACCCTTCGCATATGCTAATTGAAATTAGGAGATCAAAATCGGGAACCCTCTCAAAATTAATGATCGAAAATAAAATATACGTCATAACCATTCAAGAAAAGCATGCAGCTACACAATCAAATCTTTCCATGCGAGGGAAGCTCTCAGGATACATGATTGGAGCTACTTACAACGATGTTTATGGGACCACCTATGTGGGCAATATGATTCAGGACGCCAAGATGACGACTGGAGCTGTGAGGGTGATTTGTTCAGGATCACTAAAGAAGTAGATGGTCTAAACATTATAAATATTTAGAAGCCCCGTATGGTTAAGTGGCCGTGTAATCAAAACTTCAGACAATATACCTACAATATACATTGGAGATTTCAACAGTCATCATAACCTGTGGGGATAAGAAAACAACGACGACAGTGGGGAGAAACTTCTAGAATAGGCTAAAAAAAACTCCACCCTGTCTATAGCTCCAAAGACAAACATAATTTTTTTCCCAGAAGATGGCGTGAAGGGTATAATCCTGATCTCTGTTATGTTTTTACCAACTGACAGATGAGGCCACTTCCGAGTTTCCGAACCGTGCTCTCACACTTGCCCCCCAGCCAACACCAACCCGTGATGACTAATATAGGCATACAAATACTCCTTGTCGAATCCACACCGAAGCTACACTGGAAGTTCACCAAGGCAAACTGACCCGAATTTGCAAAGGCCAACAATTACCACCGTTTCATGGGATTGGAACTCGCTATAGTCAAAAAGCATATACCACGTGGTTTCCGGAAGGAATATATCCCTGACTGAACGGAAGAGAACAAACAACTATATGAAGAATTTGTAGATTCCGGAGACTCGGAGATTGCTGACAACTGTTGAACACCTTGAGTTTTGAAGGCGTGGGGTATACTGCTAAGACTGGGTGAACACAGCAGGAGACGGCACTCAAAAAACTCAACGAGGTCTCCTGCGCACCAGCTAACGAATCCCACACTGTGTCTACGAAAGAATCCCTAAAACAACTCAAAGCAAATACTCTCCCAACTTCGGAGTACTTCAGCCGCTTCACATCAAACGAAATCATCAATGCTATCAGTCAGACCAAACCAGGGAAACCAGCTGGCTTGATGGAATGTACCCTGAATTTCTGATTCACGGCGGTCTAACAACACGGCAGTGGCTCAAGGATTTCTTAATGGAGGATTTCTGATGTAATGAAGACATCTGTGCTTTCCCCAAAATTCAGGAGGACAGAGATCGGTGCCCTTCTCAACTGCTGCTATAAACTTCTAGAACGACTAATATATAACAGAATATATGCCAACATTGACGCTGCTGTCCCAGTCAAGGAGGCTGGTTCTAGGAGTGGATGCAGCTGCTGTGACCAGGTGTTGCCTTAATAACTTGAATTGAGGCTGGTTTCGATAAGTGTGAAAAAACAGCTGTGACGTTTATTGACCTCACGACCGCATACGACTCTGTGTGGAGGGAAGGCCCGCTCTATAAACTGATGCAGGTCATACCCTGTCTCAAAACTTGCCAACGGATGAATAACATCCTGACCATCTAGGTATATATCAATTACGCCATGAGCGGCGTCAGAACATTGAAAAATGTCTCCCTCGGGGTTCAGTATTTGCTCCGTTGTTGATTGATATATACACAGCTGACCTACCAGAAACAAAATCAAAAAGTTTGCCTATGCCGTCGTCTTGGCCATTGCTTGTGTAGTCAACTGAAGACTTTGGAAAAATCGGGGTATTTAAGTATAGAGACATTTATCAATAGATATTTACAGGTGTTACAGAATGATATTAATTCTTGATTATGAACAACTTCGACATTCTTCTTCAAGCACAGGATAATTGGTTTTGTAATTTTGGGAGAATCATCAATATATTTTCTATGATCACCCAACATACCCAAAAAACTTTTTATTTCTTTGAGGGTCATAGAAAACAGAAAGTTTTTGATAGCTTATGAATTCAATTCCAAAATAATTCAATTCCCCGCTTCCAGACATCGAATGCATAAATTGGGAGGGGTTTCGTTTTTGTGTGTTCGTGAAATCATTAAATCTTGGACCAACCAATCGACATTCCTCTGATCACCAAAGCTCAAGATGTGTGATTTTTATTTTCAACCATGTTTCAGAATATATTCTGGAACCAATGAGAATGAGTGCCTTCTCAACTGATTCACGAATAATTGTCGTTTTATAAAAACATTAGGAACGACATTATTCGGATCATAGGAAAATGTTATTATATTTTCACAATTTCCAATTAGAATATTCAGAGTATGTGGAGCGCCATTAAAATGAGTTGAACTGGTTGTACGGTAGCCATATTATTCAGTTCTGTTTCTTCGGATGAAAGAGTATCAAATAAATTCACTGAATTTTCTATATCTGATTCAATTTTGAAATAATCGTATTGGAGATCTTATCGATTTCTCTGAATTTATTGATTCCTTAAGAGATCACAAAAATTAACAATTGATTTCCATTGTGAAAAAATTCAATGGGAAAAAAGGATTCCCTCACAATAGTATGAAGATTATCTTCATTGAACTTTCCTACGTCTAGTGCCGAAAAGAATTGAATTGTCTCATCTCTCTGCTAGCTGGTTTTGACAATGAATATCCCCACCAGGTTTTCGAAACGTTGGTGATGTGGTACTCTGCTTTGACGGTGTTGAAATTGGTTATGGTGTCCGCAACTTACACTGCTCCTCGTTTGTTTGGGAAGTATTTTCTTCGAAACCCGAATTTTTGGAATTTGCCGTTAAACTGTTGATACAGACCAGTTTGGCGGTTCTGATGAACATCTGAAACATGCGAGCTGAGAAAGAATCATACTTCCTGTTATTCCAAGAAAAGTGCTGACACTGAGTTTATGCGCTGGGTTCAACTGCCATACGTAGAGGTTCCTATAACTCTGTGATGATCTTTCTATTATATTCCATTATAGTTTTCTTCCTGCCAAGTAGTTCGGTATCATCGGTAACGGATGATGAGTTGTTTATATTTTTGAATGTCAACTGTATTTTTGTGCTAATAGTAATTTTATATAGTTCAATAAAGATATACTTCAATTGACGACGAGTGAAAAATAAGTATAATATTGCAATCCTAAATCCAGTGCAAAATTCTACTGAAATCAACAAATTCTGCAAGAAATTCCATTTGAATCAACTAACGTCTGTTCGCCTGTCAGTGCGCTGTCAAACAAAAAAGTATTATTTTCTTATTGCACACAATCGGAATGAATGAAGAACAGTTCAATACACTCCTGAAAGTATTTCAAGAACAGCAGAAAGCCCTTATTTCAGAAGTTACAGCACAAATGCAAGCTGCCCATTCAACCAGTTCACAAACAGCTCGTGTGAATACTGTTCATTTTTCGAACATATCTCCTTTCGAAAGCTATGATCCTAGACGTGAAAAATCTACATGCTATTCAGAACGATTTGAAAATTATCATAGCATGAAAGGCTTAACCAATCCAGTTCAAATAGCCCAACTTCTATGTGTCACTCAACGTTCTAGTTCAAATCAAGAAAACTTCAATGCAAGTAGTGTCAACAAAGTAGTGGATTCATCCAAACGTGCCCGTTTCCACAATAGATCCTCGAAATTTCACTGTAGATTTCGTTCTCGACCAAATCAACCCGACTTCAGAGCCCTAGGCATTGAAAACCTTTGTCTGAGATGTGAAAAAGACAACCATAAAGCAATTGCTTGCCGAGTTGACAAATCAAAACTGAAATGCAAGAAATGTTTGAAGATAGGACACATTTCCAAAGTATGGGTTTCAACTTCAATGACCAATCGCAAATCTAACAATGAAACTTCGACCCACTCACTCCAGAATGTATCAAACTTCGAATTACATGAGGTTTCTGGTGACTATGGTCTCAATAAAATCGAAAGGTCTACCAACATTCCGATATAGTCGACTTATTTGAAATGGGCCATGATTCCAGACTAGTGGGGGAGACTGTGATGATCTTTCTATCACTCATTATATTTTTCTTCCTGCCAAGTAGTTCGGTATCATCGGTAACGGATGATTAGTTGTTTATATATTTGAATGTCAACTGTATTCTGTGCAATATAGTAATTTCATATAGTTCAATAAAGAGATACTTCAAACTCGTTTTGTACCAACTAGCTTATTTTCTTATCCTTCATTTGTTGTGTATTTTCTTCTAGATAATCGATCACAATAACTAACATGAACCGTTCTTCACGTTTTTTTGAGACCTACTCAGTGACGTTGAGGCATTTCCGCTAAAAATAAATTATCTCTGTGGAGGTTGAAGTTGTCAGAAGTAGTGAAAAATCTGAGGAGGAATGTGGCACAGAAGGTGTAATATACAGATAGGTACCCGCTCTTTCAATTTCCACCTGAATTTGAAACAGAAATATTTGAAACACCACCATATTGAGAATAAACAACTCGGATTGATAAAATGGGAGATACAAAATTCCAACGGATAGCCAGCTCTCATTCAGGTCACTGAAAATTTAAATCGAGTCTAGTGAAGGAATTGAATCAAACTGTCCCATACTTGATAAAAATCCATATTTCACGATACTGATGAAGGTTTTTGTGAGCTCGTCACTATAATGAGGATCACAAAATCGAGAAAATTGTTTGACTTCATGATAAGCAAATTTTGCAATGACACCAGCTTGACAATCGAGAAGTCGAAGAATTCAATCTTTTCCGCACGAAATAATGTCAGAAAGTACTATTTTCTATACTCCAGCGTCCATGAAAACATTTATTTTAGCACCACACCTGAAAGGGTAGGAAAAGTGACATCAGATGTTATTGTGAAAAAAGTATTTTATATACCAGTAACTTGAAGGCGGAACAGGCTGTCGAATAATATTTTAAAATTAATTCCACCAATTATATCACCAGAAGCATGTTCAGGAATTTCTTCCGTTGAGGAGCATTCACTGGGATCTGTTGGATTCATTGCAACGCCCTTGGTGGTATCAACCAAGAGATGAGTTGTTTTCGAATAGGTTGGAATACTCAGCTGTCAGCTTGCCTTAACAGACAATCGAATGATCCGACGAACCATCTCAAGCTAGCTAACACTCAGGTTATATTTTCTTCAAGGCGATTTTAATCAGTGTATTTTGTATTACATCAAGATTATGTAGTGATGTTTTGAATAAGCTACCCCATACTAAGATGCAGTATCTAATAATCGACTCCACCAAGGCACCGTACACCGTCAGCATGGTATCTCTACTTAAGATTTTTCTTAGTTGGGTAAAATTTTCGAATAAGTTTGCGGAGTTTGTTAACTATGTGCTCTATGTGATCATTCCAGCGTAGAAATAGGTCGATCATGACGCCTAAATATTTGATAGTATTTGTTTTACTTATTCGGGAACAGCCACAGTTTTGGTTTTCTGTACACGTATTTTTGTGAATCGTCATGAAGTTTTCACGAGGTTGGTCTTTTTTTGTTGAAGAGAAAGTTATAAATTTAGTTTTATCTATGTTGAGACTCAATAGATTACTACTTAGCCAGTTATATATCGTTTTCATTCCTTTGGTTGCGTTTTCGTATGTTTCATTCCAAGTTCGTCCCACAAATACTATAGCAGTGTCATCGGCGTAGGATAATAGTTTTCCTTTGAAATTGCTGATATTGAAAATATTATTTATATAGAGCAGAAATAAAATAGGGCCTATTACTGTTCCCTGAGGTACGCCCATGCTGACGGGTAGCGGATTACTATATGAATCATTGATTTTTACTCTCTAAATTCTATTAGATAAGTAATCTTTGAAAATTTCGAGAGGCATTCCTCTAACTCCAATGTCCTGTAGCCGCTGAAAGAGGATATCATGATTGACGGTGTCGAATGCCTTGACTGAGTCTAAAAATACAGTAATGAATTTTTCCTGATCCTGAAAACAACTATAAATATTGTTTGCCAATTCAAATACTGCTTCTTCAGTCGATAAATTTTCTCTGAATCCATATGGAGATTTGGAGAGAATCCCATTTATGTTACAATAATCAACTAGTCTATTTTTAGACACTTTTCAAATATTTTTGCAAAGTTATTAATTAGTGTTATTGGTCTATAGTTATTTGTTTTATGTTTATATAATGATCTAATTTATAGCGAGTGTTTGAGTGTGCTTACCAACTATCCAAGACCGAAAAGGAATATCGCTCCTTACTATAAATTAATTGTTCCCAGCATTATCTATATATGAAACTATCTAAGTTCTTCGAAGTGTACTTCTGTTTCTCTGACATCAATAAATAATGATTTTCCATTTAGGAGTATGTTTTATTCATTACAAGTCATTTTCCAGCATGAATAAGTAATAACCTTGCTCGATCATCAGATACTGAGAATGAGCCTCAATGAAGGATATGTCACATATTTTCGATGTTGAAGATGACTTGCAGTGTGATATTTAGAAATTTCACCATATTATCTCATGAGATGTGCGGCTAGTTTATAATCATTTACATCATTCAGGAGACCATGTTCAAGCCTGAGTGAAACTCTGAGTGAATGTATCAGAATCACTGTTTCAGAATTGACATGGGTCGATAGTTCATCATTGAAAATCGATTCCTCTGGCATACAAAGTGAATCAGTTCATCCCCTTACACTGTTATGAGTGCGCCCTGGAGGAATTGCCTTATGCAGACAGGGGAAGGCTGACAGTTTTGATTGCTGTATCGCCCTGGGACAGCTGGCTGATTTTTCAGTAGTGAACTTGCTATATCGCCTCTACGGTATTTCATGAAAGCTACAATACTACCACATCGGATGCTATATCTGATATACAAACCCCAAACCTGCTATATTAGATTTCTACAATTGTTCTTTCCGTTAACCAGCTGACGAACGTCAACCCTCAGAAGTCGAAATTTGTCCGAGCAATGGATTCACGAGGCCTTATCTTTTAAAGTGTGATTACCCATAACGGTGGCCTGGCGGGGATTTGTACCCTGGTCTTTCGTTCGAGAGGCGGATTGAAGGGAGTGAATGATTCCTCAATTTTTGGAGCGATTGTTTGATTTGTCCTTTCCCTTATGGCCGGTAAAAGAAGATGCCAATTATTGAATTATAACAAGAAGAATCCGTCGCTGTAAGCAGAACATTGGCATATTTTGTAACGAAGTTACAAGTTTTTCTCTATTTCACTATGGAAAATATATACTAAGTCCGTTATTAGAACAACTAAGTTTGCAAATTGGTTATTAATGGATATAAAAATACCACTCTAACGGGAAAAATACCGCCTTACTCGTTCGCTTAATAATTCCCTTCCGTAAACACCGGAACCCAGACTAGTCTGGAACGCCTTACTGGTGGAGATATCCAGTTACATCGAGCTTCGCCTAGTCCGAATCATCAGTACGTGGTGCATATGCCCATATGACACTCCAACAACGGCGCGACCAACGACCGAAAATGAAAATCAGTTAACTCATTATTTGTACTGGTTGTGAGTCGTACCACCGTAGAGCTGATTGAAATAACGCTTAGCCCGACTACCTGCTTGCTTGCTTGTCCGATTGATTGCTTCTTGTGTTCATTAACCATACTCTCTAAATAAATCTAGTCTTGGCAGATGAGTGTTTTCAATCATAAAAAGTTTAAGATCAGCTTTCATGTTTCTGAGATCCTTATTTGACCCCTGGGATTATTTTACTCTACTGGAGCAGCCCGAAGCAGTGTCCTTTCCACTCTAAACAGAAGGTGGCGCCCGAGAAAACCTGGACAAGGGCGCCGAAGTAACAGAAGCGTATTAGCGTTACAATTTGTTGCGGTGGACATTCCTGTGATGTTCCTTTCTTGCTTATTCCGCAAGAATTTTGGTGAATTGTGATTGCTGATATTCCATTTCTTGTGTATGGTGTCCCATAAAAACAGTTTCAACTATTCCGAGGAAAGTATTCTCAGTTTTACTGATTTTGATTAATATAAAGGGATTTGGGGGAATAATAATAATAATAACAGTTATTTATTCCCAAGAAACTTGCCACGCACAAGTGAGTGACAGAAACAATTGCCAAGTTAGTGACAATTGGGTATGCTCGCGACTACGCTGCAGTGGAGAAGGGAGTGGTTCTTTCTCAAATAAATCAGAATATTTTAGTACCAGGCGCCAGGTAGATGTGACTGCCACATACCCACAATGAATTAGTAATACTATACCTCACCTACCTAGGATGTATTCAAAATAAAAGACAACTATTTCGTAAAAATTGTATCACCCTGTATTGCAAGATGAAAATAGCTAACAGATTTTAACAAATTGAAATTTCCCAAAAATTACCCTTGTAACTTATTTTAAGAAATAGACAATGTCCTAAATTTTACAGGGTCGTTTTACAAAGATTCACACTTTTAAATTATAAAATAATGAAAATTTCCAAAGGTCATAATCCTAATTGACACTCAAATCAATTCAACCCAACTCAGTTTCAGATCAACGAATCTGTGGTAAAAATAACTCAATGCTTCAACCAATTACTGGTCACCAACAATATTTCTTATGGACTAATATTCCATACTAAAATCCATAAATAAAATCCCTATAAACTTATATTATACGAAGAACCTTTATATGCAATGTATGCTGCGCTTATGATCGTGGTAATTCTTGTTCAATTATATGAATTATCATGAAAACTCAAATAAGCTAGAGAAGTCCGCAAAACGCAAAGTGTACACTGTGCCGATTACGTTACAAAAGGATATATATGTAACTCGTCAATTGTAATACTAAAACGCAGAGAAAAAGGAAATTCGGTTGTAAAAACTTGCGTGTTGGTCCAACTGCAGTCCTCAGCTCCGGTTGTTCGAGCAGTAGCTTCAGAGGTTACAAACAATGGGAAACTACAGGAGTCTGGCAGCGAACAAACAGTGACATGATAACTCGTATGTACAGGAACACAGAATAAGGATGGTCCAGAATAACTTCTAAGATAGGTTCCGTAACGGTAGATACATCTGCATACTATGCAATGAAGGTGATTTCCAAATTATTCCAAATTAGAGAGATACAGCCTCCTCTGAATTATATCCTAAGTATCACTCATCAGTGACTGGGGTGATCCATACACCTTTTGTACCCCCAGAAGCACCCTAAAATAATAAAACGAATGTCACCAATGGCCTTCCGTTTCTGAATGCTAGGTAACCAACTATATAACTTTTCTGGAGTCACAGCCTCGAAAACGATTTAAGAGGGCAATAATTGTGATGGAATATATCTGCTGTTACATGAGAGTCGACGATGCCCTGAGGTCTCAAGAAAAGGGTACTGTGGTATGACGTGAAGTCTCAGAATCCCACCAATGTGGAATATTCCCAAGAAATAACACCCAAAATGGTTTCCAAACTTCTCCAAAAAGGGAATATAATTGAGCCCTAGCCGTTATGGTCCTTCAAATCGAAGATGAATCAATATTCAAATCAACAGGCTAGTGGCAGACTTTCACACAACCATTTCAAAAATATGACAAGACGTCAACCAGTCTCGATTCCGTCAAGTGTCACTCCAGATGACAGACCTAACATTCATCACGAACAACCATCGCGACCTTATCCAACCTAATGCCAGATAATGATTATTAGCAAACCTAATGCCAAACAATAATTATTACCCATTCTACTATACTGACGATTTTGAAGAATATCTTACTTCTTCATGGTCTTGCAGCTTTGTACCGCTCGTTGGTAGACACCACCTTTGCGAAGTTCATCTGTCAAATATCAACAACATTACTCCCAAAGCATCTGTCAATAGTCCAATCATAACCAACAATTCAAAATTCAACAGAACAAAATGTAAACAATTGCTGAAAGGATGAGAATAACAATGATTGTTCCTGATTGAAGGCAATGGGTGATGATTGAGAAGACTGATGAGATTTTTAGAGTATGGTAGTTACACAGGTAGCATGAGCAAAAGGTACATTTATTCATCCAATCTCAAGAACAGACCAAAATAACTCAACTTGCATATTTATAGGAGATAATACGAAGGCAGACTGACTCCAGTTACCAGCAGGTGTTCGTCTCAACCTGGTATTCAACTCTACTTCCTTAACCTGAATATCCGAGGCTATATTACTATAACACATTAAGGAAGAGGTCGAAATATCCAAAGATCCTACTAGCCTTCAGCTTTCTCCTCACAAGGATACTAACCTATAGATACCCAGATCAACCGTGACATTCTGATGTTCTTCAAAATAATCTTGATTCCCACAATATTTGCAAAAGTTGAGTTGAAACGTCAGAGCTGACAAGAACCATGAGAAAGTGAGGTAAATTTTGATACTTCAACAGGCTATATATCTGGAGAATAGTCTCTCAGAATCAGAATAATATATTATACTAGTTATATATGAAATTACCGTTACAAACTACAGTTCATGAATAGGGAATATTTATATAATACATTCATTAAAAAGCTCAATCAGAATTGTTTATTACTCGAAAATAAAAAAAATTAAATAAAATAATTTTTCAATAAAAAATTATTCTAACAAATAACGCTTCATAGCAAATTCGAATTTGTTCATTTGAGAAAAACATTTTATTCCAGTGGGTAATCCATTATATGTCATAACACCTTTATAGAAAATAGATTTTCTGGAAAATTCCGTCTTGAGATTTTTTGTTAACAAATTATCGAACTGCCTCGTTTTGTGGTTATGTACACTGTTAGATTTAAAAAAATTTCATAATAGAATGTTTCTTATTAGTCACAATAGAATGCAAAATAGTACATATTTTCAGTTTATAAATAGAATCGATGTCGAGGAGACGATTTGGTTTATAAATATTCCTTGTTGGTTCCAAATAAGGCAAATGAAAAATGCATTTAATTGCTTTATTCTGTAAAGACTTCAGTGGTTTCAGAATGGTATTCGACGCAGTACCCCATATGCTGATTAAATATTGTAATTTCGAATAAATTAGTGAAAAATAAATTAATTTTAGATATTTCAAAGGTATATAGCTCCTTATCTTGTACAAAATTCCAATGACTGGTGATATTTTTTTTCGGATCAGATCAATATGAATATCCCACGAAATATTTGCACCAATATTCAGACCTAAAAATTTTATATTATATGACCTGTTAATTCTTTGTTGTCCTAGCAATAAAAATTTCGATTGTGATAAAATTGGTTTTTTATCAATGAACAAGAAAGATGATTTTTCGAAATTTAAAGTAACTTTATGAACATTGAGCCAAATATATATTTGTTTCAAATCATTTTCCATTTGACATTGGATCACTTGCAAATCTTCATTGAAATATATTGAAGTTGTATCATCAGCAAATAATACCAACTTTCCAGTGATGTTCAATTCTGAAATTGAATTAATATATATTAGAAACAGTAGAGGTCCTAGTATGGATCCTTGTGGGACTCCACAAACAATGTTTTTCAATGAACTCTCACAGTTTTCCAAAGATACAAATTGTTTCCTATCATTTAAATAATTTTGTAACCATAAAAATGTATTACCTCTGATACCTATATCGAATAATTTTGTCAACAAGATTTCATGATCAACAGTGTCGAAGGCTTTACAGAGATCTAGCGATAGAAGTCCACATTTATTTTTTTCATCTAATTCTAATTGGATATTAGAAATCATATCCAATGCTGCACATTCTGTATCACTAGATCTCCGAAAGCCGTATTGATTTGGGTGGAAGAAGTTGATAGATTCGAGGAAGTTCAATAATCTAGTATACATTGCTCTCTCAAATATTTTGAATATGACTGGTAAAACAGATATTGGCCTGTAATTACTGATATTATCTTTTTTTTTTTTCGTTTCTGAAAACAGGTGTTACTTTAGCAACTTTCAATTTATTTGGCATTTTACCGTAGTCGAAGGATTCCTCATTTCTTCGAGTAATTGTTTGATTTCGTCCTTTCAGTTATGACTGGTTGATGAAGATACCAATTATTGAATTATAACAACAGAAATCCGAGGATGTTAGCAGAACCATGACAAAATTGTTGGGGTGGATTTTCCTGTTATGGAACCAGCTCAGTATTTTGCACATGAATCAAGATGGCATATTATGATATGATATAATATAGCGAAAGTGATATAGTGATATAATATAGCGAAAGTATAATGGATAAAAATGATGGAGATATCGTATACGTCACGAAAAGCATTTATTTCACTTATACCCTACAACTGGAATTCCAATTTGAATGGTATAATTCACAGTTAACAGCTCCATACAGGCCTTTTTTTCATCATGTGGTAACATTGCTATATTCTGAAAGGTGCAACCCTCCAAAATTTCAAAATGCAAATGTGAATATATATCAAAATAATGGAAGTTATCACTTAGGTGCTGATAGGCTGCTCAGTTTGATACGGTGAGGGTGTGAGTAAGGTTCAACAAATGATTGGTAACAGTCGAAGGCAGATTACATTTGACTATTACCAATATCTCATAGTTGACTTGACTGGCTCAGAAAGTGGGCGCCAGGTAGCAATGAAATTATGAAAATTAGGAGAATTAAAAATTCAAAGAATTTACTACCAAAAAAAACTGTCTAGCTTGGGTGAGGAAACAGAACAAATAATCAGCAAAGATTAACAACTTTAATTATAAAAGAAAAAAAAAACAATCGTAAGCTGAAGGCTAATAAATGAACAAAAGCTGAAGGCTAATCACTGAACAAAAGCTGAAGGCTAATAAATGAAAGCTGAAGGCTTGAAAAATTCAGAATATTTACAAACTTTTTCTAAATCTGATTCAACCGAACGTGGTCCTGGCTGGTTAATACCTGGGTGGTTGGTTTGTACGAAGCTGGTCCTTACAGAGCGCTGTTGAGCTTGAATTTGATGGGCTCGTTGATAAAAGTCACTTGGAGTCGTTCCTGGCTTGACAACGATGATGACCAATAGCTACTAACTGGTCTCTACGAAGCAGGACGATTGCTTGTGCTTATCAACTGAGCCTCTTTGAACTTCTCTGGACAACGGGATACTTTTGTTGTTACCAATCCTCGACCCAGTATTGGATTTCCTCAATGGCATGCGAAGCAAACGGAATGAATCAGAATAGATATATACACAATATTTTCGGGGAACGAAGGATATCCTTAGAACCTTAGGGTATATTCTGAACCTGAATGAGCACGATTTCACTTTTAAAACCAAGTAAAGGTTGCTACAAATTTGATAATAAAAAAATTATGCCAGAGAATGTATATTCTCAAGAAAAAATTATTTTCAATACTACTGCAAATAATTGACTGATAATAAATCAATTTTCCATTGAAAATCTATCCAATATCAATATGAAACTATTGTGAAGTTTAAAAAAAATTAATCGATCTCGAGAAATTGTCAAAATTCCGTATAGACGCTAGAGATGCAAATTTTATCACGTAAGCTCTCAAACCTTCTGACAGAAAGGTATGTGATACTAAGATGTTAATAAGATAAAAGATATAAGATAGGTATTAGCTTTATATGCCAGATATTAATGAATTCAAAGAAAGATAGGTTTAGGTGGACAACTCCTAAACAATTTAATGTCAGATACTAATGAATTCAGAGAAAGATACTTTTACATTCAATACGAGCTGTAGTTGCAGGTATGTCAGGAAAGAGAAATTACCTGGTAGACCCTCAGATTTAAATTGCACAGGCTAGTGATTGAATATTTAAAAAAAATAATTGTAGAGTCCACGAGGTCGAACGCTGCACAGCAGAGTGAGACAGAGAACAAATTCTCTCAGATTCGCATTTATTTCTCAAAGAGAAATTATAGATCATAATATATAGAAAATAAATGCTCACCTGGGGAATTCCTCTGATAGTTCCTTCTCCGGCTGTGGCTAGCAGTCAACTCCGGTTTCCCCTACAAGTTCTTGGTAATGATTATTGAGATAGAAATGGGCAGGATACTCTCAGTCAGTCACAGGTCACAGGAATAATATTTATTTGATTGCTGGAAAAGGTATAGAGAGTAGACACTGTTTAAACAGATGAAAAGGCAAAATTTCGTGTTCGCACGATATCGATTATCAAGTTCCTGTCCCCGAAGGAAATTTAAAAATGAGATGAAATGAGATGGCTTCAGTTATCAAATTTGAAAAGAACCAATATTTTACTCATTACCAAAAATATTTTCCTCAATATTCGAACGGACAGATCCCGAATCTGGAATCTACACTGAAGTCCAATTCTATGCGAAGATTATTTAAATAAATGGAAATATAAGGTTTTAACCTCAATCACCTGTTGCCTCAAAAAAATTAACCATGCAATTCGGTACACTGCAAATTACAAGGTATCATTTGAATAATTAGCAAGATATTCAATCCATTTTTCCTGTTCAATTCAAATAATAATGAGAGATAAATAGATCTTTTACCAGATAATAACTGCTTTTAACCCAGTCCAAAACCTATCAACTCGTCGAAAGATCGAATGCAAAAGGGCCGGTAATCTTCCCGATCGCCTCGAAAATCAAAGCAAATCATTCGTATCTCATATTCGCGCAAGCGATCTACACTCGAGGTCGGAATAGGAAGTGACTATTGTTCCGGCATTGCCTCGATACAGAATTTTAAAAACTTGAACAATGGAACGGAATTTCCGTTACACACCACCTCTTCCCGGTGAAAAAATTTGAAAACTCTAGGAGTTTACAAATTTTTTATTTACGAGCATATGAGTACTAAACCAGTAAATTGACAGGGAGTGAACTCATAGTGGATAAATGAATAATTGCGTTTGTAGTACCATACGAAAAATTTTCAATGTATAAAACAGTCAACATAACTTTGTTAAACTGGTGCCTGTGAGTTGTTGCAGGCTTTCTGTCCCTGAAGCGAAAGCTGAGAGTGATCATCCAACACCGAACTCAGATCAGATGATCTTTTCGCTGCTAGATGAAAATGCTGCGCCATCGAAACATCTGATACCACTCGTCCCCGAGTTCAATGTTGAAGCACCACCCCAACCACAACAACATTAACAGAAACCCCACAAGAATTCACGTGTGGAAACAAAAAAGGAAATGAAGTTAAGATAAAAAAGTATATAAGACAGAGATAGCCAATTGTCCACTTCAATTGGGGTAAGATGTAGCTCTACCAAGCTGAAAGTGGCTAAACCACAAAGCCCATACAAAAAAATTCGGAGATCCTCCTGAGTCTGATGCAGCGAACAAGTTCTCAGTCGCGACGAATCCATGGAGCTCAGGATCCCCCAGTAGTGCCGCACGACCGCTCTTTGGCAAGCTTCACACGCTGACCGGCCTAGGCCTCCACGCTAGCGCACACGACACCCCCCAAGTTCACCCATGGATTCTGCTCGACAAGTCAAGCTGCCGGACTGAACTATGCTCGCGCCCATCACACCAGGTCTCCTACAGACAAAAAAATGGGGAAGGCATTGAAATGCATGACACCAAACCGCCTTAAGTCTTGGTACCTTAGCAGACACAACATTCAATACAAATGAATGGGAGGTTGAAAACCCAGATACAAACCACCTCCAAGTTTGCTATCTAACTCACTCACACCTGATCCTTGTGGAGTGGACCCAACCCATCGAATCGATCCCGCTATCAAAATTCCTGCGGAAACACATTGAAAAGGAAAATGGATATTTTTGTAGGATCCCATATGACCAGCTTGAGGTAAATTTGAACTTTTACAGGCAGCACAAGCAGGGCATTTCTTAACATAATTATAGACATCTTTTCTTATATGAGGCCAGTAGTACAGTTCTAAGATACGAGAAAGAGTTTTAGATACTACTAAATGAGCGGCAGTTTCCTTATCATGGTAGAATTTTAAAATTCCCTGTCGATTGGCAGTAGGTACCACTATTTTCCAGTCAGTGAGATCACTAACTATATTGTGGCGGGAAAAGATATGTTTATAAATAATACCATTTTCGACACGGAAAGAAGAATAAGTTGCTGGATTTTCTTCGATTTTCTTAATCAAAGAAGTATACCAGTCATCAGGCTGAAAGGTAGAAACGTCGATAACAGAAATTTCAGCAACAGAACGGGATAGGGCATCTGCCACCACATTTAAGGAACCTTTACGGTGTTTGATGGTAAAATCGAATTGAGACAGTTTCAACGCCCATCTAGTCAAACGTCCAGAAGGGTTAGATAAATTGTGAAGATAAATAAGGGAAGCGTGATCAGTTTCGATGGTGAACCTGGTTCCTTCGATATAGCTCCTGAACTTCTCTATGCCAAAAATGACAGCTAACAGTTCTTTTTCAGTGACTGTATATTTTCGTTGACAAGCAGTAAGAGTTTTACTTGCGTACGCCACTGGATGTTCAACACCGTCACATTCTCGGTACAGGATACATCCTACACCTGTGTTGGATGCATCGCACTGAATTCAAATGGTTTTGTGAAATCAGGGCTAGCAAGCACGGGAGCAGAAGTGAGATGAGATTTGATCTCATTGAAAGCAGCCTCTGCTTCAGGAGTCCAAGTTATTGATTGACCCTTTTTTCGACCGTGTAGAAGATCAGATATAGAAGATAGAAGAAAAATCTTTAATAAAGCGACGATACCAACTGACAAGACCAATCAAACGTTCAATTGCAGTAGTGTTTTTAGGAGTCGGATAGTTGATAATAGCAGAAACTTTTTCAGGATCTGTTCTCAAGCCTTGTTGATCCACAACAAAACCAAGATAAACAAGAGAAGTTCGACAAAACTCACACTTATCTAAACTAATAGTAAGATTGGCATCCCTAAGTCTTCGATATACTTCTTTCAAGGTTTTAACATGAAGCTCAAAAGTAGGGGTGGCCACAATAATGTCGTCCAGGTAAACAAAACGAAATGGAGCTAAGGAAGGTCCAATGACGATATCCATTAACCGTGCCATCAGTTTAGGGCTGTTACTAAAACCGAACGGAGAAACTGTGAATTCAAAGAGACCTCTACCATATACAGCAAAAGCAGTCTTTGGTCTAGAAGATTCTTCTAGAGGAATTTGAAAGAAAGCCTAGGTCAAATCAATTGAAGACAGATACCTAGCATCCCGTAATTTATTCAGAATACTATCAATAAGAGGCATAGGGTAATTATTATTGACCGTGACTTCATTCAACTTCCTACCATCGAAACACACACGGAAACTTCCTGAACGTTTAGGTACCAACCACAAGGGACTACACCAGGGAGATTGAGAAGGTTGAATGACCTTGAGCTTCAGCATCTCATCAATTTCTTTGTTCAAGTGTTCCTGCATAGTAGGAGACAAAGGATATTGTCGTTGAACAATGGGTTTTGCATCACCAGTATCTATGCGGTGTGTCAATAGATGAGTGCGGCCAAGTCTATTCTTGGGAGCTATAGATTTAAAACATTCAATAACTTCCTGAAGTTCTGTTTTCTGGGAACCAGTCAGTTCAGAGAATGGTTGGATGGTATTCACGGTGCAGATAGAGTTCGGTACAGCATATGACAAGTTACTAAAATTTGCTTCAATTTTAAAAAGCTGGAAAAAATCCATACCTAAGATAAGGGTATGAGTTACTGAAGGAATTATTAAAACTTTCAATTCTTTAGAAACACCATTGAGAAAAACAGGGACTAAAACGTAACCAAGAAAATCTTGGGGCTTACCATCTGCAGTGGTAACATGGACTATAGATTCATATTGAATTGGGATATTAAATTTTTGCAAAAGGTTAAAACCTGCAGAACCTAAAATTGAAGCTGTACTACCGGTATCAGCAAGAGCAAGAAGTTGCTGACCACAAACGTTAACATTTAGATAAGGACGATTATCGTTAAGTTTTTTAACAAATAAAGGATTAATATTTACAGGATGCAAAAATTCTTTTACAAAAGATAACCATTTTTGCCATTCTGAAAAGGAAGTTTTTAGTGGTCCTGTTTGTTTTGCCTTTTCTTCGATTTTTTGGATTTGGATTCGGGTGGTTTGTGTTCTGGACTTTCGGTATACTGACTGGTGACAACGTCCAGTTTTTCGCCACCTTGTTTTACGTTTTTTGGACGGCAGTTAGGACATTTAGGTTTGATGATATTTTTCAAGCCACATCCATAGCAAAACATGGATCGTGGTTTCCTACACTGAGGATAAGCGTGATCAGCCGAATCACAATTCCAACATCGAGAGTTCGATAAGGTAGAAATATTGTTGGAATGAAAGTTATTAGATAATGAAAAATTTCTCCTGTGAGTCTGTTGAGAAGTTGAAGGAAAGGAAGTACTCGCTCCACTATAAAAAGGACTACTCAAATCAGGCTCCAATAAACCAGCATTGCGACTGGGTGGTGCTTTGTAACGGTCTGCCCACAAGCGGAATTCTCCTAGCTTTTTACACAAATCAGAAAGTTCAGAAACAGTTTTTGGGTCTTGCAAAGCCAAGTTAGAAATGAAAAAAGGTAATAAATTTCTACGAATTTTTCGAACTATTGTTTCTTCATCAGGCTTAGTAGTCAATCTGTTGAAGAGACCTTCCATTGATGAAATGAATAGTGCCACCCTTTCGGTAGCGCCTTGAGTTCGTGAATTTATTTCTCTTTCGAGATCTTCCTCATAAAAGTAAGGTAGGAAATCTTTTTTAAAAGCTTTGACAAGGTCATCTCAATTATTGAATTCACTTTTATTGTCAACAAACCATGTCCAGGCAGAACCTTTGAACAGGTCACAAGCAGACTGAAAAAGCTCAGGCTTGGAAACACCTCGAGCTTCTCGTAATAATTCAACTTTTTCAAGAAATGAATTAACCGATTCTTTCTGATTTGATCCAGTAAAGAAAATATTCCACTTATATGGAGCAACTGATTTATTAGATAATACAGGGGTACTAGAAAGTGTTTGAGCATTACTAATATGAGTGGGGGTAGAGGTACTTGGAGTAACTTTTAAATCAAAGTCCGCTTCTAACTCTAACATAAGAAACTGTATTTCTTTTCTAGCAGATTCCTCTGCTTCATAGTCAGCTTTAAGGAAATGAAAACGGTTAGCTAGATGAGCCAAACGACTAGAAATTCTTTTGAATGCAGGATCTTCTTTCGATCCACTGAATGAAGAAATGCAGGTGTTCAAGTCATTTATGGTTTCTTTAATTTGAGTTACCTCTACAGCATGTGTGTTGGGAGTAGTAACCCCGCCATGAAAACTACGATTAGCATTCTCTTGACTTAACAGTCCCCTCAAAATTTTACGTTTAGAATCAACAGTTCCTGAAGGATCGATACCTCTTATAGTTAACTCATAGTTTAATTCATTAATTTTCAAGTGATTAGGATCCATGATAATCAATATAGATATATAGATATGAAAGATAAGATTAAGCTAGCACTTCAGGGAAACCTCAAAATGAGAGATGAGATGAGATACGATACGATAAGATATATAGATAACGGTACAGATATATGAGATATTCGAGACAGTACGATAACAAAATATCAAAGATCAGTAATAAATATATTCCACGTTCTTTTGGATCAGATTTTTCAATGTGAATACTAGGAAAATTTACTCTGTCTTCCACCAAGCTAGAATAAGATAAGAAAAGAACAGTCAAGTTTTCGGGGCCCCAACGTCGTGGTGCCAATTGTGCAACCCTCCAAAATTTCCAAATGCAAATGTGAATATATATTAAAATAATGAAAGTTATCACCTAGGTGCTGATAGGCTGCTCAGTTTGATACGGTGAGGGTGTGAGTAAGGTTCAACAAATGATTGGTAACAGTCGAAGGCAGATTACATTTGACTATTACCAATATCTCATAGTTGACTTGACTGGCTCAGAAAGTGGGCGCCAGGTAGCAATGAAATTATGAAAATTAGGAGAATTAAAAATTCAAAGAATTTACAACAAAAAAAAATTGTCTAGCTTGGGTAAGGAAACAGAACAAATAATCAGCAAAGATAAACAACTTTAATTATAAAAGAAAAAAAAACAATCGTAAGCTGAAGGCTAATAAATGAACAAAAGCTGAAGGCTAATAACTGAACAAAAGCTGAAGGCTAATAAATGAAAGCTGAAGGCTATGAAAATTCAGAATATTTACAAATTTTTTCTAAATCTGATTCAACCGAACGTGGTCCTGGCTAGTTAATACCTGGGTGGTTGGTTTGTACGAAGCTGGTCCTTACAGAGCGCTGTTGAGCTTGAATTTGATGGGCTCGTTGATAAAAGTCACTTGGAGTCGTTCCTGGCTTGACAACGATGATGACCAATAGCTACTAACTGGTCTCTACGAAGCAGGACGATTGCTTGTGCTTATCATCTGAGCCTCTTTGATCTTCTCTGGATAACGGGATACTTTTGTTGTTACCAATCCTCGACCCAGTATTGGATTTCCTCAATGGCATGCGAAGCAAACGGAATGAATAAGAATATATATATACACAATATTTTCAGGGAACGAAGGATATCCTTAGAACCTTAGGGTATATTCTGAACCTTAATGAGCACGATTTCACTTTTAAAACCAAGTAAAGGTTGCTACAAATTTGATAATAAAAAAATTATGCCAGAGAATGTATATTCTCAAGAAAAAATTATTTTCAATACTACTGCAAATAATTGACTGATAATAAATCAATTTTCCATTGAAAATCTATCCAATATCAATATGAAACTATTGTGAAGTTTAAAAAAAATTAATCGATCTCTGAGAAATTGTCAAAATTTAGTATAGACGCTTGAGATGCAAATTTTATCACGTAAGCTCTCAAACCTTCTGACAGAAAGGTATGTGATACTAAGATGTTAATAAGATAAAAGATATAAGATAGGTATTAGCTTTATATGCCAGATATTAATGAATTCAAAGAAATATAGGTTTAGGTGGACAACTCCTAAACATTTTAATGTCAGATACTAATGAATTCAGAGGAAGGTACTTTTACATTCAATACGAGCTGTAGTTGCAGGTATGGCAGGAAAGAGAAATTACCTGGTAGACCCTCAGATTTGAATTGCACAGGCTAGTGATTGAATAAAAAAAAAATAATTGTAGAGTCCACGAGGTCGAACGCTGCACAGCAGAGTGAGACAGAGAACAAATTCTCTCAGATTCGCATTAATTTCTCAAAGAGAAATTATAGATCATAATATATAGAAAATAAATGCTCACCTGAGGAATTCCTCTGATAGTTCCTTCTCCGGCTGTGGCTAGCAGTCAACTCCGGTTTCCTATACAAGTTCTTGGTAATGATTATTGAGATAGAAATGGGCAGGATACTCTCAGTCAGTCACAGGTCACAGGAATAATATTTATTTGATTGCTGGAAAAGGTATAGAGAGTAGACACTGTTTAAACAGATGAAAAGGCAAAATTTCGTGTTCGCACGATATCGATTATCAAGTTCCTGTCCCCGAAGGAAATTTGAAAATGAGATGAAATGAGATGGCTTCAGTTATCAAATTTGAAAAGAACCAATATTTTACTCATTACCAAAAATATTTTCCTCAATATTCGAATGGACAGATCCCGAATCTGGAATCTACACTGAAATCCAATTCTATGCGAAGATTATTTAAATAAATGGAAATATAAGGTTTTGACCTCAATCACCTGTTGCCTCAAAAAAATTAACCATGCAATTTGGTACACTGAAAATTACAAGGTATCATTTAAATAATTAGCAAGATATTCAATCCACTTTTCCTGTTCAATTCAAATAATACTGAGAGATAAATAGGTCTTTTACCAGATAATAACTGCTTCTAACCCAGTCCAAAACCTATCAACTCGTCGAAAGATCGAATGCAAAAGGGCCGCTAATCTTCCCGATCGCCTCGAAAATCAAAGCAAATCATTCGTATCTCATATTCGCGCAAGCGATCTACACTCGAGGTCGGAATAGGAAGTGACTATTGTTCCGGCATTGCCTCGATACAGAATTTTAAAAACTTGAACAATGGAACGGAATTTCCGTTACAAAGGAAAAAGGAAAGTTTGTTCTATTCGAAGTGTACTATGACGATGTTTTGATGAATCCTTTCGTATCAATAAGGCCACCATCAACCTCTTTCTTTTTCAAATAAGGACCTGTCTTTTTCATTACAGATATTGATGAAGCGATAACTTCAAAATTCACTAGTGTGTCAGTATTGAACTGAGCAGTTATCAATGGTTTCTGCTTTCTTCGTTTGCGATTTATTACATTTTTTTTTACTGAATTTCATATCACCCATTATTTTTTCCTACAAAATATCCACTAACTTCGTGATTCCAGCGGTTGAATAGGAATCCTCCCAATTTATTTTTGCATAAATGTTCTGAACTTTGTATTATCCAATATTTCATAGAACATGCTTTGCTCGAGTAGAAATCCAATGAAATCAGTTAATTTGAAGTCATCTGATCAAACACAACCAATCAGAACGAAATCATACTGAAAAGATCCCATGGGCTCTTTTCACTTCATTATGTTATTGCCATGGATACATACAAATTGATTCATTTCGATTATGATGTTTCAAATATTTGATATTTCAAAATGTCATCATATGGTTGTGATACTATCTGGAATATCGATGATATTATAGAATGGAATAAACCAAAAATTACAGTTCACAGTCAAGAATTTGTATGGAATGCATTCATGAACCTTTGAAATGATAGAAAGTATCATAAGAATAAAAATCGGAAGGCAGAAGAATTGGCGTCAATTGTAAAGGATTGCGCTGTGGACATGAGAACAAAAAATGGTAGGGAGTTCACGGTCAGAACCATCTGGAACTCAGCAGGATGAATTGGTTTTTCTCTTTGATAAATGCTTAGCATTTTCTTCAACTTCCTCAAGCGTGTTGCTACGGCGTCGATCTGTTTCCTAGCGACTAGCTTTCGAAATCCGTTATAGAATTAGAAAGTATCATAAGAATAAAAATCGGAAGGCAGAAGAATTGGCGTCAATTGTAAAGGATTGCGCTGTGGACATGAGAACAAAAAATGGTAGGGAGTTCACGGTCAGAACCATCTGGAACTCAGCAGGATGAATTGGTTTTTCTCTTTGATAAATGCTTAGCATTTTCTTCAACTTCCTCAAGCGTGTTGCTACGGCGTCGATCTGTTTCCTAGCGACTAGCTTTCGAAATCCGTTATAGAATTTCCGAACAGTTGTCAATGTCCTTGGGTTATTACTTCTGAAAAGTCTTCATTCCAGGTGGTGTTTTCGATTTGTTCCTTACTAATGTAAATTCAGTTCTATTGGGTGGTGGTGGAGCTCGGTGTTTTGATGACAAAGGATTTCAATTCATATTCGAATCTTCTACTTTTCAGCAAAAAAATAGCCAATGCAAGTTCATCTATCACCTTGTATTCTGGTGACCTATTCAATAACTGATTTGATATCAAATTCAGTTATAATGTTGGGGTAGCTTGCACCGAAAATGCTCGTAGGTATATGTGTTTATATTAATATCTCAGATGAAAACGATCTCTCTCTCTCTCTCTATCTCTTTTTCTCGTAATAATTTCAACAAATAGAGCTAGGTCATAAAAAACATATCAATGTCACCTGATGGCGGTTTATACAAGTTGTTTCTTTTATCACGTGGTAACACTGTTATATTCTAAACCGTAACAGATACGAAGACGATTAAATGAGAAAAAAGGTAACTGTCATGGAAAACAATATAATGGTAGAAGAAAATTCAAGGAAAGTCTCACCCTTCATGACTTATACGGAAAACCAAAACTGCTATTGTTTGGACATTGTATTGTGGAGTACCTATATCAAAAAATGGAAAAAAATTGGTTGTTTCCGAAGTGAACTATGACGATGTTATAATAAATCTCAATACGTTTTGTGCCAAAAAGGCCAACTTCAACTTTCCTCTTTCAAATACGGACCTGTCTCTTTAATTACAAATATTGATGAAGAATTAAATTCAAATTCCAGGGGTATATCACACTTGATATTTTTATAGCTTCTCATTTGAAATTAACACATTCACCAGTGATAAAAATGAAAAAAAAACTATCAATTTTTTCATGAATTTTTGGGAAAAATGAAACCGATACAGAAAATTAAACCTACCTACCTACCTGATAAACTACATTAAATGCTCGAATTGACGACCTCTTTGTTGAATGCATGTGAGTTGTCTTTCCAGAAAAAATATGTGGCAATTCTCTACCATGATGTGTGTTATACTAATGAATGCATCTCTTATAATCTGTTCGAGATAGTCGATATCTTTGATAGGTATTGAAAGAACTTCATCCTTCATGTATCTCCAGAAAAAAAAACTGAAAGAATAAGATCTGGGGATCGAGCTGGTCAGTTGATTGGTCCATCGTTTCCAATCCATTTTCCTGGGAATATTGCATCTAAATGTTCCCTTACTGTTGTTGCATTATGGGAAGGAGTCCTGTCGAAAATATTTCATGACGGATATTCACTGGCAATACGTGTGAGTAGCATTGAATTCATTGAATAGACAGTGCATTTCATTTTTCAAATAATCACCGCAAAAGGAAGGATCAAGGATGATTTTTTCCCCATTTCTTCACCAAACATTTATTCCGAACCTTTCTTGAAAATTGGATTTCTAATGTAAATATTTATTTGTACTTTTTCACCTATATTGGATTTTTTGTTGAACCAATCATTGTTGGTGAATTTTTATTCGTCCGTCCATATTATCTTTCTACCAATATTTCCAATTTCCTTATTTCTACGTCTTAACCTTTTCGCAAATCGTACTCTCCTTCCGTAATCCCATTCATTGTGGTGATGAGCTTAGCGTATCCCGTAGCATCCATATTTGTTCCCATTCAAAATAGTTCTGGTGGATTTTACAGTAATCCCTATTTTGTGGTCGATTTCTCGTAAGGAACAATGTTGATTAGCCCGATTTTTGTAGCTGGACAATTCTGAATTACACTGTAAATATTCATATGGTATTATTTGCTTGCCAGAAACATTCATTAGATTCTTCACACTTCCAGTAGCCACACATTTTTTTGCCTCATTTTCGTCAAATGCTCCGTGGTCTCTCGAATTTGTTTTCAAGAGTCAAAATATTTGGTAGTTTGGAATACGACGAGTCGGATATAGGTCAACATACAAATTTCTATTTGATTTTGCATTGTTCTATAATTGTTCGTTCCGTTAACGGAAAGAACAATTGTGAAACAATTTTTAGAATATCTGTTATTATTATTCAAAATCAGTTGAACTGAGTATACTCGCATCGGAAATCAACTCCAGCAGGTTGGGCTTTGTGTATCGGATATAGCATCCGGCGTGGTAGTATTGTAGCTTTCATGAAATCCCCTAGAGATGATAGAGTGAGTTCACTAGGTACCGAAAATTCAGCGAGCCGTCCCAGGGCAATCAGGACTGTCCCCTGCCCGCATAAAGCAATGCTTTCCGGGCTTACTCATACCAGTGTGAGGGGATGAACTGATATACTTCATCTGCCAGAGTATTCGAATTTTAATGATGAACTATCGACCCATGTCTATTCTGAAACAGTTTCGTGATATATATTCAATTTCCATCAATGCATCAGACCTGTAATACTCTGGAAAATATAATCATTGAAGTGAATGTGATGTTCCAAAATGAGTTCCACATTTCTCTCTACAGACTCGGTGAAAAGGGTCTCCTGAATTATTTTTAAATAATGGACACTGCTTGTTGGAGTTGATGAAAATGATGATGATGATTATGAGATAATGATATGGTTGAATTTGAAAATATCACACTGCGTGTTATCTGCATTAAAAATTTGTGAGATATTCTTCAATGAGGCTCAGTCTCAGTATCTTATGATGAAGCAAGGTAATCTGTCATTTATGTTGGCAAATGACTAGTAATGAATGAAACATCATTCATTTATGTACATTCTCCATGAAGATGCTCTCGGGGTTGATATTTTCTCCTTTTTCATATAGCAATTGTCAGAGAAACAAAAGTAATAAATATACTTCGATGAACTTAGAATAGGTTCATGCATTAATAATGCAAGAAACAATTAAATTTCAGTGAGATAATAGCAATACTCATTCTGGGTGTTCGTTCGTTCGTTCGTTCGTTTTTCGTTAACCAGCTGACGAACGTCAACCCTCAGAAGTCGAAACTTGTGCGAGCAATGGATCAACGAGGCCTTACCTTTTAACGTGCGATCACCCAGCACGGTGGCCCGGCGAGGATTCGAACCCCGGCCTTCCGCTTGATAGGCAGATATGCTAACCACTTCACTACCGATGATCATCATCATCATCATGATCCACTTTCAATAGGATGCATTGCGTGAATTTGGTTACTTCCAGAGATATTCATGCTAATAAACGACTCGAAAGTAGTTTCTTTAAAGATCTTCGGAGGACGTTTCATCAATATGAACCAATTCTAAAAAAAAATTTTAGAAATATCCTTCTCTTTTTCCAAGATTTCAGTTTTCTCATAATTCATTCTATGATCATGACGATTCACATGTTCTGATGAGGCACATGTCATGAATTGGCGTTTCTTTTACAATCACTTCTGTGTGGAATTATGCAAATATTGAAATCCCCAGAGGTATGACCATTTTAACGCCCTTCTTCAGAACTGCTTCACACTGTTGGAATTTGTCAATGGATAGTCTAACAAGTAAAACTAATATCAACATTCATGGTGCATATATATTTTCCATTTCTGAAGTTTTCTGATCAGAAATATCGCGTAACATTCTCAGTCTTGGCTTACCTTCAATTTTATATTAATATTCTATATTTTTTCTCCGAACAACATCAAATATTTATTTTGCAGACACAGTAAAAGTAATACTGTAAGTAATAATAATGTTTGTCTGGAGGAAAAAGTACTCCGCTATCACTGTCCATAATGTTGTCAAACTATAATAACTATGAACATATACATTTTCATAGAAACCAACCATTCCAACACTTGTGATTTTTATGGAAGTACAGAAAAAATAAACAGAATATGAGAATTGTAATGATTCGCAAATACAATATCCTACATATATCATTATAAACAATAGGAGAAAAAATTATATGTACAACTCAGCAGCAAAGTAGATTGACAGCCCTAGCTGAATTCCTAGCCTCGCTTCTATAGGCTATGAACTATCAGCCGCGGCAGTCAATCTACTACTGCCTGGTTGAACAAATAACTAATCTCACGAAGACTCGGACCTTTTTCGGAATTCTTTTACATCCATTCATTTGTGAGCCAAATTAATGTTCATCAATTTCTTCCCTGTCTGGGATTATTTTATCGTACTGTGGTATTTTTATTGATCGTAGAATACGTTGACGTGGGGAACAGCAGTGATTCAACCTAAAACATGTGAAACGGCATATGAGGCAGACAGAGCAATGAAACAGCTGGATTTTGCTGTAAGATTCGTAATGACACCTTCTGAAATGAACATCAAATTCATTCCGTCGAATCACACATGCCTGCCTTGCCTCGAATGAGGTTATTCAAAGGGATTTATATACCGCACACGTCTTTGTGGGGAATTACGGGTTCACAAAGCGTTGTTGGGAATGGAACGAAATTCAAGCTTTTCCACAAAATTTCACCAGATCAAACGTTGCAGGAAGTCCCTGAAAAAGAGGTTGAAATGCTGCAAGAATTTTAAATTTTCAAGAAAGTATACGATGAGATATTGTTGATGACGTCATTGATGTGCTGATTTGAGGAAAGCCACTACTTTCTGGTTTATTGGAGGTTTTTCTCACAATTTTTCGAGGAACATTTCAAGAGTCATGTAATGTACCGGATCTACCATTATACAGAGTGCCCCAGAAATAAAAAACCAATAAAATGGTTTAATATATGACGCTTGACTCCGAAACCACTCTCTTTTTTTCTCAAATGCATACACATGAATATTTTTCTAATTATCATTTATTGTTAACTTCAATATCATAACTTAGTGAACTCAGTTCAAATACTCTCTATTGATCTTCTTGTGCCCTTCTCATTCTATAATAATGTTCATTCATTCACCTCAAAGTATCTCCAACGGACTGCGCAAGTGAAGTGAATCGCGCATCTGATTGTGGAAACTGTGACAATTGGAAGAAAGCAAGGAACAGAAGAGACAGTCAACTGCTGTACATTGTGGTACTACTACTTCTACAGATTCAAAAACAAAGATGCCTATTAGTCCAGTCTATGACCATTTTCCCGTGTATTTATCCCTTACAGCACCGATTCGCATGAAAATTTGGATTCAGGATCTACATACACTTTTTTTCAAAATCTACCCTGTGCCGAGGGTTGCTTTCTCCATGGGGGTGGATGTCACCCCTTCTTGGGGGTGAAAAAATTTCCATTGGAAATAAGTGCGGGAATCAATAGATTGACTAATTCTAAGCACTTTTTGTTCAATGAAGTTTTTTCTGAAAAGCAATACTTTTCGACTTATTCACGAGTGAAATTGTCGGCTTTCAGTAAAAAAAAACACGTTTTTCGAATTTTTTTCGCGAATAACTGGAAAATAATGCATCTGATCGAAAAACCTGTGGAGAGCAAAATTATAGCTTTTGAAAAAACAAAGGCGATTGTTTTTTTGTGATGTATGCAAACCCACTACAAACTGAATAATTGCTTGTTGAAAGTCGATTGGTATTTTCAAACGCCAAAATGGAAAGTTTTTACGTACAATAACCACAAACCAATGCATTTTTCGGGAAAAACTCATAGAACCTTTTTTGAGTCCTTCAGAAATCCTTTATTTTAGTTATTCATAAAAGTTTCTAGCCTCAAAACTGATGCATTGGTTTTTGGTTATTGTACGTAGAAACTTTCCATTTTGTCGTTTGAAAATACCAATCAACTTTCAAGAAGCAATTATTCAGTTTGTTGTGGGTTTGCATACATCACAAATAAACAATCGCCTTTGTTTTTTCAAAAGCTATAATTTTGCTCTCCATAGGTTTTTCGATTAGTTGTATTATTTTCCAGTTATCCACGAAAAAGGATCGGAAAACTTGTTTATCTTTACTGAAAACCGATAATTCCACTCGCGAAAAAGTCGAAAAGAATTGCTTTAAAAAAAAACTTCATTGAACAAAGAGTGCTTAGAATTAGTCAATCTATTGATTTCCGCACTTATTTCCAATGAAAATTTTTCCACCCCCAAGAAGGGGTGACATCCACCCCCAGGGAGAAAGCAACCCTCGGCACGGGGTAGATTTTGGAATAAAGGGTAAGTAGAACCTATATCCAAATTTTCATACGAATCGGAGCTGTATGGGATAAATACACAGTTTACACTTTTTTCACCGTCATAGACTGGAGTATATCCATTTCCAATCCTAAAGACCATCATCCACGTGGTGAACTGGGTAAGTGAATGGCGTTAACAAATTGAACTTGCGTCCCCTATGATTATACATTCATTGAAAACATAACATGGTTCTTCGACTCGGATTAAAAAATAATAATCCACTTTGAATTGAACTACCGTCAACCATACCAGGTCACGCGTACTCATACTTTTTTTCTCCCTTTTCCTTTGGTTACTCACCTTTTGTCTATTTATTCCGAAAACAGCTGATTGAAAATAGAATAAATCTACGACATTCATCATTTACCATCAACTCAAGATATCTGATTCAGTCCATAGAATTCCTTTTACTATCACGCCGAATTTTATATCCTTCGATTAATCAACAAAGATGTTTACTGCTGATCAGAAAATTTTGAGGGCTCAGGCCCTGGCTGGCGTTTGGCTTCTATTTCGAATGCTGCAACCGAAGCACAGATTCATGAAAATAATCACAAGAAATCTCGAGTAATACATCGTGACATGAAAAGAATTGTCAAAGATTTCGAGAAGCATCATTGTACTGTTTTGGCTTCTGCTAAAATATGTCACGAGATTAATACCGTTTTTTATAATTACTCCATAAGCCAATTCAGACGATTTGGTGAACCAATTGATTGATGAAAACACAGAAAAACTCCCATAACTTTAATTTATACAATATTTTACCAGATGATGTGAAAAATATGAACATGTTTTGTTTTAAGAAGGCTTTGAAAAACTATCTTCTGAATCATTGTTTTTATACTTTCTCGGAATACCTATCCCATGCTCGTAGTCACTGTTTCTCATGATTGAACTCATACCGAACTTTTATTTCATTTTAATGTGTTGTATTTATCTATATCACTTCAACATATTTGTTTGTTCTACCTATTTGCGACGTGCTACAAATGTATTTATGTACATAAAGTAGTTAATAAACTTCTATTCTATTCTATTCTATTCTATTCTATTCTATTCTATTCTATTCTATTCTATTCCAAGCAATGGTTATACCCTTAACGGTACGGTCCCGAGTAGCAATGTTGTACTATCAAAAATAAACCTAATCATTTTTTAGGGCGATATTAAATAATTTCCTTCCATCAGACAAAATTCTGATCGTTAATTTACAATAATTGAACTCTTCCTGATGTAGAAAAGTTCAATAATTTAATTTCTAGTCTCAGTGGCCCAGCTTCTGAATTTTTTTTCGGATATTTCTGTTCTTGGCGATCATTATCCTTCTGCTTTACAAACGTACACTCATTGGGAATTCTATTGAAGATTCTCCATATCTCATTCATCAAAATGCCGTTGGTCTTCGTCAACTCATGGATAGTTTTACCCAGAATTTAAGCGAGTTGAAAGCTCTTGGTCTAAATACCACAAATTGAGATTTCATTATAGCTCATATGCTGCTCGAACGTCTGGATCCCTCTACATGTTCGGTGTTTGAACAAAATAATGCTTCCACTGATATTCTCAATCATGAAGATGTCACAAACTCTGTTTTAAGGCAATGCACAGCATTCGAATCTATTATCAAGGCAAATTCAGTTGATAAGTTAAAACCTAAGATTTCGAGCACCAAACCAGGACAAAATCACATGCTCACAATTCACGCAATGAGTTTGCATTCTCACTGAAAGCATCTGTCTCCTGTATTTTATTCAAGAGAGCTCATGTAATATATAAATGTCAGATTTTCTTTTCTGGAATGCCCCAACAGCGCTAGGAAATCATAAGAAATCAGAAGGCGTGTATCAATTGTTCGCTTACTGCTCATGCAACTAATTGTTCGAGTCAAAATAGATGTCGATCCTGTTCGAAGTCTCACCACATCTTGTTACATTTTTTTGTAGCCTCCCCTCCCGCAATAAATGAAAATAATCTGAATGAGAATGTTCATGCTTCGAATTCTACAATACAAGAATACAGTGCTGAATTTCATGCTTTGAATGATTCGAACGTCAACAGAACTTCTACGGTAGGAATGAAGAAGAAACGATCAAGAAATTCTACGTTCTACAGTTTTGATGAATATGAAAGAAGCTTTCGAGCAATGGCACTGTGTCCACGCACTTTTGGATAGTGAATCACATTTTTTACGAATTTGCTATAATGTCAATTTGCATGCAACTTCACGCAAGTTTTGGAAGGTAGAGGAAATACCCGACAAAACAGTTATTTCTCCTGAAGATGAATATTGTGAAAGTTATTTTGTAAAAACAACAAAGCGTAACTCTGAAAGCAGATATTTTGTATCACTTCCTATCAAAATAATAGCCCCTGATTTTGGTGTGAATCGTACATGTGCGCTGCGTCATTTTTTACAATAATTAGAAAAGAGACTTTTACGAGATCAGGATCTCCATAACGCATATTCAGAAGTTATTCGTGACTATTCAGAAAACAATCATATAGAGCGAGTTCCAGAACCGCCTTCATCTGAATCACAAAAATATTTTCACATTGCCCACCATGCAGTTTTTGAAGGAAAATCAACCACTACTCCACTGCGAGTAGTATTTTATGCATCTAGTCGTGCGAATGATAAGGTTTCATTGAATGAGGCTCTTTTTGTCGGTCCCAAATTACAGAATGACATCGTTAAAGTTTTATTTCACTCCAGATTATATCAATTTGTAATGAGCTCTGATTTACGCCAAATGTACCGTTTGATACTGATTTCAGCAGAATATGAAAAAAAATCAAAGAATTTTGTTGCGCTTCACGCCAAACAAACCTATGCTCGATTATGAGAGTGATAGAGTTTTCTTCAGAGTGACCTGCTCAACTTTTCCAGCAATTAGATGTCTTTTACAGTTAGCTAATGATTACAAAGACTTCAGACATATTAAAGAATTGTGTTTATGTTGACGATATTATTTTCGGGCATAATTCGTCCGATATCACTTCACACATGAAAAATCACTTGATCGAATTATTATCTAGGACAGGTTTTGAGGCAAGAAAATGGATGAGCAAAATTTTTTATCGGAGGACGCTCCAGATGATATGAAGGAGAAAATACCAACTTTAGCAGATGCTTCCAAGATTTTTTTGAAGCACATCATCTGCTCTCACTCCACAGGAAACATAAAATATTTCATGTGTTGAATCCGGCAGCACAAAAAGATGCTGAAGAGTGCAAGTCAGATATCTGGCTTTTTGGATCGGACTTCAACGAAAAATATAAGGGGGCACAGGCAGTACAGAAGACGGGTACCGATATGCGCCCAAAAATATCTACCTCGAAGCGAAACTTTCCGCAAGATTCCGGAAGGAGTTTTGAACTCTATGCGCCAGCCGACAAGAACCGAAATGAAATACCCATCCCGAAGAAACCGGCCATACAAGACATCGAACATATCCAACTATCAAATCAACGCCTCCTATCAACAGCCTCCGAGACGCCGTCGCCAGTAATAGAGATACAGAAATATGCAGGAAGAATTAGGAACAGTTATTACTGGTGTTCATACTCAACATCTGATCCATTCATTTTGGAGTGGATAACTGGTTATGAAATTCCTTCTGCCTTTATCGAACGACCTTATCCCTTGCAGACAAATTCAGTACACGAAGTATTTTTGATGAACATCTATCCATTGGGGCGATAGTTTGTTGCCAGTGGGAAGAGGGCAGTTTTTTGTTGTCTTACTTTCTGGTACCTGAACCAAATGGTCAACCTGATTTGTATCAAATGTCAAACCACTGAACAAATTCATCGACAGTAAACATTTCAAAATGGGAAATTTCAAAACCGGGAAGTCATTGATCACAAAGAATTGTTTAATGTGTACACTCGATGAAAAGGGTGCTTTCTTTTCTATTCCAGTACATGAAACTTATAGAAAATAATTGAAATTTGAATTCGGTGGCGTCTTCAATAAAATTATTCGAACCCATGATGAATAAATTGAGATCAAAGGGATTCATATCTGTGAATCACCTAGATGATTTCATTATTTTTGGTGAATCAGAAAGGCAAGCGTAACAAACTTTCACACAACTAGAAACTTATTATCATCTCCAGGTTTTCGTATCAATCTGGAAAAAAGCAATCTTTTAGCAAGAAGTAAATGCACGTTTTCAGGTTTTTTATGGTATGCAACGATTTCACCATTTGTTTACCTGATGAAAAAATCGATACACCCAGAAAATATTTAACATCATTCCACCAATGATGAGAATCGGAGTTTTCACATAATTAATGGAATATTTATATTGCGATTTCTCCATCGTTCACATATGGTTGGTTGGTTGGTTATATATAAATATCTCGAACGGTCGAAATATATATATATATATATATATATATATATATATATATATATATTCGGGTGTGCAGTCAACAAGGAATCGGAACAAAGTGAACTCTTTAGTCTGTTCAAGCTTTCGAGTCTTTATTGGCTCTCCATCAGGATCTCTACAATGAATTGGGAAAAAATTGTAGAAATAGAAATTTTTCAACAAGTGTTTACTTACGAATATGAGGTTGTAATGAAACGGTATCTCAAGGTTGTGAAATGGTTAAGGCTTCCGATGACTGAGTCAGCTTCTTCAGAGGCTTACTCAGTCCGATGACTCAGTCATCGGAAATGAGTAAACGTCTGAAGAAGCCAACCACTCGCGCTAGCGAAACGTCAGGAAGAAATTCCAAAAAACGACGGCCTTCAAGCCCGAAAAAAACTAGTTATACTCAGGGTTGTATTATTTCAAGGGAGGATCTCAGACGAAGTAAAAAAAAACAGTTGATGAGACAGTTGTTGATGCTTTTATTCACTGATGACGCTGAAATAATTCGCAACATTGAAATCACGACAAAAAATTCACGGGACGCAAATACATGTCGAAAAACACAAAGTTTGATTGCAAAAAGTTCGTTACCTACCTGAAATAATTCGCAGGCACAAAAAATTAATTTCCAGGGAAAAATCCTGAATTTCAAAACCACAAGCAAATATAGTCATTCAGCTCGATGATGAAAAATGTTCTGCTAGCGCATGGCTCGACGATTTTCTCCGAAAGTCCCTACTCACAGGGGACGAATCGCTATCGGCGATCTGTTCCGTGAAACTCATAAAAACGATGGTGTTCGGTTGGCTCGCCAGGGTGGGCGCTGTTAGAAAACGCCACAGGGACACAATAAAATATGTTTTGTTACATCGCACCCCCTCCTGAGCATCCACGAATAACACAATTAATGAGGGGGTTGTGATACTGAGGATAATGAAGATATTGTGCTCCAGTTTCGGTCATCTCGCAAACCCTATTATTGGGCGTAATAGTGCTTCAAATGAACGGCATGGAAAACACCACGTTCGGTAGAGTCGCAAGGAGTTTGCATAACATACGTATTCTCCCGAATAACCTTTTTCACGCGATATGGGCCTTTGAATAATAATAAGAGATTTTTGTTTCTGTTCGAATTGAAGAAGTATTGTTTGCCCTCAAAAGCACTAGGTCACTTACGCAAAACCTTTTGAATGGACGACCAGGATGCTGCAAAGCACGGCGTTGGCTTTTTTTGGAAGGTTTCCGTGGCCAAGATGAGTTTTTCCTGATGAGAAGGGCCTGGCGGCAGTTCTGGAAAGACCTTCAAAGGTAACAGACGGGGACGGGCGTTCCCAAACTCCAGTTCAGTTGGCGAGAAATCGGTTGTTTCGTGGAGAACAGAGTTCATAAATTTTTCGAAAAGTTTGTAGGTCCACAGCCCATTTACTGTGTCTGTCATGGCAATAGGTTCTCATGATGCGAGCAATCTCTTGAATACACCTCTCACTTCACTTCACTTGTTGAATACCAAGTTCCTCAAGTTTTTCTGTCCAAGACCTAGATGCAAATTGGGTAGCGTTGTCGGTCAGAATTCTCCGAGGACAGCCATGAACCGAAAAATAATTTATTATCAGTCTATGTAAAATAGCCCGAGTGGTAGCTTTTTTGATTGGGAAGAGCTTGACGTACTTGGTGGAAACGTTTAGCACCACGAGTATATAACTTAAGCCTCCTCTACTTCGCACCAATGGCCCTAAAATATCAATCGCCACCAAATCCATTTTTGTTTCAGGAATAATCTGTTGTTGCTGTGGTTTCGGTAAAATTGATATTTTTGCGCGCTGGCATATGTCACAACACTCCACAGACTTTTTGACAGTACGCTGTAAATTAGGAAAATATATTTCCTCCTTCAGAGCCTACCACGTTTTGTTTACTCCGAGGTGGCCCAGAGATTCATGAAAATCAATAATTATTTTTTTTTTATGCAGCATTGAGGGACATACAATAAAGGTTTATCGTTTTCGGAAACGCGCTGGAATAGAATACCGCCATGCAAAAGATAACTTACAGTATTAGGATCTCCATTCTTGATACTTTGAATCACGATAATACATCGGCCAGAATATTTTCATTGCCAGCAATATGGTTTATCTGAAATCGATATTCTTGAAGGACAAGAGGGTACCGTGTGATTCTCGGGGAAAGGAGACGACAGGAATTCAAATATGTTGGAGTTCGGCTATCAGTGTATAGAGTGAATTCATTTGCCAAGAGATATATTCTCCACTTCTAGATACACCATACTGCGGCCAATACTTCCCTTTCGTTACTATGGTATAGTCGTTCTCTATCCAAGAGTAGCCGACTGTTCCCAGCCACGGGACGCCTCTGGCCTTCCACTACCTGAAGAAACTGTCCTGCAATACCAACGTCACTTGCATCGGTCTCCAAATGCCAGGGTAACGCGGGATCCCGATGATACAATAAAGAAGCCTCATGAAGTTCATTTTCCAACTGCTGGAAAGAACTTTCCTGTTCGGAACCCCACTTCCAAGGGACACCTTGCCTCAGAAGCTGCGTGTGTGGCTCTGAATATTCCGCAAATCTAGGAGTAAAATCACGGTCATAATTGCAGAATCCTAAAAACTGCTTGACCTCCTTTGGGTTCCTTGGGGCCTTGTAATCATGGAAAGCCTGTACTCGATCTGGGTCAGGCCTGAAACCTTGGGAAGGAACAACGTATCCCAAAAAGGGCATCTCCTTCTGAAAAAAAGGCACTCCGAGCTTTTTATCGTTAAACCCACTTCCTGCAAAAGAGAGAATAATTTTTCCAAATGAAGCAAATGCTCTTCCAAAGTTGTGGACATAACTAACAAGTCGTCGATATAAGTAATCAGGAAATCAGAATATTCCTCACCAAATATTGTGCTAATCGCCCTAGAGAACGAACAGACAGCCGCAGGAATTCCGAAAGGAAGAACACACCATTCGTACCATTTGGTACCTACCATGAAGCCCGTATACTTCCTATCTTCCTTTCGAATAGGTATTTGCCAATAACTAGGAGTCAGATCGATTTTCGAAAGAAATGTTTTGCCATGAAGAGACCGAACTATATCTTCTATGCGAAGTGGGAGTTATCTATCAGATTTCATAACCTAGTTGAAATGCCTGGCATCCAAACATATCCTTATCTCATTTGATTTTTTCAAAGTCGTCATTAGGGGTGACATATAAGGGGTTGAAGCTCGTTCAATTACTCCCCACTCCTCCATCTGACCAATAGCCTCGTTCACAGCATCACGGTGCTCCATTGTAATAGGGTACGGCTTTATGAAAAATTCGCGATAGTCCCCAATGTCAAATTATTTCTCTCCAAGTCTATAACACCACAATAAACGCAAAAAATCAATAACTAATAAAATCGGAAAATAAAGTTCTGGAATCATAAAAAATTCGTGTGAAAATTCCACTTTGTTTACAGTAAAAGTAAATGAAACTTGTGCTTCAATTTTTTTAAATTCGATTTTGAAGGCGCCTACCAGTCTGATGCCTGTGCATGGGAAAAAAGGGATGTTGCTTTCGATACTAGAAATATACGCCCAAACATTTTCGGACATAGCTCTTATCGTGGAACCACTATCAATCATCACGGGGTATTCGTAACCATACAACTGAATATAAATTATTGGTGAACGGATATCCATAGGTTTGTGGACGAATTCGCACTCTTCCATCAACTCATATGAGGGATTATTATTGATTCGGGGTATGGCCCTAGATAACACAGCCTCCCACATTTAGACCTAAACAATGGGAGTGCCCTCGTTTTCCGGACTATCATAATATTCTTCATTCAACATAGAAATATTTTTACTTTCGTTACTTTTTCTACTGTGTTCATTTTTATCAGAAAAGGTTTTTTCGTTTTCATATGGAGATTTATGGTGAGTGTTATTTCCGTAAAATCTTGAATGAAATGAACGTGATTCGTCAAAATAATTATCGGCTTGTCTTAGCATTTCAAGGGCTGAAGTCAAGTCGGATGAACCTACTAACACACACGGGATATTTGGGGGAAAATTACGAGCAATTGTAGCTATTAATTCTCTATTTGTATAGGGGGGTTGCAAATGTTTTGCCATCGCAACGTATTTATTGAAATAATTTACAGAAGATCCGCAATTCTCCGTGTACCCAGAAGATTCTGATTCAAATCTCAGTCTCGTCTGTTTTCTAGTGCCCCAAAACTGTTGAATGAACTAGTTTCTTAACTGAGAATAATTGTTAAATGAATTTGTGTAAGCGTCGAACCATGTCTTAGCATCTTTTTGGAGAAGTGGATTGGTTATTAATGCGAACTGATTCATATTCATATTGTTGAGATTGTTGTGAACCAATTATTTGAGGAACAAAGAACTTATTCTGTGAATCGGTTTTAACTAAACTTTATTTACACCTTCGATATTTTACTAACTTCTGTATAAGACAAGAGATGAACTACTGTGTCTGAATTAGAACTGGCTTGTTATGAGTTATAACTATGATTTTATACATTCAGATAACATAATTGTTTTGTCGGAAGAGAATGAATAAATAAACAAGTTTGATATCATAATTGGGTTCGGTTGAGTTTAAATACATAATCGTTCAACGTTTAGATATGAATGTAATGATGTTAATTAAGTTTCCAAATATTGATATATGAATGGCAAATGATAATGATAGGAAAGAATATGGACTTAAGATTACAAAGCTGACCCTTACGTGTACATAACAATCTATGATATGGGAAAGCATCTAACAATAACAAATTATGATATGGGAAGGTATCTAACATCCCGGCGATTAAGAGTTTTGATTGGGTGTTGACAAACGATCAAAACTAGATTCAAACTAAAATTACAATAAAAAAGTGAAACTTAAAATTAAACTAAAATTGTCTACTGTCACTAGTTCACACTTTGAGAGACTTCTTGGGTGCAAGAAGAGAACTGCGAGGTCTTGGAAAGAGGTTGATGTTACTGCATTCTCCTAAGTCGTCTCGATATGAGACTGGTGTTCTTGGTGGACTTTTTCGTCTTTCCATCTCGTTGAGTCGGATTGCTGGCGGGTATAACTGATTATGACTGACGTAATTGTGGCTATTTATACAGATGTCCGCGATTTTGGTTGGTCGGGGACAAAACCTTCCAATAATTGGAATCCAGCGACAATCGCAACATCGACAACAGCAACAATAGAGAAATACCAGTATAACTATTGTCACAATGACACCAAATACAATGTTGTACCATTTGGAGTATTGAACGATAAATGGCTTGTTGAGATTCTGCTGTAGTATTTCATCGAATTGTTTGAGTTTGTGCTGGGCATGTCGTAGATCGTCCAGGTTGATGTTATCCAATTTTAACGTTTCCATCTCACTTGATGAGAGATATTCTTGGATGTGAATGCAACAGTCATCTTGGGTGATATTGATCTCGGGGATGAAATTGGTGAAAGTTGATGACTGATTTGTGTTGGCTATTAGAAGTGTGGAAAATGTATAACACTTGCATGATGTTCCCATAGAAAGGATTCCAACACCTTTCAAATTTATGTCAAAGATTTCTGTGCTATTGGAACAACTGATCGAGGCGGTGGTAGACTGAGTTAGCACGTAGAGCCATTGATTAGTGCTAATTGGATGCCATAGTTCCATGATGGATTTTATTGTTTTCGTCGGACAATCAGATGGAATCTGGGTAGTCGGTTGGATACGTAAAACAACTTCACAAACAGGATGATCTGTAGTCAATTGGATGACGGGATGGTGACAAATGTATTCTCGTTCGAATAGTTTCTGACAACTAGATAAGTCTTTCAATCTGCCAAATTGTGTCTTGGTAGTACCCATCAACAGGTATGGGAATGGAGGATCAATAAAGGAATAAATGTTTGAATTATTGAAAGATGAAGGTAATGGGATTAAATTATATAAGTTGAAAGTTTGATCTCGTACTAAAGGAATTTTAATAGCAAATATCAAAATTTCGTTATTATAGATTACTGATAATTTAGATATAGAAAAATATTTGTGGATCAAATCATAATCATCAATTGGTATAGGGAATTCCATATTTGACTTTAATTTGATTTTAGATAATTCGTCTTTCAGATGTTTCGGTGTTATTACTGACGGATGCAAGATATTTTGTTTTGAAAATAGTATAGACTGGATTATAACATCATATTCTTCATTTAATTCATTTATGAGTTGTTCCAAAAGATTTACATGGTCTGTTATTGTTTGTGTGTAGGAATAAGCTCTGAGTGAATGAACAGTGCTCTTAGAGAATTGATTGAATTTTTCAATATTCGAATTTAATTTTTTCTCATTACTTTTCAAAGTTAGATACGACTGATTATATTTTGATATAGCATCTGATATTATTTGAACTTGTTGTTTCATTAATATCTGTACGTTATGATTTTGTTCCATGACTGCATTGATTGAACTAGTGTAAAATTGTGCATCATCCGCATCGGGTATACCAAATAACCATTTGAATGCATAGGAAGCTCCATCAAAGATACCACGTTTATGTTTTCTACCGGTTATATTGAAAGAATGGCCAGTTAGATGGCTTATGATTTCGAACTTTTCATTGAGCTTGGGAATTTGTATTTTTAAAAATTTAAGTCCTTCAGAACAATGGAATGTATGGACATATATCTTGTCATTTTCGTCTGAGTTATAAAAGTTTGTGCAAATAGTTTCAGATTTTATAAAAATACTTTCTATAAACTTTAATTTTCGTTGATAAAAAGAAATATTGAGATAGGTTAGTAATGTGAAATGATCATTCGAGACTGATGCTAATCCTAAATTATGATAGAAAATTCCAGGATTTTTCTCAATGGGGTTAATTGTGTAATAAGGATCTGATGAAAGACAATGGGTTTGATTTATATTAAGGAATAGGATTAAAAGGACTAGAGTCGTCGCAATTTTCCTCATCTGAAACAAAGTGTTTCAATAAATTGTTATGATATGTGGTTATTTTATTAGATCTTATTTCTAAGTCGCATGTTTGATTATCGTTGACTTTCACTATTTTATATGGTCCTTTATAGTTTGCTGAAAGTTTCTTATTTAAACCGGGTCTAGTTTGTTTATTGAGAACGTATACCAGATCATTTATTTCGAAGTGTTGATGTCTTGTATTTCGATCATAGTATTGTTTTGATTTTTCTTTGGAATTTTTTATGTTGTCTCGTGCTATTTGATAGGATTTATTGAATTTTAATTTCAGATTAGAATAATAATCATCGTAAGAATATCGAAATTCTGGATTTGCGGTTAGCGAGTTTGGAATTGATGGTTTATGTCCAAATATAAGTTCATATGGAGTAAAACTTGTACTTTTGTGAACATGACCATTATAAGTAAACATTGCTAAACTTACAAATTCATCCCAGTCATTTTGTTGACTGTTTATATAATGTTTTAAATATTCTTTCAGAGTCAGGTGGCTCCTTTCTAAAGCTCCATTCGTTTGTGGATGATATGGGCTAGATAATATATGTTTGATTTTGAAGAGTTTATTGGTTTCTTTAATTAAATTTGAGGTGAAGTCGCTTCCTTGATCGGTCAATATTGATTCGGGAATCCCGAAGATCGTTATAAACTCTAATAAAGTGTTTGCTACTGTTATAGCTTCGTGATTAGCTGTTGCTTTCGCAAATGAAAATTTTGTTAAGTCGTCTTGCATAGTTATTATAAATTTATTTCCATTAATAGTGAGAGGTAGTGGGCCAACAACATCAATTGCTAGTCTTTGAAATGGTTTTTCTGAGGTTGTTGTAATTTGCATTGGAGATTTACCTGGTTTGTGGTTTGTCTTATTTATTTGACATGATTGACACCTTTTTATAAACCTTTTTATATCCTTTTTCATACCGGACCATTTATAATTTTCTTTAATTCGTTTGTATGTCCTCAAATATCCTGAATGACCTGATACCGAGGATTCGTGATTCTCTTGAAGTATTTTAGTTATTTCTTGTTCATCTTTGGGTTGAGTTTTTGGTTTATTAACTAAAATAATTTCTATGTTGGATTTCAAAAATAAATAGTTCATCATATCATTGATCAAATCTTGCTTAAGGTTTGCGTTATTCTCAGTAGGATTTTTCAGGTAGAGTTTAGTAATGTTGCTACTGGATAATTCGGTTCTCATATTTTTTGATGCATAAAATATATCTTTATAGGTGAACTTTTCGAAGTGATTGATTTTCGCAAATGAGAGATAAGTTATTTTGCTTTCGTCATTTGTTAGTTTCGCGAAATCGTATAATTTCAAATCAGACGGAATCTGATTTAGATCATACATATTGTTTAAATTTTCGAAATGTTCGTTGTTCTCATCTAGGTCTTTGGAATACAGGAACATATTTGGAAAATGTTTCATTATGTTGTCATTTATGATTTCTATTTCTGGAAGTTGAGTATTCGTATAATGACTTTTGATGAAGTTATCATACGTATCGGGTTCGTCGTAAGTTTGGACAGTTAGAACAGGATTTCTCGAAAGCGCGTCGGCGTTCGAATTTATACGTCCCGGTATGTACTTAATCGTGTATTGATATTCTTCCAATTTGAGTCTCCAACGGAGAAGGCGTGAACTAGGGTCTTTGCAATTAAAAAGCCAAACTAATGGTCTGTGATCGGTTTGGATGGTGAAATTTTTGCGTCCATAAAGATATGGTCTGAAATGATTTGTTGACCATACAATCGCGAGAAGCTCCTTTTCCGTAGTGGAATAATTTATTTCATGAGAATTTAAAGTTCGTGAAGCATAAGCTATTGGAAGATCTTTACCGGTTGTTACCTGAGACAAAATAGAACCGATTGCATAATTAGATGCGTCAGTTGTGAGTATGAATTCCTTTTCGAAATCTGGAAATTGTAATATTGGTGGATGAGTCAAGACTTTTTTGAAATATTCGAATGACGTTTGTTGTTCTTCGGACCAAATGAAAGGATTATCTTTTTTGAGGAGGTTTGTCAGAGGTTTAGCGTGCTTGGAAAAGTTTTCGATAAAACGTCTATAATATCCAGCAATTCCTAAGAATTGTTTGATTTGTTTCGGATTTCTTGGAGTTGGGTATTCCATTACTGCCTTAATTTTCTCGGGATTTGGAGAAATACCGGATTCGTTGATTAAATGTCCTAAATACGCGACTTCGTGTCTCATAAATTCGCATTTATCTGGCTGAAGTAGTAAATTGTTTTGTCGTAATCTGTCAAAAATTGATTTGAGTTTTAAAGAATGTTCTTGAATTGAACTAGCATATATTACAATATCGTCGAAATATACAAAACATTGGAGTCCAAGGAGTCCTGTCAGGATATTATTCATTAATCTTTGAAACGTAGCTGGTGCTGATTTTAAACCGAAACTCATTCTAGTGAATTCGAAATGACCAGAAGGAGTAGAGAACGCTGTTTTGGGTATATCGGATTCTCTTATGCCAATTTGATGAAATCCAGACGCTAAGTCCAAAGTGGTGAAATACTTAGAATGACCTAACTGATCCAAAATTTCTTCAATGTTGGGCAATGGGTATGCGTCTCCTATTGTGACGTTATTTAGTTTCCGGTAGTCGACAACTATTCTCCATTTTTTTTCGTTCGAAGCGTCGGATTTTTTTTGGAACAATCCAAAGTGGACTATTGTAAGGTGATGCTGAAGGTCTGATGATTCCTTGCTTGAGCATTTTCGTGATTTGTTTATCAACTTCATTTTTATGAATTTGTGGAAATCTATAGATTTTTGACACAATGGGTTTATTATCTGTGGTATTGATTTCATGTTCAACAGCATTGGTTGAAGTCAAATCATCATTGGGTAAATAGAAAATATCGTTGTATTCGTTGCAAATATCCAGTACTGAGTTTTTTTCTTCTGAATTCAGATGATTAAGCCTAAGATTTTTCGAGAGGGTATTTAATCTGTTGAAACTTCCCTGGTTCCTTTCGTGAATATTTAAAATTGTTGACTGGTTTTCGATAAATGGTTCAAGGAACAGTTCTACATTATTAATTCTTAATTTTTTATCGGTTGTATTCAAAATTGTGGTGATGGCTTTTTGATTTACTACTTTAACGATTGATTTCGCGAGATAAACACCTTCGGAAATCTGTATTTCTGGACAAATGCCTTCTGTGAGATTTTGATTTTTGACGTTAATTTCAATTATAGTTTCTGATCTCGGATCTAGAATATGAGGATTAGATTTGGAGTTGATTGTAATTGGATTAGGAATTGATTTTATTCTGAGTTCATTTTTATTGAGATCAATTTGCGCCGATTCTTGTGTAGTTAGAAAATCGTTCCCTATTATGCCGTCGTATGGGATATTAGATTCTTGTTTCACGATATGAAACTTGATAGGAAATTCGAATTCGTCTATCTGGAGTTTGAGATTTATTGTACCCGCGGTAAGAATTGGGGAGTTAGCGTTGATACCGTTTAACGTAATTATTTCGTTAGGATTATAAAATGATTTCGTTTGTTTAATCTTTTTCGCTTTTATTATAGATACGGATGCTCCTGTGTCTATTAGGAACTTGAATTCGATTCCTTGATAAAATGTTCTGATATAATGACTATTGTCTGGAATGGTATGAATATTGGCGTGCTTTGAGTGATTTTGTTCGACGTTTGAGTTAGGAATTTGTTGAGAATCTTTACTATGATTCGGTTTAGGTAGATTTATTGATTTGATTTGAGTTTGTGATGGTGGATCGTCGGTTTCGTTTATATGAAATCCACAGATACGACGTTGATCTGGGATTGTGAGTAGTTTAAATCACTCTGATTGTTTGATGAGTTTACCTGTGAACTTGTGGTTTGATTTTTATTATTATTATATTGTCTTTTTCGACATTCGTTGATTAGATGACCACTCTTTTTACAATAACGACAGAATTTATTCTGATAGCTTGGATTTTGATTTGGATTTGAATTATTTGACCGTGTGAGAGTATTAGTATTTGGTCCATTACTAGGGTTTCGTTTATTTTGGGGAAATTGGTGATTTTGATAGTTATTCTTACGACATTCTTTAGAAGTATGGTTATTTCGTTTGCAGAGATTGCAAAATTTTGTTGATGACGTATGAGATGGTGTATTTAAACGTAAAGCTTTTTCTTCTTCGATTGATGCATTGAGAGCTGAATTTATATCATTGATTTCTTTTGATCGTAAAAATCTTGAAATATCTGGCTTTGAATGGTATATAAATCTTTGTAGAGCTATTTCCCTGACAAGTTCAATTCGACCAAGTTTTTCTTGAATATCCTGATAATTAATCAAATTTATTATTCTTGTAACTATTTTGTCTAGTCTATTATAAAAATCTATTACTGACTCTTGAAATCCTTGTTTGAGTGCACTAAGTTCTTCCATAAGTTGGGTAAAGTGTTTTTTATCTGCATAGAATTTTACTAAAATATCTTTCAGATCGTTCCAGCAATTAACTTCTTTTCCGGAGAGTTGAGCTTTGGCACTGCCAGTTAACCTTGAAAGAATGAATGCTAAAAGTGCTGTTTTTTGATCATTAGTTGCAAAGGTATCTGCATTATCGCAATTACTTATGAATTCGTGCAATTCTAATCTATTTCCATCAAAACATCTTGGAATCAATGAACAAATGAAAGACATTTTCAATTCTACGTTATTAGTCGAATTTGTTGAATTTGCTTGAGACATGATTTTTATGTATGTGAAATGTTATATGAGATTCTGGATTTGAATTTGTTGGATTTTGGGTTTACTTGAGTTGGAGCACAACAAAAGCAATGTGACAGATTGAAGTAAAATATCAAGTGTACAGTTTTGTCTCACCCTATATTCGTGTGACCAGCTGAGAAGTTTCCGTAGTCTGAAATCCACTGTTTGCCACTCAGAAACTCTTCTTCCTCGATGGAGATGATCCGTCGTCGTCTAAGAAGTTGAAACTTGTCAAATTTGTTTGAAGGATCACTTTCAATCTGCTGATTCTATCGGTGATGTTTCCAAATTTGTGACGATGATCCTACTGACTGCGCCAATTTTGGTGTTGTGAACCAATTATTTGAGGAACAAAGAACTTATTCTGTGAATCGGTTTTAACTAAACTTTATTTACACCTTCGATATTTTACTAACTTCTGTATAAGACAAGAGATGAACTACTGTGTCTGAATTAGAACTGGCTTGTTATGAGTTATAACTATGATTTTATACATTCAGATAACATAATTGTTTTGTCGGAAGAGAATGAATAAATAAACAAGTTTGATATCATAATTGGGTTCGGTTGAGTTTAAATACATAATCGTTCAACGTTTAGATATGAATGTAATGATGTTAATTAAGTTTCCAAATATTGATATATGAATGGCAAATGATAATGATAGGAAAGAATATGGACTTAAGATTACAAAGCTGACCCTTACGTGTACATAACAATCTATGATATGGGAAAGCATCTAACAATAACAAATTATGATATGGGAAGGTATCTAACAAGATCTATAAATGTCTCTAGAAAATAAAAAAAATCTAATGGATGAAGGAAACTGCTATCATTAAAGGTAGGCAACGACTGTTCATTTTTGAGATCATTACAATTGCCAATTGCCAAGAATACTATTATTAGCTGATACTTGAGACGTAGGTACATTCTTAACGCTTAGGCTAGGTATATGTGGCCTAATTACATTATTATTGATACTACTCCTAGTAGGGGTTGTTAAAAATGATGATACGGTATTTTGATAATGAACACTATTGAGATCATGATTTCCAATGTTTTCATTGTAATATTTAAAACTGGCAGTCGATTTCGAAACAGATAAAGGTTTCCTGGCGGTTTCCGGATTAAAAATAGGTAGCAATTTCATTGCCTTACTGACCTCATTAGCAATTATTTTTGACAATTCGTATTGACTGAGAGTAATACATCGAGTAACTGATGAAGCAACTGGATCAATATTCGTTTGATTTGAATTCATATGATCTGAGGCAGAGGTAATAACCGGCAATGCCGCAGCTTGATCTCGAAAAGTAGTCATTGAAGTATGCGCTGCTCTTGCCACATTAGTTGGAAAATCAAGAAGATTTCTACCTTGATCGGATCCTGGGTTTTCTAGTGTACTCACTGTAGCTCTGCAACCATTGGAAATTTCCAGAGTCGAAGAATTGTTGCCGGTCCCGGTATCATTCTGTTTTCTATTTCTCAAATTGTACATCGGACGTTCTGTAGTTTTTTCGAGCACCATTAAGCTGTTTCTCATCTTCTGAGTACTTCGCTGGCCTCGAGTTGGTCGCCAAGATGTAACGAAACGTTATCTCAGGGTTGTATTATTACGTGGGAGGATCTCAGACGAAGTAAAAAAACACAGTTGATAGGACAGTTGTTGAAGATTTCATTCACTGATGACGCTGAAATAATTCGCAACATCAAAATCACAATAAAAAATCCACGGGGCCCAAATACATGTCAAAAAACACAAAGTTTGATTGCAAAAAGTTCGTTACCTACCTGAAATAATTCGCAGGCAAAAACAATAACTTTCCAGAGAAAATTCAGCTCGATAATGAAAGATGTTCTGATAGCGCATGGTTCGGCGATTTTCTCCAAAAGTCCCTACTCACAGGGGACGAATCGCTATCGGCGATCTGTTCCATGAAACTCGTAAATACAATGGAAAAAAGGTAGCTCACCGATGGTGTTCGGTTGGCTCGCCAGGGTTGGCGCTGTTAGAAAACGCCACATGGACATAATAAAATAAGTTTTGTTACAAGGTTAATAATCCTTTTTTAATACAAACCGGACATTGGAAACCATATTAGCAATTAAATGAAGTGACTGAGAAGGGAATGAAGTTGACAAGTGACCAATGATTACAGTTTCCTGTGACCTTGTTGCCAACACACAATGAAAATGAAAGTGAAATCACTAACTACCCAGGGGTACCAAGTGTAAAGTTGTTATTATTGCTCACAAGCATGGGGCGACTTAGTGAATATGAGTTAATGATGCTGAGACTATCAATATCTTTTCTGGAATTAATGGAATTTGGTTCTTTGAAATTTTGTGTCATTTCAAGGAAAGTTATTTCCTTAAAATTGGATTTATGTTCCAATATCGTCACATTATCATAATCAGGCAAGTGATTGGTTTGTCCAATGTACTTTTTTTGCACTGAGTGTATGGGATACAATGAACAACATCAGAATGATCTAATTATAATAATCGTTTATATCTTCATGAAGTACTGATGTTGTTGTGAATTAGTTTTCTTTGTGTAGTGAGTTTTATTGTCCAATGATGAACATGGTAACTTTTCTCAGTGATCGAAGCATGATTTCACTCAACATATGATTTCAAGGTTACTAAAACTCTCACTCTCAGAAAAATTCTTACAGTCACCGCACGATTACAGTTTCATCATCAAAGTATCCAAACTCCTTGTTTTATACTATCACCACTTTCCTTTCCCTGAGTCAATGATAGACTGCAATGATAGAGTGTGAAGTTTCGCAATAGCTTCATTTCCCGAAGACAATAATTGCGAATAGCAGCGATCAAAACGTCGTGATCAAACTTAATTTGAAACAATTTGAAACTTGGTTCATCATTTTTTCATATCACTCCATATCCATTTATCTAATTTTCCGACTTACCGCATCTTTATTCAATATATCACTTTCTTTCCTCACTGTATCATGTTCTTCGATCGATAAAACCTTTGATCATATTCTTTGACCAAAAATCCTTTTGAACCTTTTTGTTTGGAATTGTTTTGGACTTATTCGATTTGCATTTCTTCTTGGTTTCTCTCTTTTTTGTAAAAATTTTCGAAAGAGTTAATGAACAATGGAAGTCCGAACCAAGACAACTCAGTGAACTTTAATTTCAGAAGTGGGATATATTCATCTCATGTATAGTGGAAAGCACTATCGTCTTCTGAAATTGAAGCGTTCTCGAATATATACATAACATTCAATGTGAAAGGATTTCATCTACCGGAAACAATTATAATTTCTCCGTGGAGTTACAGACTGGCTAATCAAAAGCTTGAAACCATGTTTTATCAAATGACAAAATAATCACTTTGGCTTCCAAGAACACGTATGTGAATGTGAAATAGAAGAGGATCCAAGAGAGAACTCAAAGCTCACGATCTCTGACACAGAGATTGTTATTTTAGGCTCATCTCTGGGTATGATGAAACGATGTTCGTGTTGGTTGTATAATTACTCGAGGCGAAAGGCACTGATGCAAAATTATTATGTCATATATATTCAATTATTAATTGAAGCGAGCTGTGCGAAAGCTTCTTCGATGTTAGGTGGTGATGATATATGTTGGAGAAAATGAATAATTCAAAAGCGAAACTATAATAATATGATGATGGTGAAATTATAACCAATGCCTTGTTTGCTTAAAAAAAAAACTATGGATCGTTTTGTCACTTAATAGGTGATAGAGAAACTTGTACTGATGTGTGAATTTGAAATGCACTGAGGAAAAGTTGTGGGTCATGCGGAAATCTATAACTTTTGTTGATCTAACGTGATATCATTACCCAGAGATTTTCCATGAGAATGCAGAAATAAACGATGAAATTGACCGATACTTGATGAAAATCGATGACAACGTTAATTCAAAAACAATTGATTGTGTGATTCTGGATGCACACAAAACATGTGCACATGTTTCATTATCGACCACAGAAATTTAGAATGAGATACGATTTTACATTTTATCTTTATATTCCTCTCAGCTGAACACTCTTGCGAGTGAGCCCAGAGGGCAGAGCCTTGGGTGGGCAAGGGTCGGCTAATACACAGTGCTACCGGGTCAGTTAGTGTAATCAATCCAGATACAACTTACAATTGACTATCGCACCAAACCGATCAGAAAAATTCTGCCCCGACCACTGTTCGAACCAGCTGTGGAATAGCCAAATCTAATATGAGGACCGCGCCTTGGATCGCTTGGCCACACCGACTCACCCACTTCAATTTTCAATTCTGGTGGGGTCATCAAAACCTCCGAATGAAAAGACTGCTTGTTAGCTAAGTTGGATTCAGGATCAATTGTGATAGCACAGCTGATATAAGAACTCAAATTTGCATCATTTGCAGTATGAAAGATCATTAGAAAATGTATCCGAGTTCCTACCGATATTCGCGGAACGCAAACTTCCAGATCGATCTATGTTAAGAGTGAAATGAGGATTTTTGGAATTACAATGCAAACAGAAAGAACTGGATTTGCAAAAATGTGAGGCATGAGAACCGCTGAGGCGACTCTTTCATAACTTGTTCACTGAATTCATTGTGCCTAATAAAGGTGAATTGTTCTTAGAAAAATTCTTTTAAATTTTGCCCACATCGGTAAATGAAATGGTCAATACTTCTGCTGGAGATACAAGAGCGATGACTAGTACAGGTGTTCGAAAAATTCGAGATGTTGTTTCGTTGGGAACTACCTGCTGGAACATTTTTTGACGGACGGGATTTCTGACTACTTGCTGCAGCAAATGTTTCTTGAGCGATGCATTGTTTGTTCAGGAAATCGACTGACGGATTAGAGCTGGTCATATCACTTGAACCATGGTTCAGTTCGGAAGGTTGAGATGTGATAGGCTCAAAAGGTTTGAGAAGCATTCGTGTAAGAAAAAAATCCGACTGGGAGACAGGATATTTCAGAATTCTCGAAGCGGTTATGTTTTCTGTGAAGGTATCGATTATTTTCCATATTGGAAACGAGTTTTCATTGTGAACGCATGGGCAATAATTGATGCATTATATGCAGCAACAAAATCAAAAGCAGTAGGTGGATTTTTCGGGGAGGCTACAAACAAGTATGGAGATGTGGACATTTCTCAATGTTCGTCAGCTGATCATTGTTGTGTATTAACGCATTATGAATATCTGTGGAGGAAGTAAACAACTTGATATCACCTAAGAATCTTGAAATAATAATGATAGGAATAAAAATATTACCTGAACCCACATATAATGAAAAGTGAGTACCGAACAGTCATGGTAATGAGATTTCAGCGCGGTCATTCACCTCTGACTTCTTCATGCTAAAACTTACTTGGATATATGAGAGATCTGGAAATCACAGTTGACACAACCTCAATCTACAATCTGCTAGTTTCCTGTGTTCTGAACATAAAAATGATAACTTCTGACTTCAGAGATGTTAAAACCATAACAACTTCACACTCTGCCTTGCTCTGCCCACATCTTGAATACTGCTCCATCATTTCAAATCTATATCATATTGTCTATATTTCAATGGACCGTGTTCAACATACAGTTTTGAATTATGTTGTGTCAAACTACCAACATACTGAATCTCTTCTCAACTCACTACCTTGGTCTCTCAAGAGGAAACGCAGCTGTCCAATTTTCCTACGCAACATTATAGGTGGTTATTTCAATTGCCAGACATACTATCAAAAATCAATTTTCTAGTACCACCCAACGTCGTTTTTCATTTTACATTCTTGGTCATTCGGTATCAACAGCTTTTTACCTCGTATACTCGCAAATATTAATGGAAATGTAGATATCTCTGAAAAATTCTGAAATTTGAGTTTCAAATTACAATCTCTTTGTTTTTTTGTTGTTTTAATCTATAGCTATTTCTTTATACAAATAAAAATATTGTGTTGAATATTCTTTACGTTTCCATTACTGAAATATGATGTTCTATGTTTTCTATCGGCATCAGCCTTGCGAATTATCTATTTTCGTGAAATGAATTTTTACTTGGCTAGCCCTGTTTATTGAATGACAATCGAATCATTCTCTTGAATATTTTATTCCTTGAAACCATTTGACATCAGCCACTGCTTTTCCAAACAACCTCCACTTGAGGCAACAAATGTCAAAGGGCCAATGTTAACTATGTGTTCTGCTTCCAACAGAATGGTTATCAAAACTTCTGGTTTAGAAGATTTCTGGTTTTAGTATTTTCTTCAAAATATTTTTCACTGATCTGATCATCTTTTCCTATGCTCCTTCCATTTTAGAACTTGCTGGTGGTATAAATTTCCACGTAATCCCTTGAACTGAAAATTATTTTTCTATCGCTTTTGTATTGATTCCTCTCATTTTTTGCCGAAGTTCTTCATCAGCTGCTTTGATATTTTCACCATTGTACTTGTACTACTACCATTTACTTTATATACACACAGTGAACAGAAGCTCTTCGTCTGGCGGCTGTGGGCATGGGTTCATGTAATGAAATAAGTATCGATCGATAGCTGAATTAAAAAGAAATGTTGGGCGCCATTAGAATTTGATTATATGAAATCTAGGAATCGAAAGTATTGAGAATGATAGAGTTTTATGGTTTGAAAGTCAATATCCCCAATGATAGTTTATCACTTCAGTAATTTGAATTGATAGAAATGATGGGAATATACAATGAGTATGTACAGAATCTGGAACGGTATCCAGGACAAATTTGAATTATTATTATTTGTGATATTACATTACTAATGAAAAGAAAAAATAGAAAACGATACATTTCATAAAGAGAGATTAGGAATCAGCTCTGCCTTAGATGGTCAATTGGTGGTGGTGATCAACTTGTAGAGTGGATGTGTCATATGGAGAATAATTGAGAGATGTACTTCTAGATGGCATTCGACTCCAAAGCAAAACGTAGCAGCTGCTGTGAGTGAAATAAAATCTGCTTTACAACAAAACCCGCATTCTAACGTTTCAGTCGACTGCCACGGTTCGGAAATACTGCTTCAGTTACCACATGGAGCTGCTGACCACGCCCTCATGGCACCTATGTTAGACTTTTCGTCATCAGACTCGAGAAGGGAAATCGACTAATAGATTATTTTCTTCTCGCCAACAAGAAAATAAAGCGGTAGAGAGATCTTCAAGCCCCAAAGAAAAAACACCCTGAAATAGGTTCAGTTACAACCAATTTTGACATATAAGAAAAGCCAAAATGGCAAAGGAAAGCTCATAAAATTCAAATACTGAATTTACATAACCCTTCGGCTTCATAAGGGAATCTTGTGCTCAACAGAAGCAAAATGAGCATTCAAATCAAAATCTACATTACCATATACATGAGCATATTCCCAAAGAATAACTCACAAGGAAGTCACTACTTATGACTCTCTTTTCTAAAGTCACGCCGGCAAAAGGGGAGCTTCACATTTTTCCAGAACCCAAGATTGGCACTCATAAGACATTAAAATCAACCTACAGCGTATTATAACTGGCAAACATCTTGGGTCAGCTTTTCACGTCTATACGGTGACGTTATACAAAATTATTCGAATTTCATTGAAAGAACTATATTCAAATAGTTGAAGATTCAAGTGAAAAATAATAAAATTAATATCTGGATGATTTCAAAGAAAAACGTTTCAATGCAGAGATGTATCTCATGATAAAAAGACTACCAATGTTCCAACCCTCGAGATGCCTAAGAGTTCAGATTTCATAGTGTTGAGTAACAACGAACATGATATCGGGAGCAGATTGAGCACACACTAACAGATCGGTTATATACAGATATATCAAATACATGATAACGAAAGTGACTATACTCTTCACTGAGTGACTGAATTAGTTGTAGTGGACCTCTTACTCATAAAACCATGTTGATGTGGTAATATCAAGGGTCTAACCTGTGGCATTATTTTTTGGTAAACAGACATTTCGAAGGCCTTCGCAAAGTTGCAGATGATCGATATTGGCCTATAATTTTCAATATTATCCTTATCTTCGGATTTGAGTATGGGGCACACTTTTGCTCGTTTCCATGTGTCCGGAAAGCATGTCAGCATAGTGTTGAAAATAACAGCCAGCGGTTCTGAGAATGATCTGAAGCAATCCCTCAGTCAGAAACTTAGTACAAGATAATAACCTGTGGTCATTTTATTTTGAAATTTTCGAGAAGTCTGACATTGACAATATTAGTTCCATTTACACATTCATACTTAAACTGCACTTTGATAAATTTGATAATATTTCACCAAATAATCCAATAGAATCCCTTTAATTTGAATTGTCTTCATACTAACTATAGTCCTCAACTCATATTGACATGACATCAGTGGTTCTGTCAAATTACTCATTATGTTCCATGAGTTGCATGGCAGAGTAAGTAAGCGATAGATCTACTAGTTCCATGGATCAATATAAATCCTTTACAAATTGTCACTCGTCATACATCAAATACGCCACGCTCCACGTAACTAACCTACAATTATTTCTTATAATTCGACAATGCGGTCTGGTACAATTAAGTTTTCAAAGATATTACTCAACATTTGAATGTTTTCACACTGTTTCTGTCTGTATAAGATGACCGATATGCTTTGACTGTTATGTTAGCTTCTCTCAAACTCACGATAACAAGTAGTCTCATCCGGTCTATAAAATTGTTACTGTTTTAATTCGTTCACAATTTTTCAGTAAGTCTTGAAGAAGGAAATAAACACTTCCGAAAGCTTGATGCAATACCAAAGAGTTTTTTTCTCACTCCCTTACATCCTCAAGATTGACACTGCAACCTCACAAACAGAAATCAGGCATTGATTCCGAATGAAATTATAACGGCATTCAGACAAATCATAAGAATTCGAGGAAAATGAACTTCTTCGAGCGGGATTCGAACCCACGACCTTGCGTTATCTAGGCGGATGCTCTACCATCGAGCTATCGAAGACCCTGAGTTCTCCATCGTTAGTTGTTATTATTCACTCGAGAACGTTCGGCGGTTTTTGACTGACGGAGGTGTTAGATGGAAAGGATACACACTCATTATCATATGGTCAAATTTTAAAGGTACAATTTGTATGTATATATATATATATATATATATATATATATATATATATATATATATATATATATATATATATATATATATATATATATATATATATATATATACAGTGTGTCCCTAGACCAGTGGGACAGTTGAATATCTCTTGAACCAAAAGGAATTTTCGAAATATTTCAAGTTCACATTATATCGCATTATGAGAGCTAACTTCAGGAATTACTATTTTTTATACGAGGGGCGCAAGAAAGGCTCACAAAATCGAACATCAATTTTTTCAAATGGAACACCCCATATATTTCAATATATCTGAACTCTCATTCCTTAAAGGTAATTATTGGTCTTTTATTTTTGAAAATCCGACAAGGCGTTGCCAAGTTATACCAGTGGTTCATGAAATGCAGGCATTTTTTTAGACAAACCCATTTTTTATCCTACGAAGAATTTCTGTAATCATTCGAGACTGTTGGTAGTCGGTAGCATATCCTATAATATGGAATACTCATCTTCTTCGGGAGTTATACAGGGTGGTCAGAAATATTATATGATTTTCACGAAATTCAAACTTTCTTCACATCAATTTTTCAAAGAGTGCACCCTACAATATGAATTATTTTATATATTTCACGCTGAAGTCACATTCACCTCTTGAAAATGGCTCCAAAATCGGAGCCGAAACGTCGAGAACAAAACTCCAGACGCGGTTCAACCCGAACTCAACAACAACACCCAACTGACCGCGGAAATCTATCCGAACATATATATATATATATATATATATATATGCACAGATATCAAAGTGAGGACATTACCCTGATAACACGAAGTGAGGACCGGGAGAAGGAACAAAGACGCAAACTTCAGCTTTCCACTATGTTTTCAACATGGACTTAGCAATAGAAAAAAGTAAAATATATTCCTAAAATGTTATCGAGTATGGTGCGAGTATATCGTTTCCAAAGTGAGGACTTTTTACGTCGCTATTGATGTGAGCCCCGTATTTTTTTCCTTTCAAAGTGAAAAACGGGGACCATTTTGAGTGTATATACCCATATAACTCAAAAAATGAGGTCCCTACAGTGTTGTCAATCTATATTTCTTCGAATGGTTGTTTTTTGTGGATTCGTTGTAGGAGATAGACATTTTTCATTCTCTCTGATTCCAGTTTACAAGATAATCCAGATTTGAGTCGTTGGTGAAACCGGACCTCAATCTAAAAGCTTTATACAACTATAACTCTGAATTCCAAAATACAAATTAGAATTTTTTGTTGCAAATCGATGTTTGTCAAAATTCATTTTATATTCGATATTCTTGAAGTTACGGTTCTGATAATCCGCCGAATGAAGGCGATAGTCATGCTCCTCTGTATCCTATGGTTTTGTGGATATGGGACAATGGATGATATATTTGTTAATAACTCAACTGTAAGAAAGTGCAAAAAACCTCTGGTGTGAAAGTCGAAACTTTTCCTAGTGATCAATTACCCTTACTTCAAACTGATATTTTTAACTCCACGCGCGTTTCGCTGACAAGGTAGCATCTTCAGGAAAGGAAGGAAGAGTATCAACGCGCGTCGAGTTGAAAATATCAGTTTGGTGTAAGGGTAATTTATCTTTAGGAAAAATTCCAGTTATTGGTGTATTCGATGAAGGTTTTTGTAGAGATCAATTATTGTGCTTACACCAAAATGATATTATATGCACTCGACGCGCGTTTCACTAACTAGGTCAGCATCTTCAGTATGAGAAAATTGATACCAAATCTTTTATATACTTAACGATGTACAGGTAGTGCAGCCAGTACTTGCAAAGTCGTTTAGTCCAATATGGACTACGTATGTTGAAGATGATTATTCTGTTACTATTGATTATTCAACAATGAATTGAAAAGCGGACTGAAAGGATGAGGTGCTTTGTCACCATTCATGCCATTTTTACATTTTGCTATTTCTAGACATTCACATATGCATCAAAGAGCCTTGTGTCATGCACATTCCTAATCAGTTTCAGATTGCTTGCACCAAGTTTGTGGTCATTGTCTAGAGCATCTTGACCGACACTGGATTTTAATAGCTCGCCGGCTCTGGACAATGTATTTATTTTTGCGAGCAATTGATACCTGTTCCCAGGAGCACTTTGCACACATGAGATACGTCCACTCTGCTATAGACAATAACCACAAAATTGGTGAAAGCAATTTGAAACTGATTTAGCTGTGCTTGCACAAAGGGATGCATGTGAGAGTCTAGAAATGGCAGAATCTAAAACAAGCATGAATAAGTGACAAAGGACATATCTCTTTCAGTCCGCTTTTCAATTCAATGTTGAGAAATTGATTTGTATAATCAGTAGTAAAGAGTTAATTTGAATAATCTGAAACAAGGCCCTCAAGCTCGAAAAACTTGCGATGTACCAACACCGGCCGTGAAAGTCTATATCGGGGCAAAAAAAAAACTTGCAGTTAGTGACTGCACTACCTGAAAATCGTAAAGTATATAAAGGTCCACTCTAGACTTTAGATTCAGTATCAATTTCGTTCTCCTTCTAAGCGAATCGCCCGTCGAGTGCAAATAATATAATTTTGCTCTTATGGTGATTGATCTCTATAAAAAGTTTCAACTTTCACACAAAAATTTTCAATGTCATGCCAATTGAGACAATTTTCGGGGTTTCAGTATTTCAATATTTTCCTCAAATGTTCTAAATCTTTTTCATTTTTCGTATTTTATCGCCTTATGAATCGAGAACGTTAAATTTTCATTGAACGCTTCACTTACAGAATACTGATTAATCATAGGCAAGATTTTCAGTATCAATTTGGCAATAGTTAATGACCACCTCGTAAAATAATAATAATGTATTCTCACCGCCTTTTCCAGCAAACTTCTCGAGCAAAGTGGCATGAGTTTTGCTTAATAACTAAACTGAAATTATTTATCGTAAAGAAAAATAGATTTGATGAATTCACTTACGAAATCGAAGGCTGCTTGTGATTTTGTAATTTTAGGAAGAATCATTACTTTGATTGAGCAAATATAAAAAAAAATGTTCTATCTGCTCTAATTGTTGGCGTATAATTCTAAAATCACTTCAAGCTCAGACTTACTTATTTCGATAGGCTCTATTTGAAGTTGGTAACAGGGTTGAAGGTTGGAAGTAATGAAAATTGTTCAGCTCTACTATTTTTCATCCCATTCAATTGGCGAACTGAACATCAATACTCTTTTCGAATTGCAATGAAACACAATAAAATTTTACATAAATATATTTGGGAATTATACCTACAGAGTACAAAAACTGGTACTCTTTCAGTATGGTTCGCAATTCTTTCAATGGAACTGCAACTTAAAATAAATAACAAAACATATTTTCTCCGAAGTTTTTTTAAGTTTCGAACCTAGCAGAATCTGAAAAAATAAGAATTAATATTGGAATCTATACAAGTGTAGAAGGTCAGATTTTTAATCTACCCCGATAAGTTGCTGCGTAATTTAATTTAACAAATCTTCAACAAATGTTAAGAACGAAAATGATCAAAAACGAATATTCATTTGCCTTCGAAAAAAAAAAAATTGCAGAGCTTTGAGAACGGAAGAGGATTTGACTTCCGAAACATTAACAATGAGTATTTTTATATATTATATATTAGTTGTTGTAATTTTTTGATTGGCAAATCTAAGCTATACGAAAAGTTGCTGACTATTCGAACTTGTTCTATCCAGAAACCAAAATAAAAAAAAATACGGAGAAAATATTTATCCACCACAAAAAATGACATTCAAATAGTACTTAAAAATTATTTCAAGTAAATGCCGACAGAAACAATAATCCCCCTTCCCTTTCACCAGATCCCTATCCTCTACAGAGCAAGCAATGACTATAATTATTGAAGTATCGAGTGATATAGGTTTTTATGACAAATTTAAACTTTTGTCAGAAGTGAAATTTACATTCTTGGAAAATCTATTTATCTACAAATACAAATTGGATTTATAAAATTAGCAGTGATATACAAACCGTTTTTGTCTTTATTGTTAATCAATTTTTATACAGTATGAAATAAAAATGTAATATAACAATGACACATAATAACTCACCTTGGAAATTTATGGGGTTCTTGGAACAAGAAACAAGTCAAACCACGGATTTTTTTCAGTGTTAGCAAGGAATATGATGCTTACTGAGCGAACTTTTCTTCTTTTCCTCCTCTTCAGTGTAAATGTGTTTTCTCATGCCTATCGAGTTAGTGTGGTGAAACGATTTATCCATCATTTTGCATTCAGTAGGTTGAAACATTTTATATAGAAAAAGGTTCGGAGAAAGGTACGCCCGATATGTTCATCACGTTTAATCGCACTTCCATTTCATTAATGTTAAATTGGTAAATATAACAAGGATACAATTCAAATATTTTATCATTTTACGTCATTTTGTGAGGCATAATCCAAACCAACATGGTTCCGACTCCGCCATTCGACATATTTCATTAGGTAAAGTTATATCGTCCTTCTAGATTTTTTGTTTCGGTAGCTAGTTACTTTGGGCTACTTCTGTTCAAAAGAAAATCACGTAGAAATAAATATATTGTAGCATCATTCAGTTGAAATATTAGTATCGTCTTCAGGAGGGCTATGATTTTTTGAGAGATCTAGGAAATATTTGTGAAATGATACGTATTATCATTAGTTTTCATCATCAAGTTCACATTGCAGAAAAATATCCCAAGTCACCATTTTTTAATAGGTCTGAAGCTATTGTTCTTGGACTTTCCCACATCAAATTTTCAATGTTAAAGCAATTCTGAAAACGCTTGAATTCCCCTCGAGCGAAGGAGAGGCCTTCAATTTGAGAGATATTAAGAGTTCGCAGAAATTTCTGTAAGAGGTTATGGGGTTGAGGTTTTGAAATAAAAAACTGAATCTCAACTTGAATACTATATTCAACAATGAAAGAAATAAAAGGGAACGGTAAAAAAATAAAACGGAAATGAAATAACGCGATGTACTGAAGGTACTAAGTATACGTGGAAATGGAATGAAAAATTTTCAAGTCCTCAAGAATCTACTGCTTACCTAACAACAAAGTCAATGGACGTGCCTTCGCCGTAATGCTATATAGTATACGGAGAATGATTGCAATACGTAGTTTGGCCGACGCCTTCCGGCCACTACTAGAATAAAATTAAAAAAAAATTAGAGCCACCGTGTATACTTCTTTTCGGCTTACCTTTTCCTAAAATTCGAATAGATACGTACATTATTCTCACCGCTGCCTTCCTAAATCGTTTCGGCTAATCCTTGGGCTGGTATTCCCAGTTCATCAGGGTAACCCTACATCATCGGAGATGAGTAAGCCTCTGAAGAAGCTGGCCACTCGCGCTAGCGAAACATCAGGAAGAAATTCCAAAGAACGACGGCCTTCAAGCCCGAAGAGAAGTAGTTATACCAATAATCCTACAAGTTATCAAATTGTCGTGGTTAAGCTCTCTTCACGGAAAATCTATTATTTTTCTTGGTTACGGCGTACGAATTTATATCAATGATTTCTTACTTGAACTGCTCGATTTCCGCTCGACTTCAAACACTATTCATTCCCTTCGCAGAATAATTCAAAACTAGCGCTAATTTTACGAGGTCCGACGTTTAAATTCTCAGAATCATGAATATTACTATTCTGAAAAAAAAACGATACATATCTCTGCTGGCTATTACAATATCGTCAAACTTTTCGCATTCGGCAATTCCATCGCAATTGATCAGACGAGTGCAATCTCTCCACCCTCATGTTGCCTGGAAACGTGTCGTACGTACGTGTTTCTTGTAGGGACTGTCACTCTTCGAAGACTCCAAGCTTCGGAATCCCTTGCCAAAGAAAGTTTTTTCCGTGCCTTAGAATAGGATGATGTTCATTTCAATTATTATTAAGTAATTTATTCTATTATATATGAGTCTGAATAGTTATTTTTTTCTGAGAGTTTTGGTTAGTGGAAGAAGTGACCCGAGCTTTCGCTGTTTGTGATGTAAAATGGGTCTCAATATAAATATAGCTATTTCTCTATTTTTATATCAATTCCCGAAAAAAAAATTGTACTCAATTAATTTCTTTATATTTGCATGAATTCTCAGGCTAATAGTAAGGACATGTTCCATTTCCGCAACGGTATCTTATAGATCCGTCTTAACACATGTTGCCAGTTTTACGGTCCTCACTCTGTGTATCGTAAGTTATTCTATACTAGATACAATATACATGGTTGAAAAGTATACATCTGAGTCAGCGCCCTCACACGGAAATTTAATGAACTAAAATTACAGTACACTGCATAAAATGAGGTCCAATTTAGTTTTTGTAGAACATATATATATATATATATATATATATATATATATATATATATATATATATATATATATATATATATATATACGATAGAAGTATTAGTGTCTGTGTGATTAACAATGGAATGAAATTATAGCGGCATTCAGACAAATCATAAGAATTTGAGGAAAATTAACTTCTTCGAGCGGGATTCGAACCCACGACCTTCCGTTTTCTAGACGGATGCTCTGCCACTGAGCTATCAAAGACCCTGGGTTCTCCATCGCAAATTTCGGAAGTCATTTATCTCAAATTCTATTGTTAGTTGTTATTATTCAATCGAGAACCTTCGGCGGTTTTCGACTGACAGAGGTGTTAGTTGGGAAGAATACACATTCATTATCATATGGTCTTAGTACCCAATTGTACCTTTCAACCGAAGCGTCGTCGATGTTTATCGACTTCAGCAGGTATCAGGTGTAGATACCAACCAGATGATTTCAAGCCGGAAAATTTACACGATAGAAGTATTAGTGTCTGTGTGATTAACAATGGAATGAAATTATAGCGGCATTCAGACAAATCATAAGAATTTGAAAAAAAATTAACTTCTTCGAGCGGGATTCGAACCCACGACCTTCCGTTTTCTAGACGGATGCTCTGCCACTGAGCTATCAAAGACCCTGGGTTCTCCATCGCAAATTTCGAGAGTCATTTATCTCAAATTCTATTGTTAGTTGTTATTATTCAATCGAGAACCTTCGGCGGTTTTCGACTGACAGAGGTGTTAGTTGGGAAGAATACACATTCATTATCATATGGTCTTAGTACCCAATTGTACCTTTCAACCGAAGCGTCGTCGATGTTTATCGACTTCAGCAGGTATCAGGTGTAGATACCAACCGGATGATTTCAAGCCGGAAAATTTACACGATAGAAGTATTAGTGTCTGTGTGATTAACAATGGAATGAAATTATAGCGGCATTCAGACAAATCATAAGAATTTGAGAAAAATTAACTTCTTCGAGCGGGATTCGAACCCACGACCTTCCGTTTTCTAGACGGATGCTCTGCCACTGAGCTATCAAAGACCCTGGGTTCTCCATCGCAAATTTCGGAAGTCATTTATCTCAAATTCTATTGTTAGTTGTTATTATTCAATCGAGAACCTTCGGCGGTTTTCGACTGACAGAGGTGTTAGTTGGGAAGGATACACATTCATCAGCTTGTCCGTAATTTTGGATTGTGAAATAAATCTTTCTAAGCGTGTATTTTTAGAAATGATACATTTAAATAATAATGACCATTCCATGAACAAAAAAACAGATTCAAATGGTCTTAGCAAAATTTACACCTGTTTGATTAAGTATGAGAAGGATAAGAAAAAATCACCCTCTATTTCGACTTTTCCACCGTGATCTAGAAGTCTAGAAGAACTTCCGGTTGAACCGCGTCTGGAATTTTTCTTCTTTCGAGGTTTCGGCTCCCACTTTGGAGCCATTCTCAAGACTTCTTGGCTTGGTGGCGAGGCCTAAGCTTCTTAACCCCCAGCACTCATCTTGACAGAGTGTGGTTTGGTGGATAGAGGGATGGTATTTATAGCTGTATGAGAATCCGACGTTGTTGAAACTGTCGGACTGTATACAGGTCTGGTTTGAGGAAGATTAATAAATGGATTTGTTCGAAAGGATGGATGATCATGGTTTCCAGGAATTGGGGAGCCCTTCTATCGCTTCGAGAATGATTCTGGAGTGGAGTGTTTTTGCTGTGGCAATGGTCTTCGTGTTGTTGAAGTCAATTATGTGTCCGGTTTCGTGGTGGTGTTTGAAGAGAGTCGAGGTCATGTCGTCCGAATTACGTACTGCTAGTTCGTGCTCGTAGGACCTGTTTGATACTCGTCGGTTCGTCTGTCCTATATATGTTCTCGGGCTGTCGTGGCAAGGAATTTCATATATTCCTTGTGATTCGTTGGGTATATTATCTTTAGTTGAGCGCAAACCTCTACATGGAAGATTTCGAGTCTGCGTTATGTGGTTGATATCTTTGCTATCTGGCCTCATGGAACCGAGAGCCTTCACACCTTCCTCGATCACCTCAACAATATTCACTTGTACTTGAAACTTGGTGGTTTTATTTATACGTGGTATTTATATGGAGTTCAACCTATTATTCATGATTGTGACTAAGTGGCTTGATTTTATTTTTCAAGATTTTTCAGTTGGTACAGAAGCAGAGTCAGAGCAAAAATTCGTGAATATATCCATTTTTTCATCCCCACCTGGGAATTCATGGTCCTTGTTGGGCTTGGTTCAAATAATTCATTTTCGAGAGGTTTCTACATTGTTCGAGTGATAATTCGTTTCTTCTCCTCTTCATTCTAATATGCCTCATTTTGAGACTGAATACTTACCGTGTAGAATTTGATGAGAAATAAAAATCAATATCTTTGTCCAATAAATAATCCACTTGTTGAAGACTAAGTTTTGCCTCAACATTCCTATCACACATGTTTTTTCTTCACTTATAATTACACGAGTGCCTTTTTTGCATCGAAGTAAACTTGACATTTCGATGAGAATTTTGTTGCTTGGCAACTCAACGAAAAAAACTGACTCTGAAAAAATTACCATTCCGTAGGACGAGTAATTTTTTCTGTCAGTTTTTGAGTTGATTTGCCGTGAGGCAACTGAACTCGAATCATAAATTTCAAGTTTACTTCGACGAAAAAAAAGCTCGAGTGTAATTCGGTACAACAATTTAATGAATACAGTTTAGATTATTCAATCCAACGGAAAAGTACAATTGTTAAAAACACAATTCTTATATCTCATTTTCATAGATCAGATATACTTTTTTGACAAATTGACAAAGACGCCGTCAAAGATTTGTTTATAATTCTGGTTGCCATGCTTTCAGGAGTTAGGTTCCGTTTTATAGCTGAAAAACTTAGGGCTAAGTTTTTTCGCAGTCATAATGTCAAAATCACGGCGGCTAATGGGATATTTTATACATGAGTTGAATTGTCGATTGGAATCAGTTATAGACTTTTTACAGCCATGCTTGTTTTGTCACCTCTTTCTTAATTTTCATCGCAGAAAGGAACAATAGGTCTCATAGATAAAACCGGTTTATGGAGTTTGGAAAGAGTATAGAATTTTGGAATCCCATCTTTGTATAAGGTGATGAGTTTCTTTTTTGTAAGTTCATCTACTTGACTGGACGTGAAAAAAGATTTCATGACAATCATATATTCATATTGAATTCGTGGTGAGGAGTCTTTTTTGAATTGATGATAACTGGATTGTTGTTTCACAGAAATTTCAACAAAAAGGAGCTCATTTTCATTGAAATGATCTCACTCTTGAGTAGGTTCAGCCTGCGTTCAAGTATCTCAATTAATTCTGATTTATATTCTTTTTCTGAATTCGAAAGTATTGATCTTAAACTGATACAAAATCTTCTTGATATACTGCTGAATTTAGTGTTTTGCCTGTGTTGTGTGGTGAATCACTCACAATATTCAAAAACAAGACACTAATTTCAGCAATATATCAATAAGATTTTGTACCAGGTTGGGATCGAAACATTTGGATTTGGCCATAGATATTAATCATAAATTGATAAAGATGCTTGAACGTAGGCTGAACCTACCCAAGAGTGAGATTATGTCACTGACAAATCAGCTCCTTTTTGTTGAATTTTTCAATGCTGAACAAAAGCGAATTAAATAACTCGAACAAGGAAACGCCTTTTTAAAAATATTTATTTTACAAAAAGAACGACTATCTCACAAGAGAGCAGACAAAAGAATGAACAGAATACATGGATTTGAATTGCAAGTTAACAAGTTGTCGTACAAGTGTAGATTAGGATTCCTGGGATGATGCTGCTGGGTCAGCAGAGTGAGTGACCGGGCTGTGGGAACGGTGACCACGTAACTCCTCCCTCCTTAGGCCGAAAAAATAATGGAATTATTTTGGCGGGTTGGAACCATTTCTGTTTCGTTCGTACTTTCTTCGTTTTCGGTAATTTTCGAACGGATTTTTCGGCATGGTATTATTTTTCTCCAGTTCGTCTTCTTCATTGAAATTATTAGAACCAATAATAGGGCTAAGGTCCCAATAAGCAGGCCGAAAATGTTGATGTTATTTTTGGGGTTCTTCGATTTGTTGATCGGAGTCAGTCGATCCGCTATATTGTTGATTTCATATATTTCGTCAACATTCAGTTTGGTGAAGTTTGGTGTTTCGTACATTCGTAAAGTTTCCTTTTCTTCGATTGGGAATTTGGGCAAGATTAGCGGTTTGCCTTGTAGTACTTTTATGTCGTTGACGAAAATTTTATTTTGGAGATGAATTTCGCAGGTCTCTGGAATCTTGACTAGGGTGGGTACGTTTATTTCGAAATGCCGGTCGGTTTTGCATTTCGAAAATACTTTTTCGTTCTGGACTGGAATTATCAACACTTCTTCTCGAGTGACTTGTTCGATTATTGACTCCGCTACATTGATCTGGATGGGATGGCAATCGTCAGTGGAATTTCCTTCAAGCAGGTGGGTCGTGCAGTGGTCTTCTGGAAAAAGATCTTCGGTGCAGAAGTACGTTTCTTCCAATACAGGACATGGGCTCGATTCGAACTGGATTTTCTTGTTGCCTCGTGCCAAATATGGGTATTTAGGAACAAAGGTATATCGGTTGTGAATGATAGGATATAGGTGGAAAAATTTAAGAACTTCGTTTCTAATAATCGGGACATGAATCGCAAAAATCAGTCTGTTATTTGAGAATGTTACTTGTGTACCAAAAAATTGATAATATGTCAACATATTATTGAATTTTGGTATATTCGAATCAGTGTACATGTTCGTCAAGTAATCGATCATTTCTTTCAGTTCTGAACTTGATATTATGGAGTTATGTAATGCATTCAATTTCGCGAATGTTATGGCGTCTTCCAGATTATCGATAAAAGTGATAATATTTTGGCAATCAAGATTGATTTGTGAAAGTATTCCTTGAAAGGTAATATATCTCATCAGATCCTTAATAGTTTTCTGAGTTGTTTCTTGGAATATCATCAAGCTGTTTTTCAGATTTTCTTGATTCGAATTGAGGGTATTTATGGTTTTATTGTAGTGAGAAATGAGTTTTTTCGATAGGGAAATTTGCATGTTGAGTTCATTTATCAAATTTTCTTGGTTTCGTTCTAATAGTGATATGCTTTCGTCGTATCTTTTTCCGTCATCGGCATCAAGTGTTCCAAATAACCAATTTTCAATTTTACCAATACCATTGATCAGGCCTCTTTTAGTTCGAATATGAGGTTGGAGGTTTTCGAATTTGTTTTTTGTTGTTTGAATAAGATACTCACTTCTGGTTAATAAGCTATTTGCCAATCCGTGATAGGAAATTGGGTTATTTATTTCTCCCTTCTCAAAAGTATTTTTTATCAATTTGAAATAGTCGTCTAGATTGTTCAATTGGGTTATTATAGGACTTAGTTCTATATAATGTAAAAATGTATGTTTAGTGTATATTATTTTTGAGTTTCCTAGTTGGATAGGAAGAATGGGGTTGGTTAAAGGGGTGGTTTGGATGTCTTCTTCACTGCTTTGTACTTGGAGTACGTGAAGTAGAAGGTATAGGATCGGTGTATATGTCTGCATGATCGTTGTGTTTCTGTAACAAAGGTGTTTTTGTCATTTTTGGTTTTCTGGCAATTGTTTTGTGATAAGTGCCTTTGTTCGTTTTCAGCTTTATGTCGGTTTCTTTGAGTATTTTTGTCTGTTTGAATTTAGGTCGATCTTTATTACGCGCTTTTGTTCTTACGTATGCAATTTGTTCATCGTGAAAATTTGGAGGTTCATGTCTTTTCGTATTTCTTTCGGATATAATTTTTTCTTTGGTGGTTTGGTTAGAATTTTTTATTACTTCGTATAGTTTTTGGGCGTTCTCTTTGTGTTTTTGAACATAATCAGATACTATGATATGGTCATTAAGGTCAAATGGATTGTTAGTATTTATATGACCTTTGATAATTTCGAAAGGTGTGAATTTAGTGACATTATGTATCGAGTTGTTATATCCTAGAACTGCTCTTTTCATTAACTGTTCTGGGGTGAAATTTTTTCCTTCTTCTTTCAAACATCTATAGTGTTCGATCAAAGTAGAGTGAAATCTCTCGACTGGAGAGTTTGAATTACTATTTTTCGATGTCGTGTAGTGTAGTTCGATGTTATAAATTTTACAAAAATTCTCTAGATCTTTATTTTTGAATTCGGTACCCCTATCCGTGGTAATTTTCAGTGGTAGGCCATGATGAGTGATGAAATTGATAAGGTTTTCCAGTACTAATACTCCTGTTAACGATTTGAGTGGATATGCTTGACCATAGCGAGAGAATGTGTCAATAATTGTCGTGAAAGTTTGTTTCGAAATTTGGAAAGAATCTATGTGGATGTGTTCGAATGGTTTCGAGGTTGTAGGTGTTAAATTAAATTTGATGACAGGTGGGTTTCTGTCATATTTATTTTTTTGGCAAGTCTCGCAATTATTGATAAAGTTCTGTATATCGTCTGACATTTTTGGCCAATAAAATCGTGAACTAAGAGATGATTTCATTTCATTTATACCTCTGTGACAAGTTTTTGTGGTATGGTACATTTCAAGTTTTTCTTTTTGTTCGTTAAGAGTTTCTATATCTGTCAGGAAGGTTGGGCAATGAACAATTTTGAAAGAAGAATTTTTAAATAAATTTTGGATGGTTGTACTGAAAATTTGTGATACTGCAGGATTTTTGAAATGAAATGCAAATGTTTGTTTCGGGTCAATGAATTCTTTGAGAAGTTTGATGATGTTTTGTGTCATGTTTCTGGATGAAATGGTTACATAAGTACGGAAATTGTCAAAAACTTTTTCTACTCTGCATTGAATATTTTCGATATCACCGACTGCAACGATAATTTGATTTTTATATGTATTAACTGATCTTTCTGAAATTGGGATTTTGAAAATAGGTTCCTCGAGAGAGGTATGAACAGTCTCTAAATCTGAGGGGGCATTGTTTTCCGCTGGTTTTGGAGGAACAATTTGGATATCAGATAGTATATTGATTCGTTTTTCTGGCTTGATGGGTTCTAAAATTTCGTTCAAAAGGTCGTTGTCTAAAACAGGAAGATCGCTGGGATTGTTGAGGAAATCACCAATGATTTCATTTGAATCACCAGGGTTGTTTTCGACTGAGAGGGTTTCTAGTGCGTTCAAATCAACATTAATGGGTATTCTGGAAAGGGCATCGGCTGCTTTATTAGAAAGTCCTTTTTTATACTTTATAACATAGTCGAATTCTTCCAATTTCAAACGCCATCGCACAAGCCTAGAATTCGGTTCTTTTAATGAGAAAAGCCATTGAAGGGGCTTGTGATCGGTGAAAATTTCGAATCGTTTTCCGAAAAGGTAGGGTCTGAAATACTTACAACTCCAAACGATAGCAAGAAGCTCTTTCTCAATGGTTGAATAATTTATTTCAGGTGGATCGAGAGTTCGAGAGGCATAACAAATCGGGTGACCATTTTGTGACAGAATGGATCCAATGGCATAATTAGAGGCATCGGTGGTAACTTGAAATGGTTTTTCGAAGTCTGGGTATGCAAGAACAGGTTCGGATGTTAATATCGATTTACAAGTATTGAAGCAATTGATGAATTCTCTAGTATGTTCTACTTTGGCATTCTTTTTTAAGCAGTTCGTCAGGGGTTTTGTAAGTTTGGCAAAGTTGTTTATAAATTTTCGATAATATCCTAATAGACCTAAAAATGATTTTATTTCCCTTTGAGTTCTAGGGATCGGAAAATTCTGAACAGCTTTAATTTTTTTTGGATTTGGCTTTATGCCTTCGGGGGTGATGATATGGCCTAGAAATTCCACTTCTTTTCGTAGAAATTCTGTTTTATCGAGTTGAATTTTGAAGCGTGCTTCGCGTAATTTGGAAAAGACAAGTTTGAGGTTTTGTATGTGTTCCTGAAGTCCCGTGCTGAAAATTATTATATCGTCCATATATACCATACATACTTTATTTTGTAAGTCTTTCAGAACTTCGTCAAGAACTCTCTGAAGACTTGATGGAGCGTTTTTCAATCCGTAGGGCATGCGTACAAACTCGTAGTGTCCGTGCTCGGTATTAAAAGCCGTTTTTTCTATAGAATTTTGAGCCATTTCGATTTGATGAAAACTACTCGCCAAATCGAGGGTGGAAAAATATTGTGCTCTACCTAGTTTATCTAATATGTCATTAATATTTGGGAGTGGGTATCGATCGCTGATCGTTTTGTCATTGATTTTCCGGTAATCAACTACCACTCGCCATTTTGGCTTTCCGGAAGAATCCAGTTTTTTGGGGACTATCCAGATGGGCGAACACCATGGACTAGAACTCGGCCTAATTATATTTTTTTCAAGCATATCATTTATTTGGCGTTGGACTTCTTTTTTATGAATATGTGGGTACCGGTACGATTTGCTATGAACAGGAATTTCATCGGTTGTTCTAATTTCGTGTTTAATTTTTGATGTAAATGTGAGTTCGTCTCCGGGTTTGAAAAATATATCTGAAAATTCTTTACATAATTTCCTGATAGCTTGTTTTTCTTCGGTGTTCATATGGTCCGTCCTTATCAAGTCGTTTATGTTAATTTCATTTTTATTTTTTTGTGAGTCTCTCGGTATATTTTCAAAGGTTTCAAAAGAGTATATTTCGAATGTTGATCGTTCAAAATTTTGTACTGGAAGTGGTTCTTTCAATTTAACTGAAATTGTTTGATCGGTGGGGTTCTGAACTTCCATAAGGGCATATCCGTTTTTAGAAACAGTCAAAATTTGTGGAATATAAAGATCATTTAGGGTACCTTCAACAGTGAGAACTTCGCCGTCGGCTATAGAAACGGGCAGATACTTAATTATTCTTTCTTGTGGATTAACAGAAAAAGAAAAACAAGTATCTGTGGATTTTCTGAATTTAAAAGGTATTTCTACGTGATTCCCGACTAATCTTTTATTCAAAAGATCAATATTGAGATTCATATTTATCAAATCTGACAGTCCTAAAACTCCGTCAAAAAATTCGTGAAAATCGAATAGTATGAAGTTTATTTCATAGTTGGTGTTGAATTCGGAGAATGCTGGTAATAGAGCTTGATATCTTACTTTTTGACTCCCTACTGCTGTTTTGATAATTGTATTTGAGTGGTAAATTTTGTGTGGGTAAAATTTTTCGACAATTGATGGTTTAATAATCGATCTCGAGCTTCCCGTATCAATTAATAGTTTTATTATTCTGTTTTTATACTTCAGTTCGACGTAAGGCAAGGCATTACTACAGAATAAATGGATTTCGGTTAAGGTGGGCATTCTGGTTGGTTTATTGATTGAAAATTTACAGGTTCGTCATTGTCGATGTCTTGGTGGTACTCGTTTTGAAAGTTTTGTTGGTTGTGAGAATACGCGATATGATCTGTATAATAGTTTTCATCTGTCGAGTATTGATTTTCGAATAACTCTTGGTTAGTCTCGTTATAGTCAGGTGAGTCCTCGTATTCGTTTGAAAAGAGTTCCTCGGAAACAAAATTTGGTCTTTGGTTTGATGTAAAGAAATTTTGTGAATTTTGATAATTATTTGGGTGTTTGAAGTTAGTTTGTTGGGGAAAAGGTCTTTGAGATATTCTTGTTGGATTTCTTGACGTGGTTGACATTGGTTGGGGTTTTGGTAATTGGTTTGAAGGAATATTTTTTGGTTTGAAAACATTTTGGGGAGGTCCAAACACTTCGCGATTTGTGGGGTATCTTTGAGGTGGAAGTTGTTTGGGTTGGATATTGATTGGTTGATTGGGCCAGTTGGGCGTCGTTGAAAAATTAGAATTGAAAACTTTTTGGTCGTTTCTTGGATAAAAATTTGACATGGGTGTGTTTTCGTTCGGGTTTAATGGTCTTTGAGGTTTAGAAATGTTGGTATTGAGGTATTGACGATTGGAAACATTGAATTTGGGTTTGTAATCATTAAGTGATTACATTTTCTCAAAATTCTCGAATTCGTTTACATATGCTATCGCATCTTCTAATGAAGCAGGTTTCTTAAGATGCATATTATTTCTAAGTGTACCTGAACAGCCTGCAATGAATGTACTGAGGGCAACTTTATGATAATGAGTTATTTGGCACAACTTTTCACCTTGATTGAGATTTGGGTCATTGCTTACTCTTTGTACAACACTACTTCTCAATAATTGTAATCTTGTACCAAAAGAAGTAAGATCTTCCCCTCTATAAGGCCTATTTCTAGTGAGTTCTTGAACTAAACAGTCTAAATCTCTCCTATCGGAAAAACATTGTTGTAACGCGGCTTTCAGAGTATCCCAAGTATTGAGTTCGGCTCTGTTTCCTACCATATACTCAGCTTTACCTATTAATTTTTCTTGAATACACTCGAGAATATGATTATCGAGTTCAACATTGTTATAGGTTTTATATGTATTCACTAAATTGTCACATCTATCGATAAATCTATTCAATGTGTTGCTATCACCATCAAATTGTTTCAAGTTACTGATTCTAGATTTGAATAAATTCCAATCTACTACTCGAGCTTGAGGTTGATCTACTGGTGGAACCATTGTTGAAATATTTGGATTTGATTCGATAGTGTCAAAATTTACTAGGTTATTTTGAAATGATAATGTACTTAATCTTGTTGAAATGTCTTCGATATCTGTCATTAAATTATTATTTCATTGATTGACAGAGGAAAAAAAAATCCTAAATTAATTGTCTCGAATAGACAGCGATTCTAACTATCTTCACCGAAGTCCTTAAACAGAGGGTTCGGAAAGGCGAGAAGGAAATATTTGGCACTTACAGTACGAGTATTCGGGTCTGCAGTTTCCAGTTTCCTCTCCGTTGATTCTTTGTAGTTCTCCTGGAGGTGGATCGTCTCGTCGTCCGCTCGTTCGGGTCGGTCCTTGAAGGGTTGTTGAATTTGTGCTGAAGGGGTTGAAACTCCACGACGCAAATTTTCTTCTTCGCGCTGCACAAATCCTACTGACTGCGCCAATTAAATAACTCGAACAAGGAAACGCCTTTTTAAAAATATTTATTTTACAAAAAGAACGACTATCTCACAAGAGAGCAGACAAAAGAATGAACAGAATACATGGATTTGAATTGCAAGTTAACAAGTTGTCGTACAAGTGTAGATTAGGATTCCTGGGATGATGCTGCTGGGTCAGCAGAGTGAGTGACCGGGCTGTGGGAACGGTGACCACGTAACTAGCGACTACTTCTCAATCCAGTGCGTCACTGATGTTATTTTTTATCTAATAAACAAGACCACTTCAATATGGCAAGCAAACTTGGTCTAATACCTATAATACCCACCGTTTGAATCCCTAATACAGCTGATACGTCTTCAGAATATCAACGACAAACAGAATGGAACCCACTTGGACTTCCGGGCTTTAATTGAAGTCGTTGCTTACAAAGTACGCCAGTTGAAAAGATATATGTTCAAACGAGGGTGGAAACGCTCAACGGCACCTCGAAAAAGCTTATATAGACTTACCGAGCTAAGTAAATTGAACTTTCTATTACCACACGAGCATTCACCTTTCGTGAACATGCAAATGTAAAAATTCGTTTATTTCTTGCAGTTCACTCTTTAACTCCGTTCAGCAGTTTATTTGTTTGAGTGGCATGTTCTTTCCAGAGCCTCTTAGTGTAATCAGGTTCTGTTTGACCTGGCCGTGTACGTGCTTTGAAAAGTTTCAGAGGAAAAGTAAACTTCGAGGGATTACACGAAGTTATTTCATACCAAGCGATGCAGAGTATAATCAATCAGAAAAAGTGTATTGTAGAGGATTGATATTAGCCCAATGAATTCGTTAGTTAGAAGTAAAAGATTTTCATTCGTGAAACATTGTCTCTTTTCGACACTGAAATGCGTTACAGAATGTCAATCTAGTATCAGACCGAATACAAACTAGTCCAAGGACCCCGCATACCTTATATGTGTAAATGGGTTTGCGTTATATTCCTTGGATATCAATATATTGTAGAAACGATCATTTCGAGGTAATATTCCAATGGGTGCAACACAATCCCATCACTAGTTGTCGAGTTACATATGGAAAATATTTTCACTTTTGATCACTCCGATTCTCCCAATTGTGAATTCATTGTGATTTTATTCTGTGTGGTTGTTCCTAGTGTGACAAATTCATGAGAAATTTATTTCCAAATATTTTCGTAGTACGGGCATGCGCGCATACAAGGGGGGTGGGGTATTGGGGGTGATTACCCCCCGCGCGATCGAAGAAAATTCAGTGTTCCAATCTGAATTAATGATAAGATTCACAAAATGAATCTTATTCCATTCACCTCATACCTATCTTAATATAATCATCTGAAATATTTCTTCCTTGAAAAAAAAAATCCGCCTGCTGCGCCTTTATATTTTCTGTCACTCTCGCGACACGAATTGCCCCCCTCATCCCAATGAAGACACATATGTCTGCCATATACCATTTGGAGTTCACCGAAACAAATTTGAGACATTTCAATGATCTCCGTTTGGTATATTTCTGACATATAATTCAAAACCTACCTGTACCTTTCAAATGGCATATCATACACATATCGGACATATAAGAGAGCTGAATTTGTTACTGTGCTAGATGGTTTCATTGCAACAACTTTGTTCGTTTTATGACATATGTATGGGTTCGAAATTTGTACATATAGACACAGAACACCCTACCTACACAGAAGCGCAACTTGAAGGCGGTCCCTTTGATCTTTTGGGTCAATTTTTCGTAACCTTGATTCAAAGCTTGGCTTGTATAATGTCATTTCTTGGCGGTAAATTCAAACTGTCGGTTGGGATACAGTTCAAGTGATACACCTTTGTAAACTTTATAGACTGAGCATTTCTGCTTCTGAACTGCAATTGGGGCAGTTTTAATTCCATTTGAAGATACGACCCTGGGAAGGTCTTAATAATTCAGAACTTACATTTACCCTATTAAATTTGTCTAAATGCTTCGTTGATCAGCAATCTACATTCCCTTATTCTCAACAAATATAAACGGAGAATTTGGATGATTACCAAAATAATTTCAGTGAATAGGCTTACTGTTTTTTTGCACCTTCAAAAAAAATAGATAGAGAAGTGGTGTAGGCAGCTATTTGATGTTCGAATAGTTTAGTGAAGAGTAATCAACTCAAATCAACTGAATTTTGCAGGAACGAACGTTTAAAACTACTCTTATCATGCTTTCATCCGATATCAATAAAATTTATCAGTAATAATAACCCAAGGACATTGATAATTGTTCGAAAAATTTTTAACACCCTAACAACACAATTGTGAGGTTGACAATATACAAGCCAAGCTTTCGTTTCGGTCGGAACGCTTCAGTTGCGCTTCTGTGTAGATAGGGTGTTCTGTGATATAGATGAACATTGCACGCCATTGATCATGATATGAACCAGATATGTACCGGATATATAAGTTACCCAAATAATGAAAGGTACTCGAAAATTTTCAGAAAACAACTTTTTTTATGTCACGAAACATTATTTTCCAGTTAACGACTGGTAAAAGAAGGCTGTGATCTGTCAGACTGGCTCAAGCGCTCAGGCCAAGATTTTTCAGATTTTTGTATTTGTGGTTATATTATCATGTTTGTGTTTGGGAAACTTTGATAGAAGTTCAGGTACCACCAGAATTCGAGCACATTTTGAAACTGTATCATCTTGATATCAATGTTTGTGCTGAATTGTGAGATGTGTGTTCTGCATATGAGTTGAGTTCATTTAGTGCGAAAAATGTCTGGAAAAATACTTCTATGAACTAAGCAGTCTGCAGAAACATCGTAAACTTCCGCAAAGTGATATGCTCTGGATCCCTCAAGTGATAAACCATAGTTTTCATCATCAGCGAATAGCGAATAGAGAGCTTTCTCAGAATACGTCTGAGGTTAGAGTGTTTTCGTGGTAAGTGTCTTAGGTGTTGTGTTTCTTTCATTACATCTACATTGCGGAAGTAATGATTCATTATGGGTAACATTATCTGTACAGTTCTTCTGCAACTGCTAGTGGTTCGTTTCCACTCCTAATTTTTTACTACTTCTTTTCATAAATACGTTATAAATAACTTTTATACAGATTTTTCTTTATATTCATTTGATTCACAATTTACGTGATTAATAATACTTCATTATATCGATGATCCTATCGAACCATCCTTATTTCCCTTTTATTCTCATTACCTTGTGCCGACCCTGTCCTATTTACTTCGACGGCCAGGCGGTAGTACCAGGAAAAAAAGGAAGTCGAACATCGCGGTGGATTTTGGTTCATCTATGAGAGACAAGATATATATCGTTTTTTCACCGAGTGCCATTGCGGTCGACGTGCGAATTTATATGCATACATTTTGGTTATAATCATTAAACCAAGTGCGTTTCTACATACATTTACAGACAATCTGTTCCTGCCTACCTTCCCTATTATTATCAATAGGTGAGTCGAAACTATTTTACATTTCTACCATTGTCTATATTTTCGAACATCATACAAGAACAAATCCCTTTTTATTGACGAATCTCAGTGTCAGGTAAACCCTACTAGCGTCCCTATCTATTACACCACATCATCGTAAAAATTCATGGTCCTTCGAGCCGGATTTGGTAACCGGGACATTTAGATTCGTTATTGTGAGGAATTTGTTATTGAATAAATTTTGTATGCAATTTGAATAATTTCTTCAACCATACTTTCATTTTTTCAGTTAATATATTTGATTTGTTTCTAGTAATATCAGATATTATCATTCATAATAAAAACTGTTGCCGTGTTGCGAACTCATTTTTTGCCTGTATAAAAAGGAGTCAAAAACACATTGTACCGATAGTTGTCAGCGTTAAGCGATTGTGTTGAATAAATTTAGATTTATTTCTTGCCGAGATTATTTGATTGTATCTTTATTTCTCTTTCAATTTCTACATCATGACTGCTTTGGAGGAAAAGATTTCTCGTGCCAAAGCATTAAGAACTAGTGCCTTGATTCATTTTAAGTTAATTGAAACTTCTGCAAGAAGTGCTATACAGGATGAATCAGTTCAGATGAAGTTTAAAGTTAGTTATCGTAATATGAAAATGGTTATTAAGGATTTTGAAAAACATCATAATTCATTGATAACTTTGATCTCAAATGAAACAAATGAGTTGGACAAGGAAAATAAAATTTTTGACGATTTTACTCAACGTTGCACTGAAGTAGAAACCATTTATTACGAACTATTTGAACTTCCATTAGAGGACAAAAATATGGATTCAACTCATGCTCCTAACCTGAATAGCACTTCAATAATTCCTTATGAAACTCATCATTTACCGAAATTAAAATTGAAAACATTTTGCGGTGACATGGCAGAATTTCCTGCATTTCATCAAATGTTCGTCTCCTCTGTTCATGCTAACCGTGCAATATCCAACACGGAAAAATTCAATTACTTAATTTCTGTTCTGAGTGGACCCGCTTTGGAACTGATTGAAGACATTTCAGTTGTTCCAGAAAATTATATAACTGCTTATAATATTGTTTTGCAAAGGTATAATAATAAACGCGAACAAGCCTTTGCTCATTGGCACAAGATAAAATCTTTTCCACCAATGCAAACAGGGGACGTTACTTCTTTGCGAAATCTTATGCTTACTTTCACAAAAAATCTTGCCGTTTTGAAAATAATGGGATTGGAAACTGATAAATGGAGTTTTATATTGTCCTATATGTTGCTAAATCGTTTGGATCCAGAAACGCAAAAATCTTTCGAACAAAAACATGCTTCCAATGATATTCCTAGGTTTGAAGATCTCCAATCTTTTATTGAAAAACAGTGTATTGCCCTAGATGCCGCAAGTGTTTGTTCTGCATCGTCAGTGAAATCTAGTAAACATTACAGTAAAACTAATATTTCTAATAATGCTCGTAGTAATTCCCACAAACATAATAATAGCCGTTTCATGCAAAATAAATCTGCCTTTTTAGTTCAATCGACTGAAGATAATAAATGCTTCTTATGCGATTCGAATCATATAATTTTTCATTGCTCCATTTTCAAATCCAAAAATCCCAATCAAAGATTTGAAATAATCAAACAGAAAAAGGCCTGTGTAAATTGTTTAGCTACTTCTCATAACACTGCTCATTGCACTTCAAATGGAAAATGCAAAATTTGTCAGAAGTCTCATCATACTATGCTTCATTTCGATACCAAAAATCTGCTAGCAACAGCACCTCAAATACAACCCCAGAAATAAGTTCAGGTTCATGTACTAATAATAGTAATAGTCCTATTGATGAAAATCATCAACTCTCACGTGTTGGCATGTTGCTTAATGCTGATAATGAAATACTTTTATCTACAGCCATGGTTAAGATTAAAGACAATTTTAATCAGTGGCATACAGTACGAGCGGTTCTTGACTGCGGCGCACAATCTTCTTTCATTACGAGAGCCACTGCAAACAAACTGGGTTTGAAAAAATTTGGTGTTTCTATGTCATTACAAGGGTTGGGAGAGATGTTTTCCTCTGCGCAATCAGGAGTCAATTGTACAATTTCTTACTCAACCTGATTATTTTTGCACTTTGGAAATGGTTATTATTGATAAAATTTCTGATGAACTTCCATCCACTTCATTTTCACTACAAGATTTACCTTTCATTGAGAACCTAGATTTAGCTGACTCCAACTTCAATAAAAAATCTAAAATAGATATACTCTTGGGCAATGATATTTTTCCTTATATCTTAAGAGATGGAAAATTTATAGCAGGTGATAATAAACCTGTTTACTTAAATACTGTTTTTGGGCGGACTTCAATGGGTAAATTACCTCAATCTGTTTCAAAAACAAATTACAGTAAAATACGTTCTTTTTTTACTACAGTAACAAATCCTACTTTAGATAATATTTTGCAAAAATTTTGGAATTTAGAAGAAGTTCCACAAGCTGAAGCGATATCACTTGATGATAAATTCTGTGAAAATTATTATACTCAAACTACAACTCGTACTCCTGATGGCAAGTATGTAGTTGCTTTGCCCTTTAAAATAACTAATCCAGATTTTGGAAATACGCGAGAAATTGCTATGCGTCGTTTTTCATCACTAGAGAAACGTCTTTTACAAAATACAGAATTACATGTTGCTTATTCGAATGTCTAACGTGATTATTTGGAGCAAAGTCATATGACCAAAGTGTCTGTACCTCATACATCAAATCTTGGTAGTTATTTTTATATTCCTCATCATGCAGTAATAAAGAAGGAATCTTCGACTACACCATTGAGAGTAGTGTTCGATGCATCCAGTCATGATGTCAATAAACCTTCTCTGAACCAGACTTTATATGTTGGTTCTGAGTTGCAAAAAGATTTGGTTAAATTATTAATTATATTTCGTACTCATAAATATGTTTTTGCGTGTAATATACGCCAGATGTACAGGATGATTTGGATATCCGAAAATCATCGTCAATTTCAACGTATACTGTGGCGGTTTTCTCCTTCAGAACCTATTTCAGATTATGAGTTGAATACAGTCACCTTCGGAGTTAATTGCTCCCCATTTTTGGCATTACGTACTATTGTACAACTTGCTGAAGAATACAGTAGAAAATATCCTTTAGCTTCCAAATTATGGAAACAATCATCATACGTTGATGATATTCTAGACGGAGATAATTCTCTCAACGTTCTTAATATAATGAAAAATGAATTGATCGAGTTACTGCGCGAAGGAGGTTTTGAAGCTCGTAAGTGGGTGAGCAACTCATTTGAAATTTTACAGGATTTACCGGATTCACAAAAACATAATATTAATGTTTCATTAGATCTAGAAAATGATAACATTTTAAAGATTTTAGGGTTACAGTGGAATCCTACTCATGACACATTTTCTTTTCGATTAATGTTACAAATAACAATTGCACTAAGCGTGATATTCTGTCAGATCTAGCAAGGATTTTCGATCCTTTGGGAATTTCAACCCCAGTAACATTTTTTGCAAAGTTGTTATACAACGCCTTTGGACTTTAGGTCTAGGTTGGGATGATAAACCTCCCTCTGATATCCTATTCAAATGGAAAAAATATAAGTCTGAGTTGAAAATAATACAAAACATTGCAATACCACGTGAAATGATTACTCTTCATGCCTCTGGCTATAAATTATTTGGTTTCTGTGATGCTTCCATTAAGGGTTATTGCGGTGTTGTTTATGTTCGAATGACTTATGAAAACTCCGAAATTAGAACTTATCTAGTTTGCGCAAAATCAAAGGTTGCACCTTTGAAACAGTTAACGGTACCACGGCTAGAACTTTGTGCTGCAGTATTGTTGTCCAAACTGATGCGTTTTGTTATTGAAACCTTTGAAAATACAATTCATTTTAATGAAATATTTGCTTTTACTGATAGTTCAGTAACCTTACAATGGATAAAGAGTTCTCCTCATTGTTGGCAGACCTTTGTCGGCAATCGGATTTCCTATATTCAAGAGCGACTTCCACCTAGTGTCTGGTATCACATTTCATCGGAATATAATCCTGCTGATTGTGGGTCACGTGGTATCTTTCCAAATGAGTTAATTGATAATTCTTTGTGGTGGAACGGGCCTCCTTTTCTAAAAGATATTCATTCATCTTGGAATTTTCATACTTTTTTGCCCCATGTACATACAGAAAATAATTATAAAAATTAACATATCATTAAAGAAAAAAGGAATATTGTATTGAATGTAACTACTACACGACACATTATCGATGATCTCTTGGAGAGATTCAGTTTCTTTTCTAAAATAACAAGAATATTTGCTTTTATTCTTCGTGCTGTTTACAACTCTAAAAATTACAGAGTCCGAAAATTGGGTAACATAACTTCATACGAGTTACACGAAGCCGTACTTCTTGCGACTTCCCATATTCAGTCTGTATAGTTTAATAAAGAAATAAATTTAGTGAAAACCAAAGGTACATTAACTAAATATTTTGCTTCTTTGAATCCTTTTATTGACGAGAAGGGTTTATTGCGAGTAGGTGGAAGAATATCATATTCAGATGCTTCTTATGATAAGAAATTTCCTATTCTTCTACCCAATAATTCAAATTTCACCACCCTGCTAATTTATGACATACATGTTACTTATTTACATTGTGGTATACAGACTACGCATTTCTTATTATCTCAAAATTTTCGGATAGTTTCTGCGAAAAACCTCATCAGAAAGGTTTTAAGTAAATGCCATACGTGTTGGAAAATTCAACCTAAATCATTACAGCCCCCTATGGGCAATTTACCAAAATTTAGAATTTCTCAAGCAAAGGCCTTTTCAAATGTGGGCGTTGATTTTTGTGGCCCCTTTTCCATAACAGCGTCACGGATTCGGGGAAACCAGGTATTAAAATCATACGTTTGTTTATTTATTTGCTGCGCCACTAAGGCAGTACACATAGAATTAGTCTCTGATATGTCATCTGAAGCATTTTTGGCCGCACTACGTCGATTTATCGCGAGAAGAGGCAAATGCCAGAATATGTATTCTGATTGTGGCACTAATTTCATTGGTGCCGATACCTATTTACGTCAGATTTTCAGTGAAGCCACAAGGTCGGAATCTATATCCTGGCATTTCAACCCTCCTTACGCGCCTCACATGGGCGGAATCTGGGAGGCAAATATAAAGTCTTTCAAGACCCATCTCTTACGAGTGGTTGGGCATCAGATTTTGACATACGAGGAGTTAAATACAGTTGTCATACAAATCGAGTCAATTTTGAATTCTAGACCGTTATGCCCAATGAGCTCAGATCCAAATGATTTAGCAGTAATTACTCCGGGACATTTCTTGACTTCAGTGGCTCTTACTAACATCTCTGACCCTGATACGTCACATTTACAACTTAATCGCCTAACACGTTGGCAACTATTGCAAAGACTCCATCGTGATTTTTGGAAACGATGGAATCAGGAATATTTACAAACTTTGCAGCAGAGAGCCAAATGGACAAGCCCTTTGGAGTCTATTACTCCAGGTACAATGGTTGTGATTAAAAATGACAATACTCATCCTTTGGAATGGCCACTAGGCCGAATAACTGAATTAATTTCGAGTGCCGATGGTATACCGAGAGTTGCCGTGATTAAAACAACTAAAGGTCTCATTAAAAGACCTCTAATTAAATTATGTCTTTCACCATATAGAGATTAGTTCTGAAAATGCCCTAAGCATTTTCAGGGGGGTGAGAAATGGTTCGTTTCCACTCCTAATTTTTTACTTCTTCTTTTCATAAATACGTTATAAATAACTTTTATACAGATTTTTCTTTATATTCATTTGCATTCACAATTTACGTGATTAATAATACTTCATTATATCGATGATCCTATCGAACCATCCTTATTTTCCTTTTATTCTCATTACCTTGTGCCGACCCTGTCCTATTCACTTCGTCGGCCAGGCGGTAGTACCAGGAAAAAAAGGAAGTCGAACATCGAGGTGGATTTTGGTTCATCATGAGAGACAAGATATATTCGTTTTTTCACCGAGTGCCATTGCGGTCGACGTGCGAATTTATATGCATACATTTTGGTTATAATCATTAGACCAAGTGCGTTTCTACATACATTTACAGACAATCGGTTCGTGCCTACCTTCCCTATTATTATCAATAGGTGAGTCGAAACTACTTTACATTTCTACCATTGTCTATATTTTCGAACATCATAGAAGAAAATTATTGTTCCAAGAGGGCATGCATTTTGAACTATTAGCTTTATGAAGTATTTGAAATGCTGAATTATTCTTTGAAAATGAGTTATCAAACCAACTTTTTATTTGTACCTTGTGAACAGTGAACACTAATCTGTAGTCAAACGCAATTCTGTCTTTTCGACTGAAGCAGCTATGACCTTTTCACTATCAATTGAGGTTCTGCCTCCTGTTCCGAATAAAATAATTAAGATACATGATAATATTTACTATGTCACTGTTAAACCTCATTTAATTTATCATACATAACACCATTAACGTTGGACACATCTGTATTTGAGAAACAAAGGTGCATTTTATTGATAAAAGACATCTCAGGGATAGCAATAAAATTAAAGAGGCCACTAAAATGTTTTTGAATGCACAGGATGTTTTTATCTCGATTTCCAGAATAACCTTTATGAATTTGACCAATTTTCTGAAAGAATAAACATTGGCTGAAGAGAACTGAACAACCTGTTCAAAATGCAGAAAAAAAGTCGAAAGGTGCTGTGGTGAACAGGATTTTGTGTATCTTAATAGTTTTTTTGGTACAAAATAGAAGATAATATATCTCTTTTCGAGTCTCTTTTATGACTTCACTGGGTCAGAACATTCGAACGAATAGAGAGTGCATCATTTTGTCTTCAGATTCAAGTGCAGCTTGTTAAAATATTTGAGCCAACTATATTGGTTTGATTTTTTGACAAATAATTCCTAGATCTAATTGATGTTGCTTGTTATTGGACTGTAGAAAATATTCCTAGTTTTCAAATGTTTCAGTACTGTTCCCTTTCAGATTTTTTTTTCAGTACATTGCCATTAATTCTTAATGAATATAAAACAGATCATTATTTCAGAATCTTGGAGCACTGCGAGGAGCACTGCTAGGAAAAAGGCGGTGTGTTTGTCGGAATAAGATGAACAGTCTTTTCGGAGAGAATGGGGGCACAGCTAAGAAATATACATTCAAGCACAAAGATGAAAATGATTCTGACGATTCAGAAGAAGAAATTATTGGTAATTATTTGTATTCATCAAAACATTTCCTGAAAATATAAGAAGAATGTAGTTGAATGAAACTGTTATGTTCTATTGTCCATAATTTCTTTTTGAGGTGGTAATATATTGAAATGCTATAAAATGAATGTATAAAACAGTACAACAGTGATTCAGTTGATTTTTGCTCCCCAATCTTTTTACATTTAATAGCAAATATACCATTTTGCCCTAAGAATATATAATTTGAATTAAATCTGTTTTACTTATTGTTTTTAGTGGAGATACAACATATTTATGGACACAACAATATGTAGCCCTCCATAAAGAAAAAAATGGACAATGAAAACATTCTTTTCTTCCTATGTTTTCAGGAAATGTTGTAATTTTTATTATATCTGAAATCATCAAAAATAATCAAGATACATCAATTGAGTTTCAAACTATTATTACTTACAGCTGATTAACCATAATTTCCCCTTTTAAATCGTCTGAATCATTTGCATTTATTCTTGAATGTCTGTTTTTTGCTCTGTGACCCCTTCCTTTTGGAAAATACTGTTCACTCATTTCTGACACACACACACCGCCTTTTTAACCAATTGAATTTCTGAAAGGGAGTAGTCCAACAAGCAGCCTCAGTAAGATCCATGAATTATTAGCCAAAAAATGCAAGTAGATCTATGAATAATTAGTCAAGAAATGAAACCAATATAGTTTGCTCACCTAACGAAAACAATACCTATATCCTGACCTATTCAATCTGAAATTAAATCCCAACACATTGAACATCAAATAGGCCTACTATCTGTAATAATGAATATCAACACAATGAAATATAATTTCAGAGAGTTCGTTCAACCTACAGCACCTAGTTATATTTTTTTACAGAAAGTCAGATATTTTGACTATGGTATAGGGAAACACGTGCGAAATGAATTTATCCTGCTCGAGGAAGATTTCATATAGCGAAATACATTTTGCCATTCTGTAAACCAATTGTCAGAATTTTGTATAGAAAACTGATATTTTTGGTTGACATGGATTTTTTAGTATCGCCCAGTCAATTCAATTGGTGTAACATTGAATTAATAATTTCAGCTGCTGTAGCAGACAACTGCCCTCATTTGCTGGAAGAGTTCGAGAATATAGTGAGTGAATGGTTGCGGCAGTCAAAGCTGAGGTTTTTCAAGGGAGAACCATGAAAGGCAATTAATGATGAAATGGAATGTGTTTTGGTTTTGAAATATGTTTGTTAAGTATTGACAGAAAATATATGATTCATTGCAATTCATTTCATTTTATCTGGGTATTGAAAAACCAATAGAGTTGATTCATGAAACAAAACCTATGTGACAAAAATGTATACAAATGAATGGCGCGTACGCTAACATTTTTATTCTTTCAATATATGACATTTGATACTTACAACATATTTCATTAAATAAAGTATTATACCTCACAAATTAAATGAATGAAAATGTTAGCGTACATGCCATTCATTTGTTCGTTCCAGGAATCATTCTCACTAAGATTAGTGAAACGAATCAAACAGATAACAGTGGAATGAAAAAATACATTACAAGTTTCATGTCTGAAACATAGCCAATTATTGAAATTGTTCTTTTCGTGCAAATGATTTGTTCCTTTCAAGAAATATGTCATAAACATTTCCAAGAAACATGTCTGACACATAACACTGAATGCTGAATTCATGTTTCATTTTTTATTCAGATACGTGTATGTTACATCAGTTGAGGAGGACATCGTGTGGTTGATGGGGAGTACCTGAACTATACAAATGACATGTCTGACACCTGTTACCGGTGTTATATAATAGATACAAGACTGACACATATCTGTGTTCATTGGGATGGAACAAAGCTGTATACGCACCTGAAAATATGACAAACATATATAGTCTAAAATCACCTATCATTCCCCACAATGATGAAACGCACAAAATAAACAATAAAAATAACAAACAATACATTCGAATGTGTTAGAGGTTTTTACCTTCGTTGTGGAATTTCAAATCATTTGAGACCCTTTTAAATTCATCTAGTGACAAGATAGCGTTAGACTGTGGAGATTGCCAAATCAGTGTCATGCGATGTAGAGGAATTGACAAATTCTCCATTCCTGGCATTCTCATTATGTACAGTGGCGTTTTTCCTGGAGAGATTCGAGTTTCATCTGGCAAACGTTACACATTTGGAAATATATGTGTGGAAGATGCTGTTGAGATTTTTTCCATATGAAGATTACAAACCTCAACAGACCTTCTATAGCGTAAAATAGTGATACTATAATATATAGGTATATATATATATATATATATATATATATATATATATATATATATATATATATATATATATATATATATATATATATATATATATATATATATATATATATATATATATATATATATATATTATAGTATCATTATGTGATAATTCATCATTTTCACCTCATGAAACAAAAAATATGTGTTTCAAAACGATATAGAAGGTCTGTTGAGATTTGTAATCTTCATATGGAAAAAATCTCAACAGCATCAGTTTTTGAGGTCGGGTTGAACCGCGTCTGGAGTTTTGTTCTCAACGTTTCGGCTCCGATTTTGGAGCCATTTTCAAGAGTAAATGTGACTTCACGCTGAGGTCTCAATATGCCTACTCCTCAGGTGTAGTCACAGGGGGCAAGGGTTTGTGACTTGACGCCGGGGCCTCAATCTGTCTACTCCCCAGGTCACGTCACGAGTTCATTCTATGGTCTCAATCTGCCTACTCCTCAGATCGAACTGAGGTATCGAGGGATGTTGGGTGGTATTTATGGCAGCGGGTGCTGCTAAAGTACCGTCGGATGTCTTGGTGGGGATTGGGCATCTGGAAATTAGGGGTTTCCATGCAGTTGGAAGTCTCTGACCGTCGTCACGTTTATTCAAGCAGAAAGGTCGCTTCTCGATTTCGATGGCCTCGCGAATTATATGAGCTTGTAGTGTTTTTGCTGTAGCGATGGTCTTCGTGTTCTCAGTCTATGTTATGTCCTGTCTCTTGATGATGTTTGGACAGAGCTGAAGATGGATCTGATTTTCGGACAGCAAGTTGATGTTCGTATACTCTACTTGTCACACGTCTGTTGGTCTGGCCTACATATGTTCTATGGCAATCAGAACATGATATTTCATATATACCCTGTGATTCGTTGACGATTTTGTCCTTGGGGGAGCGGAGGAATGTGGAGATTTTATTGTTGGTTGTAAATATCGTTTTTATGTCCTGTTTTTTAAGAATTCGGTTGATTTTGTCAGTAACTCCTTTAATGTAGGGGAGGAAGGCTTTGTGGAGAACGTTGTTGTCTGTTGGGTCTCTGGGAATGGAAGGAGAAGTTTGATGACGGCGAATGGATCTGTCAATTTGATTCGAGTTGGGCTAGTTCCTGTGGTTTGTTATGGAGGTCAGTGAGGTTCATAGATCTGTGGATGAGGGAATTAACAACGGAACTACAACTAAATACAACTTACCGCGGAAACCTATCCGAACACATATATATATATATATATATATATATATATATATATATATATATATATATATATATATATATATATATATTTACAGTGTTACAGTGAAGATTTGAGTATGTGAAATTGGTTTTCTGGGAGTTTATCCGTTGGTTTGTCGGTACTGATGACTTTCGACGTTTCGCCTGTTAAAATATGTATCTAAACAGATGATATACAAAAACGAATCTACGTTCCCAGAAAACTCTGTGATAAGTGTTGAGGGAAATGAATTAAACCGAAGGGTCTTAATTATTTATGACCATGTCTATGCAGGATAATTGTGCATTCCTTCGTGCGTCGTCGTAATCTTATATTTATGGATTTTACCATGCCCCGAAATAGGTCTGGGGTGTGAAGATAAATATCATCATGAAAATCTAGTTAGTCGTTCTCATGCGTCTAAAGAAGAAGCACTGAAATATACTCTCGTGTTCTCCTATTCATTGTGTTTTATTCAACCACTGATGAACTGTAACATTTTTCAATAGGTTATGGGCCCAGTTTTGCATAACACTATTATTGTTACTCAGTGGTGAATAAACAGACTCAATTCGACATTTGAAAACTAGTTTCGAGTGAAATCGCTGCTTACGGAATTAGACATAATACAGGTGATTGGGAAAAGGTGTAGAATCCGGTGTCCTCACCGATTTTGACGAAATTTTCAGGGAAGGTTAAAAACGCCATAAAATGAGTATTGACATGGAAAAGTGTTTTTTTTTATAAAATACACATTCGAGGTTAAAAACACCTAGAATAAAATTGATGAATATAACATAATTTTAGGCGTTCACTTCCGTGATTTGGCGATATGTCTGATCTGAAAATACTACTGTAGAGTTTTGCTGCACGAATATATAGCTTGGGTGTCTCAGTATTAGATATTTTCATGTTAGAAATTGCTAAAATTCTGTAAAGAGTGAAATTTCTTAATGACAACTGTCAAAAACTGCTGTCTAATATCAAATCAAGCGGTGTTGCCATATTTTCATCAATTTGAATTATACCAAAATATCATTCTGAATAAATGAATTTCTTTTTTTTGATTTTTTTTGTAATCGTAAAATAGAAACAATCTCAAACCTGGAGTGAATTGTTTTGAAAATATAATTTATAGGAATTTGACAAACAATATTATGATTTGTATTTTAGAATCTGCCCATATTTTTTTCTTGATAATGTGTTTCGATTCGAGTTATCCATGAAAACAATTTGAAAGTTAGTGTTGGCGTTTTCAATTTGAATCAAGATGAATGTTATTGGAATATTTCAGATTTGTGGAAATAAAGAATTATTATTATTACCACAATTAAGAGTTTGGAATTTAATTCCGAATGGAGGAGTATCCTTGTCCGATATGTGGAGGGAGTTTAAAACTCACTGAAGATGTGTCCAGGTAATTATGCGATTGTACCTACTTGCAAAAATGGTTTTTCATCCAAATATATTTTATTCATTATGCATATTATGGTTCAAAATATATTAATATATTCACCTTTTTGTATTTATTTGAAATATTGTGTTCATTTCTCTTTCCGGATATTGAACTCCCTTCAAAAGATAGGAATAATTCGTCCTTTTCTGCACTATAGATCTATAAAAAGACACACGATATACTCACCAAGTCTCATTATTTCACGTTCTTCATTAAGATATTTCAGCAAATTTCCTGGATTTTCATAAAAAGATGGAAAAATTGTCTGGAAGATTTCAGCTGTTTGAAAACGGCTGTTCCGCGCGCGCGTCGATTGGCATGACTTTCAGCGTCCGCGAAGGTCAAATAAAAAAATTAGGTTAGGTTAGGTCCTAGCCTAACTAACCTAATGTAACCCAACCTAACTAACCTAATGTAATGTAACCTAACCTAGCTAACCTCATGTAACCTAACCATACTAACCTAATGTAACCGAACCTAACTAACCTAATGTAACCGAACCTTACTTACCTAATGTAACCAAACCTAACTTACCTAATGTAACCAAACGTAACTTACCTAACGTAACCTAAGCTAATGTAACTTAAGTAACCTAATGTAACCTAACTAACCTAATGTAACCGAACCTAACTAACCTAATGTAACCGAACCTAACTTACCTAATGTGACTGAACCTAACTAACCTAATGTAACCGAACTTAACTAACCTAACGTAACCGAACCTAACTAACTCAATGTAACCTAACCTTACTAACCTAATGCAACCGAACCTATCTAACCTTATGTAACCGAACCTAACTAACCTCATGTAACCTAATCTAACCCCGGGCATCGGAAGCGTTTTACACCCGGGTTTTGCTCAATGACACTGATGGCGATTTTGTCGGTGTTGCACTCCTTCGCAGAACGGAAGAGGCCTTGTTGAGCCCAAGTGATCCCGTCCATTGGTGTCTTCGGGAGGGGTTTTCAAATACCACAGACGAACGTAACTCGCAGCCATGACATGCATGAGGGACCTAACCTAACTTTTTTATTTGACCTTTGCGGACGATGAAAGTCAAGCCAATCGACTCAACTCGACGAGTTACGTCTAAAAACGTTTTCGGTCGACCACTAGCGGGTTCCATTAAAGCGAATGTTAGCCAAATTTTATATCTTCTTAATTAACTAGTTTTGGTTTTAGACCGGATGGATGGAGATGGAATTGTTATAATATGGTTTCTGTTCGTAAACAGAAAAGGACAAAATGCCGCTACTCTAAAGAATTCAGAGATGGAAATTTTTTTTCTAAATCCAAGATGTCCATTTTCCAAATTCTTGCTTTTGTTAATTTATGGTTGGGAAATGCCTCACTGTCACTAATATGTGAACAATTAGAAATAAGCAAAAAAACTGTTATAGACTGGGCCAGTTTTTGCAGGGAGGAATTAGTACAATCATTTTTTGTCAACCCTGAAAAGCTTGAAGGTCCGGGGAAAATTGTGGAAATCAATGAGAGCCAATTCGGGAAAAGAAAATACCATCGTGGTCATCATGTTGAAGGCCAATGGGTATTTGGGGGGTTTGAGAGGGGTAGTGGAAAAATCTTTATGGTGGCAGTAGAGCAGAGAGACACTGACACTCTGCATCCAATAATAGAACAGTGGGTTGAAAAAGGTACTACCATATGTTCTGATTGCCGGAAAGCCTTCAACTGTCTTTCGGAAAATGGTTATAAACACCTTACGGTCAACCATTCCATTTCGTTTAAAGATGCCGAAACTGGAGCACATATATATATATATATATATATATATATATATATATATATATATATATATATATATATATATATATATATATATATATATATATATATATATATATTTACAGTGTTACAGTGAAGATTTGAGTATGTGAAATTGGTTTTCTGGGAGTTTATCCGTTGGTTTGTCGGTACTGATGACTTTCGACGTTTCGCCTGTTAAAATATGTATCTAAACAGATGATATACAAAAACGAATCTACGTTCCCAGAAAACTCTGTGATAAGTGTTGAGGGAAATGAATTAAACCGAAGGGTCTTAATTATTTATGACCATGTCTATGCAGGATAATTGTGCATTCCTTCGTGCGTCGTCGTAATCTTATATTTATGGATTTTACCATGCCCCGAAATAGGTCTGGGGTGTGAAGATAAATATCATCATGAAAATCTAGTTAGTCGTTCTCATGCGTCTAAAGAAGAAGCACTGAAATATACTCTCGTGTTCTCCTATTCATTGTGTTTTATTCAACCACTGATGAACTGTAACATTTTTCAATAGGTTATGGGCCCAGTTTTGCATAACACTATTATTGTTACTCAGTGGTGAATAAACAGACTCAATTCGACATTTGAAAACTAGTTTCGAGTGAAATCGCTGCTTACGGAATTAGACATAATACAGGTGATTGGGAAAAGGTGTAGAATCCGGTGTCCTCACCGATTTTGACGAAATTTTCAGGGAAGGTTAAAAACGCCATAAAATGAGTATTGACATGGAAAAGTGTTTTTTTTTATAAAATACACATTCGAGGTTAAAAACACCTAGAATAAAATTGATGAATATAACATAATTTAAGGCGTTCACTTCCGTGATTTGGCGATATGTCTGATCTGAAAATACTACTGTAGAGTTTTGCTGCACGAATATATAGCTTGGGTGTCTCAGTATTAGATATTTTCATGTTAGAAATTGCTAAAATTCTGTAAAGAGTGAAATTTCTTAATGACAACTGTCAAAAACTGCTGTCTAATATCAAATCAAGCGGTGTTGCCATATTTTCATCAATTTGAATTATACCAAAATATCATTCTGAATAAATGAATTTCTTTTTTTTGATTTTTTTTGTAATCGTAAAATAGAAACAATCTCAAACCTGGAGTGAATTGTTTTGAAAATATAATTTATAGGAATTTGACAAACAATATTATGATTTGTATTTTAGAATCTGCCCATATTTTTTTCTTGATAATGTGTTTCGATTCGACTTATCCATGAAAACAATTTGAAAGTTAGTGTTGACGTTTTCAATTTGAATCAAGATGAATGTTATTGGAATATTTCAGATTTGTGGAAATAAAGAATTATTATTATTACCACAATTAAGAGTTTGGAATTTAATTCCGAATGGAGGAGTATCCTTGTCCGATATGTGGAGGGAGTTTAAAACTCACTGAAGATGTGTCCAGGTAATTATGCGATTGTACCTACTTGCAAAAATGGTTTTTCATCCAAATATATTTTATTCATTATGCATATTATGGTTCAAAATATATTAATATATTCACCTTTTTGTATTTATTTGAAATATTGTGTTCATTTCTCTTTCCGGATATTGAACTCCCTTCAAAAGATAGGAATAATTCGTCCTTTTCTGCACTATAGATCTATAAAAAGACACACGATATACTCACCAAGTCTCATTATTTCACGTTCTTCATTAAGATATTTCAGCAAATTTCCTGGATTTTCATAAAAAGATGGAAAAATTGTCTGGAAGATTTCAGCTGTTTGAAAACGGCTGTTCCGCGCGCGCGTCGATTGGCATGACTTTCAGCGTCCGCGAAGGTCAAATAAAAAAATTAGGTTAGGTTAGGTCCTAGCCTAACTAACCTAATGTAACCCAACCTAACTAACCTAATGTAATGTAACCTAACCTAGCTAACCTCATGTAACCTAACCATACTAACCTAATGTAACCGAACCTAACTAACATAATGTAACCGAACCTTACTTACCTAATGTAACCAAACCTAACTTACCTAATGTAACCAAACGTAACTTACCTAACGTAACCTAAGCTAATGTAACTTAAGTAACCTAATGTAACCTAACTAACCTAATGTAACCGAACCTAACTAACCTAATGTAACCGAACTTAACTTACCTAATGTGACTGAACCTAACTAACCTAATGTAACCGAACTTAACTAACCTAACGTAACCGAACCTAACTAACTCAATGTAACCTAACCTTACTAACCTAATGCAACCGAACCTATCTAACCTTATGTAACCGAACCTAACTAACCTCATGTAACCTAATCTAACCCCGGGCATCGGAAGCGTTTTACACCCGGGTTTTGCTCAATGACACTGATGGCGATTTTGTCGGTGTTGCACTCCTTCGCAGAACGGAAGAGGCCTTGTTGAGCCCAAGTGATCCCGTCCATTGGTGTCTTCGGGAGGGGTTTTCAAATCCCACAGACGAACGTAACTCGCAGCCATGACATGCATGAGGGACCTAACCTAACTTTTTTATTTGACCTTTGCGGACGATGAAAGTCAAGCCAATCGACTCAACTCGACGAGTTACGTCTAAAAACGTTTTCGGTCGACCACTAGCGGGTTCCATTAAAGCGAATGTTAGCCAAATTTTATATCTTCTTAATTAACTAGTTTTGGTTTTAGACCGGATGGATGGAGATGGAATTGTTATAATATGGTTTCTGTTCGTAAACAGAAAAGGACAAAATGCCGCTACTCTAAAGAATTCAGAGATGGAAAATTTTTTTCTAAATCCAAGATGTCCATTTTCCAAATTCTTGCTTTTGTTAATTTATGGTTGGGAAATGCCTCACTGTCACTAATATGTGAACAATTAGAAATAAGCAAAAAAACTGTTATAGACTGGGCCAGTTTTTGCAGGAAGGAATTAGTACAATCATTTTTTGTCAACCCTGAAAAGCTTGAAGGTCCGGGAAAAATTGTGGAAATCAATGAGTGCAAATTCGGGAAAAGAAAATACCATCGTGGTCATCATGTTGAAGGCCAATGGGTATTTGGGGGGTTTGAGAGGGGTAGTGGAAAAATCTTTATGGTGGCAGTAGAGCAGAGAGACACTGACACTCTGCATCCAATAATAGAACAGTGGGTTGAAAAAGGTACTACCATATGTTCTGATTGCCGGAAAGCCTTCAACTGTCTTTCGGAAAATGGTTATAAACACCTTACGGTCAACCATTCCATTTCGTTTAAAGATGCCGAAACTGGAGCACATGCTAATGCTATAGAGTCATCGTGGCACCATGCGAAGGCAATCAACACTTCCAATGGGCGTAAAAAAGCCCACATACCTGGCAATTCGGCAAGGTATATGTTCTACAAGAAATGTAGCCACCGAAATGAAAATCGTACAGATGAGTTTTCAAAGTTAGCCGGTCATTTGTACAATCCTGCTTCCAATAACGACGACAATGGAATCCTTTATGAAGCTGACGAAGATGAAGTTAACGAGTTACAGGAAGAATTTTGAGTCAACTTTCAACAAAAACGGCCCTTTCTAGGGCCACCAAATAATCTAAAATGAATTCGATATCAATTTTTTAAATATCTTATGATCTAAGATATCAATTAGCAATGTGACAACATTGCATATATTCTATACATCAATTTTTGACATTTGACAGCGAAATGTCAACTAAAGAATTTCATTTTTTACAGACTTTTCAGCAATCATCAAAATGAAAAATATCCAATACTGAGACACCCAAGCTATATATTTGTGCAGCAAAACTCTACAGTAGTATTTTCAGATCAGTCATATCGCCAAATCACGTGAGTGAACGCCCAAAATTATGTTATATTCATCAATTTCATTCTAGGTGTTATTAACCTCGAATGTGTATTTTATTAAAAAAAAAACTTTTCCACCGTTTCCGTGGGAAATTTTCAATGTCAATACTCATTTTGTGGCGTTTTTAACCTTCCCTGAAAATTTCGTCAAAATCGGTGAGGACACCGGATTCTACACCTTTACCGGTGATTTAATGTGAAATTTCTAGTGATTCTAGTAATGAGTGGCTTAAAAACAATGACAGCGCAAAAGTGTTATAATAGATTACTTAAGTGACTCATTTTTGGGTTTTACAAAAGGGCCGACCACAGCGAGAGAGGTTTTCCAAAAGTTGGATGAAATTTATGAAAGGAAGAGTTTGGCTACACAGTTGGCGTTGAGGAAAAGACTTCTAACTTCGAAATTACAAGGAGACATTAGTTTGCTACAGCATTTCACAAACTTGGATGACATCATCACTGAGTTGATAGCCGCAGGAGCAAAGCTTGATGAAATGAACAAAGTTTCGCATCTCTTGTTAACTCTTCCATCATGCTATGATGGAGCTCTGGAGACATTGAGTGGAAATAATCTCACCTTATCCTTTGTGAAAACCAGGCTGCTTGATAATGAGGTTGAATTGAAACAAGATCCTACAACCACCAGCCTAAAAGTGCTTAATGTTGGTACACATTTACCGACGGCAAATGTTAAAACTGAAATGCAATTCAAAAGAAAGAAACATTTTAGGAAACAAGCCTACCAACATCAAAACAAGGCGGACTAACAGTTTTCCCAATATGAAACCACCAACATTCAGTGTGACCACTGTGGTAGAAGAAACCATGTAAAGAAAAACTGTCGATTTTACAAAAGGAATTCTGAGAAGCAGAGAACTTTGCGAACAGTTCATCCAATCCCTTCAACAAATACTTCTGATGGCTTTGCTTTTATGATTGGACATAAACGAGTTCCAGACCAACAATCTAACAAAATATTGACCCTCTTGTTAGATTCGGGTGCAACTGATCATATTGTGAATAGCCGTGATCCGTTTGCAAATATCCAGAAACTAGACACACCGATTCAACTCGCAGTTGCCAAGAATGAAACCACAGTGACTGCCTTTGAAAGAGGAACCATCAACGTGGAATTCAATCTTGGTGTTCCAGGAAGACTAGAGAATATCCTGTACATTCCCGATGCAGTTTACAACATCCCTTCAGTTCGCCGTATCCAAGCGTGTGGTATGACCGTTGTATTTGACCAAGATGGTAATAAAATTCTACATAGTAACAAACTTCTTCTTGCAACTGGTAAGCCATTGAATTGTCTAATTGGAATTACATTCAAAATAATAAGAAATTGCAGTTATAAGATTGAGCCACAGATAAATATGGTTAACAATAAACTCTACCAACTTTGGCATGAACGTTTAGGTCATGTCAGTAGCCAATCATTTTCAAAATTGAAGCAACGTCAAATGGTAGATGATGTTAACCACATTGACAATCTCAGTCCTGCAAACCACACCTGTGAGGCTTGTATATATGGTAAACAAACTAGATTGCCTTTTTCTAAAACTAAGTCAAAAAAATCATGTTCAACGACCTTTGTTTATAATTCCCTCGGATGTGTGTGGACCAATATCACCTATAACTATCGATGATAAAAATTATTTCGTCATTTTTGTTGACGAATTTACTCACTACACAGTTACTTACCTGATAAACTATAAATCAGAGGTTCTTTCCGTCTTTAAAGATTCTATTGCTGAAGGTGAGGCTCATTTCAACTGTAAGGTAGTGTACTTATATACCGATAATGGGGGTGAATATCTGTCTAATGATTTTAAAGAATTTTGTGTTCAGAAAGGCATAACTTTTCATTTAACAGTTCCACACACCCCACAACAAAATGGTGTAGCAGAACGCATGAACCGTACACTAACTGAAAAAACACGTACAATGATAATTACCTCTAGCTTAGATAATTTTTTTTGGGGTGAAGCTGTGCTTACAGCAACTTATTTAATAAATATCTTGCCAACTTCTGCTCTGCAAATAAATAAGACGCCATACGAAATGTGGCATGATAAACAGCCGCAATTGTAATTATTAAAAATATTTGGATCTACCGTTCACATACATAATAAAACGAGAAAATCCAAATTTGATGAAAAAACTTTTAAAGGCATTCTAGTGGGATATAATCCTAACGGCTACAAAGTGTGGAACGTAAATACGAGAAGTTTCCTAACGGCTCGCGATGTAATCATTGACGAGACCAATTTCAAAATTAGGAGGCCAACAATAGTTGAAGAAACCTTATTGCCTAATACGAACCATAAAATTTCTGAAAAATCAAGTTCCCTTTGAACAAGGTGAATCGTCCAAAAGTGACCCACATTTTCCCGAAAATAATTTAAATTTAGGGAGAAGTGAAAGAACTAAAAAATCATCCTATTCCCATTTATATCGAGGATCTGGATGAGAATATTAACAATGACTCATATAGTCATTTATAGTATTTTTCACAGTAAATGGTATTGGCTTATTAACTGCAATAAACTACCCGATTCAATCCCATTGTGTAGAAAATCATCTGGTAAAAGATGAAAATGTGCTACAGGGTCGAGCTTAAGAAATTTGAATTTTGCATAATGTAGGAGATTTACAAGTAATTTATTTGAATGTTACAATTCTATTCTATATTTAGTTCAGTGTCGCTATCGCTATCCTCATCTAAATTAATTATAAGTGGCGCAATTGATTTCACAGAAAGGTACGAGTTTTCAACATTTACAACATGACTAACAGAACTTTTCCAACTCTCGGTGGGAATGTCATTCATACAGTTCCCAATTAATTCTACCACACTACCACTCAAAGTCGGAGAAGTATTTTTTCCGCGCACGCTCGATTTAAGTTGGTGCCACATAAGCTCTATGGGATTGAACACGCAGTAGTAGGAAGGTAGTCGTAACACTGTATTTCCCAATTCTTCTGCAATTGTATCACATACATACGTTTTTTTTAAGGAAAATGACTGCAGCCCTCGTAAAAGTTCTTTTTTGTATAATTTTCCTCAAAATATATGTCATTTGCAGCCATGAAGTTTTGAATCTCCAACTTCGTATTCTTTGAGCCAGGAATTTTTTGCAATTGTCGACTATGATAGCTTGCATTGTCCATTACTATAACGCTGTTTAGCGGAATGTTGGGTAACAGACAATTTTCAAATCAATCTTCAGAAAGCTCTGCTGTCGTATCTTCGTGATAATCATCACAAGAGTCCTTAATATTTTTGGCAGAAAGCCACATAGCGTTTGGGACCCAACCATTTTCTGATCCTGCGTGTGATATTGTGATTCTCTTCGCTTTCTTTGATGATGCTTTAGTTTTACACTCATCAGAGGAATCAGACCATCCTTTGGAAGGGGTGTCATGCGTGTCAAACCACGTCTCGTCGAGGTAGAGTATTGGCCGATTTTCAGACCAGTATTTTCTTATTGATGTTATATATTCAGAACACCAGTTTATTAAACGTGGATTCCATTATTACTTGTCTCTTGTCAATTTTGCGATATTTGAAGCCCATTGCAGACAGAGCTCGCCAAAGAGTAGTGAGGCCACAGTTGATGTGAGTTTCGTCATTGATGAGCCGCTGTTTCAGACTTTTGATTGTAGGGACACGCTGCTCATCGTACATAGTGTAGATTTTTCGCCTTATAAAATCTTTTTCCAAGTCGTCTAGACTTTTTGTGACACCGGAATCTTTACGCTTTTTTCTTGATTCCATGGAATTTTCAACAATTCGTCTAACTGAAGTTAGAGGCACCTTCGTCAAATTACTGGTTACTTTTGCTGCAGCACCCGCGTTATATCCTTGCTGAAGTAAGGAACTATACACATTTTTTATAATGATTTTCGCGTCACAAGATAAGTGATTCTTCTTTAACGAACCACTGGAAGAAGCACTATTACTTTTTATCCACGGACGCCACATACTGCCTATTCTGTACGTTGCGGTATAAAATCTTTGCTATTAATGTCTGTAATAACAAATAAATGTTATAAAATTATTGCACGCCGTAACACAATTGAACACTTCCAATGAAATACAAAGACTAAATTGAACAAGAATTGTGAGCTGTAATCCTCTACAATCCCTCTCTCCTCTCTGAGAAACAAAATTACCCGAATCCGGTCCTTTTACATTTATGATGTGCATCTCGGATTTTACAACTTAAGGGTCTAATTGGTTTTATTATAATCCTTCAGTCAATACCATTCATTGTGAAAACTACTATACTCTGTGCAAAGTCCTTTTCTAATAATACACCAAATTCCATCAATGAAATAAAAGAAAGGGATGGTCGAGATCAGTGGGAGCTAGCAATAAAGGATGAAATTGAATCCCTCCTTTCAAATAAAACATCGTCGATAGTCGATAAACCCACAAATAAAAACATAGTAGGTTGCAAGTGGGTATTTACTACAAAAATCGATGAACATGGTAGTAAGATATAAGGCAAGATTGGTAGCAAAAGGTTTCAGTCAACAATACTTATAATGAAACCTTTGCACCTGTTGCATGAATATCTACCTTCAGATTTCTATTGGCTTTTTCAAATCAGTATGACTTATTAGTCCATCAAATGGATGTGAAAACTGCATTTTTAAATTCTCAAGGAAGAAATATTTATGCAACTTCCAGAGGGTATTAAAGCAGATGCCAATAAAGTATGCAGATCAAGGGCCGGTCGTTTCATCTTCCGATAAAGTCTCTATAGTCGGGCCGTTCAAAAGATAGAATTCACGGACGCGTGAACAGTGAATGCCTGCATCTATATATAGCCTGCGCGGCGTACGATGCCACGCCTTCTAAACTGACATGAATGAAGAACTGTTTACACTGTACTGTACTCATTTGTGCTTTGTATTTACGTGTGTTACGTTAATTCAATAACGTGATTATTCTATCTTTTCAGCGGCTACACTATAGTACCTATCTATCGGATAAATTTCACAGAGAGAATTATCCAAGGGACAACTTTCTTTCGTCTTTTCTTGGTATTTCATCCTTCAGGTACCTATCTAGAACTTGGAAGTGTAGCTAACTTCATGTTGCTATTAAAACTATACCCTTATGAGTGTCTGGCCTTACAACAGAGAACAATATATGTGTTTGTGCTGGTGTTAACAGTGGACAGAAAATTTTCAAATATTTCGTGTACTCGGCGGTACGAGTTGGTTTTTTTCTTGATTCTGAATATGAAAAAGAAAGCTTTAGGAAAAAAGTTGGACAAGGCTCCAAATTTCACACAACACGAGACCCGCTTGTTAATTAAAGTGTCTTCGAATGTCAAGAGGAACAAAGATACAATTACCTTAGATCAGACGAATTATTTGAAATTTGTATTAAATGAATTCAATATGGCTGAATGTAAACCAGTTTCAACCCCACTAGAAAATAAATTGGATTACGTTGAATTGAATATTGATTAACCAAATTCGAACCTACCTTGTAGAAATCTTATAGGATGCTTAATGTATGCTATGCTGTGTACTCGACCAGACTTATGTATAACTATAAGCATATTAAGCCGATTTCAAAGTAATTGCAATGAAGAGCTATGGAAATATAAAAACTTCGTCAATATGCTTGAAGGTTATGTGGATTCCGATTGGGCTAATAATGAGATTGACAGACGAAGTACGACCAGGTATTTATTTAAGGTTTTTGAAAATTGCACAATTCCTTGGAATTCAAAAAGGCAAACTTCTGTTGCCGCTTCTTCAACTGAGGCCGAATATATGGCTCTCTTCGAATGTGTGAGAGAGGCAATTTGGCTCAGGAGTTTATTAGATAGTCTCAGTTTAAATATTTCGAAACCCATTTCAATTTCTGAAGATAATAACAGTTGTATTAGCATTGCAAACAATCCTACAAACCACAAAAGGACCAAGCATATTGATATTTAGTATAATTTTACTTGGGAACAGATAATACAGAATAAGATATCAGTTCAATAAATTCCTACAGGTGAACAACTGGCTGACGCTTTTACAAAACCATCACTAGCAGTCTCAATGGTTTAAAGAATATTGGTAACACGTGTTTTATGAACAGTGTCATCCAGTGTTTATCAAACACGAGATTTTTAATGGAATATCTCAGGAAGAACGTCTTCATGAAGGATATTGTTATTAACAACAAATCCAATGCGGACGGAACCCTTATAGAAACGTTCGCCAAAGTACTAAAGGAATTATGGTCAGATAATTTGGCTAATAAAGTGGTGGATACAGGATTGCTGAAAACCCAAATCCAAAAACTCGTTCCCCGTTTCATTGGCTCCGACCAACAAGATGCTCAGGAGTTCCTACGATATTTATTGAAGGGCTTGTATGAAAACGTAAATCAACAAAAAGAAAAACCTGGACAGATTTTGCTCAAAATTGATGAAAATTCAATTGACGTTGAAAACACTCGAGTTTCGTGGTTGAGTGACAGCGAAAAAGCAAAAGAATCATGGTCGAGTTACCTGCGCATGGACAATTCGAATATAGTAGATAACTTCGTCGGCCAATTTAAATCTACGTTAAAATGTACTTATTGCGGGTACTGTTCCGTAACCTTCGACCCGTTTTGGGACCTGTCACTATCTATCCCACACAGAACCGATCAACTCAGATTATCTCACTGCTTGGATTATTTTACCAGAGAAGAGACGTTGGATGGAGATGAGCAGCCGACGTGTTCCAAATGTAAGGAAAGGCGGAAGTGCACGAAGTCTTTGTCGATATACAAGTTTCCCCGGGTTTTGGTGATCCATCTCAAACGTTTCTCTCCAACGGAATGGTTCAATGAAAAATTGAATATTATCATCGATTTCCCGTTGAAAAGTCTGGACATGAGTAACTACGCGGCAGCCAATGTCGTCCCTTGCCACTACAACCTCTACGCGATCTCCAACCATAGCGGCACTACGTACAGCGGCCACTACACGGCTTACTGCCGACATCCTTACTTAGGAACGTGGCACGAATACAATGATTCCCATGTGTCACCGATTACCTCAAAAGCTCTCGTAAGTGGCGAGGCGTACGTTCTGTTTTATGAACAGGAAGGCACTATTTGAGATTGTTTTATTTTTTATTTTATTTCATTTTTTATTCATTTCTTTTTAATTTGTTATATATTTAATATTTTTATATTCTACACAGTTATTTATAGACTCTAATGGTATTCGATAAAGCCTTTTCTTGTTTGTAACAAACATATTACGCAGTCAAATTCATCAATATAAGGAATAGTATTGGGCTAAAATAAAGTAATCGAGTCGTTACCTGTTGAAGAATACTATATTTTTTCTTGATCTCATTTTTGAGTGGGAGTGTCAAAATATGTATCTAAACAGATGATATACAAAAACGAATTTACGTTCCCAGAAAACTCTCTGATAAGTGTTAAGGGAAATGAATCAAACCGAAGGGTCCTAATTATTTATGACCATGTTCATTAGGATAATTGTGCATTCCTTCGTGCGTCGTAATCTTATATTTATGGATTTTTACCATGCCCGAAATAGGTCTGGGGTGTGAAGATAAATATTATCAGGAAAATCTAGTAAGTCATTCTTACGTGTCTTAACAAGAAGCACTGAAATATACTCTCGTGTTCTCCTATTCATTGTGTTTTATTCAACCACTGATGAACTGTATCATTTATCAATATCGCCAACATCTCAGTTGGCATTTTCAAGAATGTTACTGCTCCTACTTGGTGCTAGCAACTGTTCTTGTATTCGATATATAGCAATTTTAAAAACATCAATATTATCTTCTCCATTTGAATGCAAACACAAACATAGCAACCCACTTATTTGCGAAAGCCATATTGTACAGAACGACAATGAGAATGAGATACACTCGAACGAAAAAAAAAAATTCAGTTAGTCTAATAATCCCAAAATAGTTCTTGAGCTAGAAAGTAATGAAAAGGAAACAACATTTGCATTTTGTTGCTTTGATTGTCTTTTATGCCTCTATCGATATTTCAACTAGTGCTATGTAGAATTCGAAAATGATCTAGATAACGTCTCGAATACAAAAGCATCATCATATTATCGTTCAATATATCCTCATTGTAAAAATATATCAAGAATTCGAACTAATATATAATACTCAATAAAAGATATAAATACATATATTACTCAAGGAGAATGAAAAAAGGATAATATAATTTCTGAGAGACATTACCATGAAAAAATATCTTCAATTATCTATATTTCGTCTGGAGTCATTGTTTATCAGTCTAGACGAACACGGTATGGTTCTCCATTGGTTTCACAACTGATCAGTATTTCAAATTATTCGCCTTGTCTATGACAAACCCGTCATGGGATTCCAATGAATCGAATATGCCAGCAGGCCTGAGTCGTTGGAGGCAACAGTCAGATGGGCCCCCAAAGGGATGAAAGTTACGGAGGTCGTGCCGCCAACTCTGGACATACTCGAGCGCCTCCGAAATCTATTTAATTCGTGAGATCATGTTATTTGAAAAAGAAAATGTAGTATCCTCGAAAAATGTAGTAGTATGGTATACACAACAGTTACCTGGGCATTCTCTAGCTCGTCAGATTTTCATAATATGTATGCCCCAAGTGCCCCTGATAACAGAGATATACCAATCTGCCGGTTTGCGTGGTGAAGGTAAGCGTATACATTAGTCAAGAATCCGAAAAAAAAATCTTGAGCTCGTCAGATTTTCAGAGAGGGTGTTGAGTAGGTTCTAATGAAGATCTCATCCAAAAACCTGACGATTTCATAGCTACAAAATGGGTAATTTATTAATAACAAAGAAAGCATTGAGAGTAGTGATAATTAACAGAGCTGATAAAATTATTGTTATCTCAGAAAAAAAAGAGTAAAAAAAATTTTTTTCACAGCTAATTCTCTTTTGCATTGTACAGGAAACAAGTAATCTTCCTCGTCACTTAAACTGTCATATTCTTCCATCATCTATCTCTCCTTGCTGAATTTCTGTATCATAGAGACAAAATGGAATGAAGTTTTATATTTTTCACGTTCTACATCTCCATTCGAACAGATCAAGTTGAGTTGATGGATATATCTTTGTTACTGAATTATTTTTATTGTTTTGAAAATGTATCACTAATACTGTCGGGAAGGAAGGTAGGACTTTGGTCCTTCCTTGGGGTTAAAGTAGCTCACATGGTCTCTGTGATAACCAGAATGAAATCAATTGGTAAAAACATAAATATAAACTTTATTGATCAACACATTCGCTTAAAACGACAATCATTCATTATAAACCTATTAGATTAGATTATATGTTAGGGACTTTTGTGCTACGAGCCTTTACACCGCGACCTTTACAGATCTATTGTGTTTGTCCTCGAGATCGTTTAGAGTTCTTTGTCTAACCCTGTCTTCTTTACGAGACTCCACAGGCTAGTTCTTAGAACTCCCATGAATTTGGGAGCTCTTGGTTTTTCTTCTCCCAGCGTTAGAAACCTTTGTCTTGACAAGCCCTCGCAGTGGCATAGTATGTGTACTGATGTTTCCTCTTCTTCCTGACAGAACCTGCATGGCATTTCTTCTGCCAGGCCTATTGTACTCATATGTTTATTGAGCCTACAGTGCCCTGTGAGAAGTCCTACTACTATTCTAGTAGTGTTCCTCTTCTGTCCTAGTAGATAGTCTGTGAATGTTGGCAGCGGTTGTTTGATAAACTCTTTGGCCTGTCTCATTCCTGGTGCATTGTTTCACCAATCTTGAGACTTCTGCTGAATCCATGATTTAGTGTTTGTTTTTAGTACAGCTTTTGCTATACCGCAAAATGGTTCTGGGCCATTCAGGCCCTATACTTACAAAATAAAAACCCAACAACACTGAATTTACTTGCCGTATTGAGCAGAATCGTTTCACTGACTACATCTGACAATTTTGTTATCAATCAGGGACTTCTTTCCAATTCCCCGATCGAAGGTGTATTTATCAATTTTCCAATCAGAGCCACGACACTTCTTTCATAACACATTCGATTACTGGGTGTGATATTTGCCAAAACATTTAGACGTGCATCAAACCATTGTCAACGAATGTGTATATGTAAGACAATGTCGCGACCTGAATCCGAAAAGGTTTTTTATTAAGGCCTTCTATACGACAATACAATGAAGAAATCTGAAGAATTTGAGAATTATTCCTATTTACTCGAGATATTGAGTGAATAAATAAATAATAAATAAATAGATAAATAGAACTTTATAACTACACCATTAAATACACATACATATACATATTGCACACTACATTTAGGAGTACATAAAATTTCGGTAATAGTGCGATTGGTAAATAATAAAGTTGTGTAGAACGATAAGTACATAAATATGTACTTGTTTCGTATAGTGTTAATGTGGAACAAATAACATGTTGAATATGATTACAAAATATTATGGCTAAAAGACATATAAAATATAACTATTTAAAATTCGAAAGAAAAAAAAGAAAAAAAGAAATAATCACATATATCACATATAATAACCACAATAAAATATTATTAGAGAATTCATTTTGAATTGATATCACGTTAAGACTGAACAACAACAGCAGCAGCTGCCAAGTATATGCAAGGCATATACGTAATAATACTATAGTAACATTTTTCTCCCGCTACTCGAATATTTTCAATAAATCGATTCTTTGACCCCGTAGTAAGTATTTTTTCAATTGATTTTTGAAAAATTTGATGTTTGTAATTGATTTGATTCCTTCAGGAATAGAGTTGTAAAGTTTTGGAGCGAAGTAGAGATAAGAACGTTGAGTAACTACTCTCACCATTCGAGGCATGACATAATGATTTTTCTGACGGGTAGAATATTGATGAGCGGGAAGTGCTGCACTTTGTTTAGTTGCATGATATTTAATACAAGAACATAGAAAATACATTTGCCTTATATCTAGAATTTGAGTCTCTGCATAGAGATTATCTGAAGGATAACGCCTTTTTTTCGAGAATATCAATTTGAGAAATTGCCTTTGTATAACTTCAAGACTATGAATATGCGTTTTCAAGGCTCCACCCCATACCGCTATTCCGTAACGGATATGACTCTCCACCAGAGAGTAATATAATGTTTTCAGGTATTGCACTGGTAGGAGTTTTTTAAGTTTTCGGAATTTGAACAATATTGACCTCAACTTATTAACTGTATATTGTATGTGTAAGTCCCATTTCAGATGAGGATCGATTATCATTCCTAAATATTTGATTTTGTTTTCGGATATAATATAAAAAGGTGTGTCAGTGCGAATTATTAGTCGATTAAAAGAGGGCATCCCAGAGGAATTGCAGCAGAATGGAAGAAAGAAGGTTTTTTCAATATTCATTGTCAACAGTTTGTTGTCCAGCCAGTACTTGATTCGGGGAAAGTCATTTTCAACCTTACATTTCAGTTCGTTCCAATCATCTGCTTCATAGAAGATGGCTGTATCATCCGCGAAACCGACAATGTTTTCATCATAACCAAGGGAAAATAATCCATTAATATATATATTGAATAATGTTGGACCTAGCACAGAGCCTTGAGGAACTCCGTAGTCGATCACCTGCTTGCTGCTCAATGTATCATCAATTCAAACCCTTTGATATCTTCCGGTCAAATAGCTCTCGAATAGTTTCAATGTGTTATTTCGTATTCCAATATCTTCTAGAGACTGTAGAAGGAAGTGATGACTGACAGTGTCGAAGGCTTTCGACAGATCGATGAATACACAGAGAGAAGGTTTGCTCTTATTGAGAGCTTCGACTACTTTTGAAGTCAATGTCAAAATAGCTTTCTGCGTCGAAATGCCCTCTCTGAATCCAAACTGATTTTTTGATATTATGTTGTATTTTTTGAGGTACGAACTGAGTCTTTTCTTCATGATTTTTTCAAATATTTTCGAGAGATGTGTGACTAATGAAATTGGACGATAGTTTGTAATTTCAGATCTATCACCTTTTTTAAATAAGGGAATGACAATTGATATTTTAAAATCGTTTGGATATATACCATAATTTACACATTCGTTGAGGATATAAGTTAAGGGATCTAAAATGTAGTTCGAGATTAATTTGATATTTTCGGCTTTTAAGTCATCAATTCCTACAGACTTTCCATTTTTAAGCTCAAAAATTGTGTTTTTTATTTCCATTCGGCTTATTTCTTCGAATACAAATGAGTTTGTAAGGGATACTCTTTTCATTCTTGAGTGCGTGTTGGATTTGATTTTGCTAGCGAGAGTTTTTCCAGTTTCTGAGAAAGCTATATTGAATGTATTCGCTATTTGACTTTTTTCAGTAAGGATTTCACCAGTTGTGTGATGTTTTATTTGAACTACAGAATGTTTTTGTTTTTTTGTCTTAGATATTTGTTGTGTTACGTTCCATAGTTTATTGGAGTTATTTTTGTTGTTGTCTATTTGCTGTTTGTAAAAATTGGATTTCGTTTTATTTATAAGGAATGTTAGCTTATTTCGATACCTTTTGTATTGTGTTTTCAGTTCATCATTATAAGGTTGCTTATGCATCTGACGGGACATAATGTTTTTTTTATTAATAGACTTCAGGAGACCATTCGTTACCCAAGGGGCTATTTTTGTGTTTTTTCTGTTTCTGCGTCTTCTCTCCGTGCATGCATCTATTGCATTGACAACAATATCGATAAATATTTTAGTCGCATGATTTGGAGTAGGAGCGGAGTATACATTATCCCACGTAATGTTCTTTAATTTGTCATGTAATTTGTTTTCATTGATACATTTTATATAATTATTTTTACTATCTTTCCTTTTCGATTCTGTACCAGCACTACCTACCACTATTTGTAGTATAGTTGTGTAGTGGTCAGTTATTGTTGTTTTTAATATGAGTGGAATTATTTTGTCATTCAAATCAGAACTCTTAGATTTCATGAATATGTGATCAAGACAGCTTTTACTATTATTTTGTACTCTAGTTGGTGCGTTTATGGTGGAAATGTATCCAAACCCATTCAGAGTATTCAAATATTCGGCCGTATCGTTGTCTTCGGGTTTTGTTAGATCAATGTTTATATCTCCCAGAAACAAAGATACATCAGAATTGGTATCGTCGCATTTTCCAACGAAGTCATACAAGTGCCTATTGAACTCTTGTAAATTTGAGTTTGGAGATCTGTATAAGGTTGTGATTAAAATAGTATTTTCTATGTCTAGGTTCAATTTTATTTGAAGTGACTTTATTTCATCATACACCACTGCCGTTTTATGTGTGACATTATAACATGATTTGATATAAGCGACTACCCCATCATTCTGATTAAAATGACTTTCATTGTATATCATGTTATAACCATGAATGTCGAGAGTGCCCATATCGATTATATCTCTAGTTTCACTCAGAATCAAACAATCGATTTCGGAGTTCAAACATTGTAGCATCACTATAAATTCATCTAGGTTTTTATTGATACTCCGGATATTCATTTGCAAGATTTTAAAATTCTTAGAGTTTTTATTTATATCCAGTATTTGTTTACATTCTTCAGTAGTTTCTATGTGATATGTTTCAATGTGATCTATTTCGAAATCCCGAATATACTGATCCATTATAAAAGAATAAGAATACGTATTATACAAATTAGAAAGTTAATTAGTTTAATAAATGTTGAATGAGTATTAGGTGGATAAATTTTATATTTTCCAACTATTTTATTTGGTACTATTTTTCCTCTTGTTTGAAGCGTCGCCCATTCCTTGTTGACGTGTGATTGGCTTGTTTATTGTTCTAAAGGTGTTTCTTTCCGACGTGTTGTTTGAGCTGTTATTGGTTATTTTTTCTGTAGTTGTTTGTTGACTTGAGTGTGCTCCTGGGTCTTTCACTGTTTCTCCAGTAGGTTTTGGTGTTGAAGGGCAGCTGTTTGATTTTGAAGAACTTTTCGCCTCCAAGTCTTCGTCTTTCTGAATTAAAACGGAAACCTGGTAAGCTTTACCGTTGACGAATAATTTGTTCTGTTTTATGTAGCAGTCGTTCGATGTATTCAGTTTTGCGAGCAGTAGGTGTTTCCTTAGAATTTTTGATTCTTGCCGTTGTTGGAGAGTTTGATCGGGAACGATACTAATATTCCTCCCTTTAAGATTTTTACAATTTTTCAAAATAATATTTCTCATCCAATAAGTAACGAATTCTATTTTGAGAGGACTCGTAATAGCTTTCCCCAGCGTATAGAAGTTGTTGATATCCGTGGGCTTCACTTTCACTGTTAGTAAAGTTTCGAGCTGCTGGCAGATATTCTCTATTGTTAGAAAATCTTTTTTGTTTTCTAAACCAAAAATTATGATGCTGTTTTTCTTATTTTCCTGCTTCAGATTCTCTACTTCTTCCTTTAGTAGTTTGTTTTCTTCTTCTAGTTCTCGAACTCTACCGTTGATTGATACTATGTTCATCAAAAGCCTAGTTTCAGAAGCTTCGATAGAATTTTGAATGTCAGTCCTATTTCTCACAATTTCTGCGTATATGTCTTCCAAGGTGATTGTTTCCATCATTTTGCATCTATGTTTGATTCAGGTTTACCAAGCAGGAGTTCTCAGGAGACTGGAAGCAATCTGGCAACGTCGCTATAGATTTCGCAGGGTAGCCTGGGTCTTCTCAGCGAGTGATAATTGTGTTGATGGTTTTTAGTTTATCGATATTGGGTTAAAAAAAGCCAGAAATGCAACAGAAGTTTTACAAACACTCACATGTATCCATATTCCAACAAGTCACATCTGGATGCACTTTTCAGATTTGATTATTCAAGAAGAAACTGCGTTTTTTGTTAATTTTGATTGAGACGGAGACTATGCATGTTTTTGCGCGGTTGCTATGCTATGCTAGCATGAATACTATAGATAAACATCAATGATAGTTTTGTAAAGAAATACGCAGATCTTCATTTTTGTCCCTAAAAAATTTTTCGTAGAACTTAATAAATAAAAGAAAAACAGACAGAAAAGTTAGATAATCAAATTATCATTCATTTTCATAATAGTTTGTGAGTAAATGGATAATTTTCGAGAATTTTTTTTCTAATTGAACTTTTTTTGTAAAGTGCTTCGTTTGCAACTCATACCAAAAACAGCGTTTTCTCGGTCTCCCGTGTAGGTACTTCCAGTCACGCGAAAATCGGCATTTGTTTTTTTTTTGTAAATTCCAGACTATTCTCTGTGAAATAAATAAAATTGATCTCGCTCGAGAATGCCAGATTAACGATCAATTTGCAAGATCGCGGCCCTATAAGTTTGCCACGCCAAGTCCTTTGATTGAACTTTGGTTTAAAACATCGAAATCAATCTCCCATATCTCATCCTGACACGCTCGAGTATTTCAGAATATCGATTTTTTTTAATAATCTGATCGTATGCCCCAGGCGCGCGTTATTAGATAAAAAGCTAATACTCTCCAAAGTTGTTTGATTGGGATCGAGGTATCCTCCAGACATCAATCTGACGCGCTAGAGTATGACCGAAAAATTCCCTACTCGCCTCCCCAACTATAAGTGAAGGTTCATAACCTCCCTATCGAAAATTTTCTCAAGCTACATCTGCAATCACACAATCCATTGAAGTCAAGTGGTAACTTATCAATTAAGTATAAAAAATATTAGAATTCTTTCCACTAGATGTTCGCCTTGAATAGAAAGAACCCTTCTTAGGATTCTGACGAAAGATTTACGATATGAATAGAACTATTTTGAGTTCTCCCATGAAAAAATAAAAATACTTTTTCGGACTCCCTTGTGAAATATAGGGTGTTGAAAAAATAAACAGCAATCGAATCTGTTCATGATAAAACACATAATATAACAACCATAACGAGAATTTTCTTTTCCGTGTTACTACGAAATAGATTATTTTCAACATTGAATCACCTTGTATGCATTCAACCAAATGCGATGAACTGAATATATTACATTTTGTGATGATTCACCTTTGTTTACTTGCATATTCACTTCATGAAACAGCAAATTTTTGAGTTAATAAATACCATTATTATGAAATGAAATCTCCTTCCTCTACAAAAAGCTTTAAGAAAGAGTTCATCATGAATTTGTCGCAGGATGTGATGGAAACACAAAGAATAAATTAAAATGTAATCATATTTGGGAGAATTGGAGTGATCAAAAGTGAATAAAATTCTCACATTCAACCCCTCCCATTTCGGAGAACTATAGTCGGGCTGTTCAAAAGATAGAATTCAAGGACGCGTGAACAGTGAATGCCTGCATAGCCACGCCTTCTAAACTGAAATAAATGAAGAACTGTTTACACTGTACTGTACTCATTTGTGCTTTGTATTTACGTGTGTTACGTTAATTGAATAATATGGATGGAAACACTCTTTCACCTCCAAGAAAAATATCAAAAAAAGCCATTTAACTGAAGAGGAAAAGGTGTAATAATGAACACTTATAAAAAAGCATCCCAAGAGTTGATGGGAGGACGACGCAGCGACGTTTTTGTTGAGTGATGTAAATCGGACTTGTAACATTGGGGAGAGGAACATTCAAAGGGTGCGTGCCGTTCACGTGATCATTCTATCTTTTCAGCGGCTACACTATAGTCATAGGATTGTGTTGAGCCCGTTGAAACATTTTATGGAAATGGTCGATTCAACATCATATCTCAAATTCAAAAAATTCGATGAAGAGACATTTTTCCAATGTAAGTGGTACGGGGTCCCTATGTGGAAAATTAAAATTTGATTGGATGCGGATGACATCCTGAATATTGGGGTTCTCTTACGATATTTGTCCATTTGCTGCCTGTATAATACAATCATTATATTAATTTTTTGAGGTGCAGGAAGGACAACAGACAAACATCCAGCTGATATCTTTATTTATCTGAACTAACATATTAACTATCATTTGAAAAATTTTCAATCGGAAGAAAAAGTGCTTGAGAGGCTGCTGCTGCTGATGCTGAACCCACCTACGGAACCGCAGCTGACGTTCACAAAACATCATGATAAAACTATCTGAAGAAAAAATGATTGACGAAATGTGTACCTGGCTTGTGATCTATTCCTTCGAATGCCGACAAATTGATATCTCCACATCTGCATGAACTAGAATTATTTCATCTATTGTATTCAATGAAATACCAAGGATATTTATTTATAGAAGACCATGGAAAAATAATAAATCGAAAGTTTCCGGATAATTTACGTAAAATGCTTTCGATAAATGATTCACATCAATTTCTCACACATCTGCATTTCCGGATATCATTAATGTTAGGATGTAAACACCCAATTACAGTATCATCAAACAAGGTGTTTGTTTGAATTTATTAGAACATTAGTTCAAGAAGCACCATATTGATTCTAAATTGAAGAGGAATCTCAGTTCCAATCATAGTAACATGTGAAGAACTGAAAAAGTCGAAAAAATTGATATTTGTATTCGAATCAGGATCATTGAGTTATATTCTTCATCCAACTTTTTGAAACTGTCCTGTATTGAACTTATTACAGGTATCATTATCGTCGAATATTAATATAATCAGATGAATGTCAGCTCTGATATTAGTTCACAATATTTCTCCAGTTAACACCATGACAAAATCAGTTCTCATTTTGACGTTATTTCTGTTTGTTATCAAAGGTCAGTATATGTTGATTTTAAACATGATGAAATGAACTCCAAATAATTCTCACAAATCAAGTTGAATCGCTAGTAAGGTTATCCACAAGCGTTTTACTCACCACATCGACCCCGTGGAGGAAAAAAAATCCATATTATAGAAGTATCGGAAATCTTGATTCCATCATCAGGAATGGAAATGTCATATGGGATATGAAATTCAAAAAGTTATCAGTATTTACATCTTTGTTGAGGTTGTATACATATATGACCATGATATAAAAAACAACATATTTGTTTCATCGTTCCAAATACATCAGAAAACTTAGATTTTAGGAGTATACAAACACAACAGATCGCAAAAAACGATGGTTATGCACATAAAATTATAGATAAATACTTCAATGCTATAACTGGAATTTTGGTTACTTTCCACAGCTACGATCCATTCATACACTTTGAGGTAGAAGATGAAGATTGTTTAGTATCTTTTCTCAATACAAAACTCATGAGAACAGTCTATAACATTGAATTGATTGATTAGTATAGAAAGTCATGTAGTTCGGAAAGTTATTTGAATTTTTTCTCCTATCACAAATTTTCCATGAAAGTGAACTCCTTGAAAAATGAAAAAGGGGTAGGTACTCAGAATTTCTGAATTTTTTTCACTACAAAAATTTGATAACTCTACGAGAACTATTCGTTTAGTAGATCTCTGACTGAAATTGAAAATAATAAACGACAAATTCCGAATTTTCATCCCTCATCACCTTATATCACAGGAATAACACCTGAACTCACCAGAATTTTTCAATCTTTCGAAAAAATTCATAATCTTTATGGAACAGTAAATTATATACAAAAAATTTAATCGAAAATAAGGGACAAAATTCCTATTTTTTTAATCTCTAATGTTGTTTATAGTATCCCTCATACGATTACACTAAGAATTATATTGGCCAATCGAATAGATTGCTCAGAGATAGAATTTCTTCCCATCAAAGTGACAGTATTCTGGAAGATATGCTTCAGCTCACCATGTAAATGATCCAGATCATCGAATGGATTATCATTCAACAACCATAATGGCAAGAGAACCACACCTCTCGAAGATATCGTTCATAGAAATGCCTTTCACAAGAAAATAATTCCATAAATAGAAAAACAGATATCAGCCATCTGAGCAAAATACATCCTTATTTGCTTTCACTTGACATACATTCAAATGATCAGAATAGTCTAACACACTGATAAATAACACTGAAACTACAGCCAACTTCTACTTCACGATTCGGATGGGTACTGTCTCGTGGAATAGATATGGCCGACTTGATTATTTCCGTTCAATTGTTGTAGTACAATTTCACTGTCATTCCGAGCTAATGTCAAATGTCACACCTTTCAAATTATATTTATACCTCTGTTTTTATGATAATCTGTTTTTTCGATCAGTACTGTTCGCATACATCCAACATTCTTCTGTATCTGAAACGATAACGGAACGAATATATTGTTTTTTCACTCATGTAGATATGTTAAGAATCTCAGGAAAAATGTAAGTACTAAAAATTTTTTGAATGTAATATCTTATATGACATTTCCATATTGTATTTTCCCTGATGATGTAATAGAAATTCCAAGCTTGAATAACTTTCAGGAGGCTTTTTTCACATAGCTGCAGACCCAACTACAGTTTCACTCAACTAATCAGCTACTACCCTTCTTTTCTATGAAAGGGTGTTATTCAATTACGTGACCGAACTCAGAGGGTTGATTCTTTTATTAATTCTAATACAAAAAGTACAAACCCTTGATACCCCAAATACCAAACTAGTCAGTCAAGACTACCCTTCGCCTTCTATATATATATATATATATATATATATATATATATATATATATATATATATATATATATATATATATTCGAAATGCCCACCACAAGACAACTAGCTGTTTCGATACGAGGACCCTGACAACCCACAGCTGATGAAGGCCAAATCCAGAAACAGCTAGTTGTCTTGTGGTGGGCATTTCGAATTGAATGCAAATTGTGATAGACCAGAGAATTTGATAACCCATATATATATATATATATATATATATATATATATATATATATATATATATATATATATATATATGTATATATATATATATATATATATATATATATATATATATATATATATATATATATATATATATATATATACATATATATATAGAAGAATCCTTTAAATATTCGGGTGTGCAGTCAACAAGGAATTGGAAAAAGTGAACTCTTTATTCTGTTCAAGCTTTCGAGTCTTTATTGGCTCTTCATCAGGAACTCTACAATGAATTAGGAAAATTGTAAGAATAGAAACGTTTTTTAACATGTGCTTACTTACGAATGTGAGGTTAATAATCCTTTTTTAATGAAAAGTAAGCACATGTTAAAAAACGTTTCTATTCTTACAATTTTCCTAATTCATTGTAGAGTTCCTGATGAAGAGCCAATAAAGACTCGAAAGCTTGAACAGAATAAAGAGTTCACTTTTTCCAATTCCTTGTTGACTGCACACCCGAATATTTAAAGGATTCTTCTTCAACTTAGACAGTCGTCTAACCTTCTCACATTATATATATATATATATATATATATATATATATATATATATATACATTTCCAAACGCTTGACAAGTGACGAAGAGTTTCTTCTGAGAGTTTTGCTTGAATTTTTACTTTGCAGATTCTATCGTAGCACAGAGAAGAACTTTCAGTTGTACAGTGCCGTCTTTGTGTAATGATGCCATCAGTATTGACCCAAGAATACAAACTCCAACACAATCGGTAATATTTTTATTTCTTCACAATATATGCGAAAAGTGAATACAAGTCACTACTCATTTGATTATGAGTGTGAAAACTTCCTCGTTCTGAGGCAGATTATACTCGTAAGGAAGGCGTACTAAACAAAATTGAAGAACTCTCCGCTGCAACTGTTTGCTCTTGATATAAGTACTTGCGGATCTTTTGCTATAGTGTCAAAATTTGTATCATGTGCATATGTTACAATCAGGTCTGATATAGGACAGGGTAATGAAACATCATTCGTGAACAATGAAAATATGACTTGACCTATTATTGACCCTTGAGGTACACTCTTTGGCACCAATTTTATTTCAGAAAATTTTTTTCGCCAATCTTGACCATCCCTTTTCTATTAGACAAGTAAGAATACATCCTTAGGGGGTTGATTGGTTAGATTGCGTAATTGATAGAGATATGTCTATATGTTCTTGATAATGACACCAGCATGGGAGTCAAACAGTTCAACATTTCGCACACGGATTGTTTTCCGAAACATTCATTTTCATTTCACAGAATCCGTGAAAACATTTTTATTAACAATATGGAAGGCGAGGGATGTGATCGAACACTGCCGTTTGATAGATGGATTTGTGATAATTACTTTCACCAACAGTCAGACCAACTTTTGAGAGGTTTAAATTTTTTACCAGTTACACGGAGGCAGAACAAGCTCTCCAACTATATATTATATTATGGCTTGTCAATTCTTCATGGGGTATTGATAGAGATATGTCTGAAATTTCTTGATCATATCCCAGCATGGGAGTCAAAACATCGTACAGTTCAACATTATGCATACGGATGAAATCCCAAAACGTGGTCAATAATGTTCTTTGCTGTATGGTATTCGTTCGGACTTTCATTATTTAACTTGAACCTGTTACAAAAAAAAATGTAAGATGAAAAGGAATGTCCATTCAACCGATGAATCGTGAATAATGAAATTGAAATACACGGTGAAGAAATCAAATAAAAAACTTTCGAAAATTGAGAATGAATGAGCAGAAGTCAATCGGTGGAAAGAATATGAATAAAAAAATTGTCAAATGAATGGTCCAATATATATATATATATATATATATATATATATATATATATATATATATATATATATATATATATATATATATATATATATTGTCAAATGAATGGTCCAATATATATATATATATATAAAAATAAATATATATAGGGAAAGTGTTATTTGCTATGAAGCAATATAAATCAGGAAACTGATAAATAGATCATAAAATTCTCTGGTCTATCACGATTTGCATTCAATTCGAAATGCCCACCACAAGATAGCTAGGTATTTCTGGCCATGGCACCCCACAGCTGATGAAGGCCAAAGCGAGAAATAGCTAGCTATCTTGTGGTGGGCATTTCAATTTGATAATCTATATATATATATATATATATATATATATATATATATATATATATATATATATATTTAGGACACTCGAATTCAAACAAATCGATTCAATAATAATATGGTGACTAAAAATCGAAATATTGGGTATGAAATAGCAGAATGAAACAAATTTGAAAGGCAAAATATAATCAATATGAACAATTGTTGAAAGTTTCAAGTTGAGTGTACTCACGTCGATTTGATAGCTAGTATCCGCAATCGTCTTCGGGTAATGACTGATAAAATCTCTAACTTTGCTTGATTGAAAAAAAACACACATTTCCCATGGTGGGTAAGGGAAGTTGTCACTTACGATTCTTATGCTGGGGAAAATAAGTGCTACTAATGATTCCCCAAGGGATTACTGAATGCATGGTTGTTGAAAATGTAGGCAACTTCCTTGGATTTCTTTCAAAACAAGTGCTCCTTTCCGTGCACGTTTGGAAAAACCAGCACATCATTGAATGGTTTGAATCTAGGGTCATGCACAGAACAGAGCACTGTTCCCGAAAGAAATACTAGGCAGCTGCCTACATGTCCAATAACGATGCATTCAGTCATTTCAGTGTTGAAATCTGAAATGTGTGGAAAATCATCCAGAATATGAACCAACCCTTGCTCAACGAACCGAATCTTCGCGCCAATATGCGCGGCGCATTAGTGGCACCTCCTTTCCCCCACCCTTGGGATCATTAATAGCAACCCTCTCACCCACCTTGGAGAGTTTGATTCTCCATAATCGACCATACCTCTAATCATCACAGATGATCGCGGATACCAGTTATCGAAATGTCGTTGGAGCCTATGGATGTTTCTTCCAGCTGAATTCTTTGGGGTTTTTCCTCAAAAAATATTGAAAAGTCAAAAAAACAAGTGTCTCCGAAAGAAGTAGGGTATCCCTGTGCATTACCCGTTTGATTTTTCTTTGAGCCGATACTATTGGAATAATCCTTTGATAGAACTTACTGGACGCCCTATGCTGGAACTAGTTCAGAGATCTCTTTATACAGATGTCTCTGATTTTTTTGTGTGTCTCCTGAGATCTCTGTTATATTCTGTAGGAGACATTTTGCAGCCTCTTGGCTCTGTTGGAAGGCTGTCCAACTTCTTCAGCGGAGCCACCCCTTCATTACATCACTGTTGACGGCTTCGGATACTTCACGATAGCATTTCGAAACTACTCTGCACCTAACCCAAGTTCCAAGTCGGTAAATTCAGGCACTATGTGTCTCCCAAGTTGTGTGGTCGATGATTTGACAATGAACCTTATAGGTCCGACATTAAGGCTTCATCAGAAATATCCCAGTTGGTGATGAAGTATTTAAATCGATTCGCGAGGGTAATACTTCTTTCCGATTTGCTATCATGAAGGTGGGTTTGTTTTCTCCGTTTTATCTTTATATTGGTAGCAGACGAATATTCGATCAGGTTCTCACCTTGTGTTTCGTTTTCTTCGATTTTCTACCCGAGGTGATAGGCATTTTCAATGCCGGTTTCCTTTCTGGATGATGTATCAGCGTATCTCTCGGAAAGTAGGTTGAGACCTGTCTCAGTTAGCACCCCCACAATAAGCCTAATCTCCGTTGATGAACTTTGGAATAGTAGTTTATTCAATATCAACTCAGATCATTCAGACTACTTCAAGTTTGTCATATGAATAACAGTGAATTAGCTCACATGATTTTATATTGAGTTCTTATAATATGCGCACTCCATTCATCCACAGCTCGTGTATTAGCCAGATATTCATGTTTCGTACAGAATTTTTTTCAGCACACTCGTCTATGTTTTAGGATGTTGGTGCTGATCTGGTGAAATTCAACCTCTTTGCTCACTATCACCAAGGCTGTTCTGGGGCTAGTTTCCCCCCTTTCCGCATCTCTGCTGACAGTATGATCACAGAATCTTAACTCTACAAACAGAGCAAACTAAGATACACTATTCCGTGAGCAGTTTCCAAAGGAAGAGCGAGCCATAATATTCAGTACAGTTGTAGGTGTAAGTTTACGAAAAAATTTCAACCCAAAAGTATAATATTCTCCTGAAGACAATCTAACAATCGAGTCTTTTAGTATTCATTGGGTAATGAGATAGTGATCGCATTTACGGATAACTACGGAGGTATTGGGATGAATGGAGTTATCATAGAAGCCCGAAAACCAATGTCTCTCACAGAATTGTATACATGTCACAGCAAAGTACTCAAATTGTATTTCTGTTGTTCTTGATGTTTGCTGTTCACGAGATTTTAAAATTCTAGCAGTTTGACAAGTTCGAGAAACGTCAAATGAAAATATTTCATCGAATATATAAAAATGACCAATAAAACAGTCAAGGAAGGAACGGAAAATGCCTTATCTCCTAATGGCGATGATGATGCTCCAGTTATTCCTAAAGATCCCAATTTCATGAAAGTAGTATATGATAAAGAAGAACATGACTATGATCAAGATCTGAAAAAAAAATATTCTCTTGAAGATAATTATAGAAGAGAAGAAAAAGTTTACTGACAACTTGTTAAGTGAAAATAAAAGGCTCCAGGAAAACTATGATTTGATCGTTTCAAATATTGTCGAAGAAAAAACTATCAAGGGAATTTGAACAAAAAAATCATAAAAAATTAAAGAAGTGTGAAACAAAGACCTACATATTCTCAAGTGGGACAGTTTAACAGAAATAAAAATGATAAAGCCATTCACAAAGTTGAAATGTTCAATCAATCGATTAATCAAGCCAATACACAGAACCATGAAGTGTCAAAAAGAAGTCTCGGAAAAAAAATTGTTGATCCAGTTAAATTGAAGATAAAAATTAATGAAGTGGATGATTTTCCAGAAGGAGCAATATAAATTCAGTGTGATTCAATAAAAAAAAAGGTCCAGTGAATTAAAGAACCAATTCGTCATTGAAGAACACACATTAAAGCAGCCGAAAATTAAAATTACCGGTTGTTAAATTGGAGGAACACTTATTCAACAATGAACTTCAACAATATTTCAATGATCGAATCGGAATAATCGGTGAGGGTGATAATTCTGAAATAGTACACTGAATAAATTGCTTACAAAATATCTACACAGTATTTGCAAGGGTAAATGGAAAACTATTCGAGAAAATCATTAGCGCAGGCAATAAGCTATTTCTGGATGCCAGGCTTCTATAGTCGATGGCAATAATAAACCCGTTATTTCAAGATGTAATGGATCCGACCATACAGCTAAAAATGGCGGAAATTAATTTATGGGCTCTTTTTGTGCTGGAGAACATACATTGGAAAAAATGTGAAAAGCATGAGAATGATGAAAAATACAGAAAACATATAAAATAAATCATTTAGCAGATTATATTGCTACTTGTGAAAATTTCAAGCACTCTGATATATCAAACGAATCAAACAATTATTTTCATGATAACCTCTATTCACTCTATCGTGAATAAAAATATCATCATCGCCAGTTCTTTCAGTGTTAGAGACCTCATCACATAATATATGAATGTATGAACAACAAAATGTCTTTATCATGACAATAATTTTTATCTTGATAGAAGTAATATGATTTTGGAAGAAACGTATTAGTGATTCAGCGCCTGTACAGAAGTGCTTCACATTCAAATTGAACCAGTGAAAATTCTATTCACCCATCAGTTATGGCAATCATGACAGGAAACATCAGACTTCGTGAGTTATCATCAATTTTAGACTATCTCTGTAATGAAGAGAAACATTTCAAGATTCTATACCTAAACTCCAGATCAATGAAAATAAAAAAATTGATGACTCTGAGATAATAGCTCAGGATCTGAAAGAGGATGTGATCATGATAACAGAAACTTGAATAAGTACAGAAGAAGAAAAATACTACAATTTCAATGATTTTTCCTCAATATACTCAGAAAAAAACGCGAAGGAGGTGTAAGAATCTTCATCAGGGATAGTATTGAATACAAAATTAAAGCAAGAGAAGTATTGGTCGGTTCATACACCACACTTTTACTTTAAATTTTTCTTTTACTTTTACCTTAAGAATGGAATTGGACCGTTCATACACCAGTGTTAAAGTAAACAGGACGCATGCACAGAGCACCCATTTCATATTATTTCTGTAAAATATTCATAAGAATACATTTCGTTATAATGTTGGTGGCACTGCTTGCTGTAATGACTTCACATGCACGCATGCTCAGTCCCTAAAATTATTTAATTATCTCATTCTTAAAGTAAAAGTTGTCATCCTTAAACTAAAAGTAAAAGTGCCGTGTATGAACGCCTCGATTGATTTACATTGTGACAACTTTCTTAAAGTAAAAGTAAAAGATAAAGTAAAAGTAAAAGTGTGGTGTATGAACAGACCATATATCAGCTTGTATTTATTGCCGTGAAACTCAAAAATCCAAATTTTATTATTAGTAAGTAGTTCATATCGTCCACCAATAAAGAATGGTCAAATATTTATAGATTTCATGGATAAAACACTTGGGAGTCTTAATGAATGCAACAGTGGAATTTTCTTTTTTGAAGACATGAAAGTTAATATTTCACCTATCTGAAAGTGAGGAAAAAAACAGTTGATGGATATCTATGAATCCAATAATCTGATTCTAGATCATGAAACCATTCCTACCAAGGAAAGTAGGAAAATCATCAAGTTCCACTTCGATTCATCACTTGTTGTTCTGATTGTTGTTGTTCTGAAATTGTTCGTTCCGTTAACCAGCTGACGAACGTCAACCCTCAGAAGTCGAAACTTGTGCGAGCAATGGATCAACAAGGCCTTACCTTTTAACGTGCGATTACCCAGCACGGTGGCCCGACGAGGATTCGAACTCCGGCCTTCCGCTTGATAGGCAGATATGCTAACCACTACACTACCGAGACCACTTCATTTCGAATATTGAAAACAAATTTGAATTTCAATAACACACACTTCCTTGAGTTACAAAATTTTTTCAGTATGTATAACCGAACTAAACAACTCAAAATATTTTAACAAATCTCTGACAGAAAAAGCAACATTTAATTGTGAAAAACTTGAAAAGGAATCAGTTGAACTGAGTGATAGAATTCACCTTCACCAAGATCCAGATGAGGCTTATAAGGACTTATTGAAATCATCTGAATCCCATCCAGTCAACACGAACAAAAGTAGCGATACTGAATCCTATTCATTTATTAAAATAATTAAATGTAGAAAAAATCCTAATCTTGGTTTGAAAACCACCTTGCAGTGTCAATTGAAACAAAAGATTAGTGATTCTATAAAGAAAAAATCTGAAAATTTCCTGAAACTATATTCTTTTTTCAATTAGATTGTGAAAAAACTATTGGGGAGAAGGAATGCAAATTTCATAAAGTACAATAATTATTCACCGATGCCAATCCTAAAGTGGTTTGGAATCCATAATAAACCTCACTTTGACGAAGTAAAAATAAGCGCAATAGAAATATGTCAGGCTGTGGATGATCATTTTTAAAAGAAATAGATGAATTTAAGACTTTTCAATTTTTTGGAGTAAAATAACCCACTGTATAATGGACAATACGTTTTCCGCAGATAGTAATGATCGTCGTTTCAAATATTCAAATCAAACTCGACAATGACCAGAAAAGTACTATCTTACCTTTAGATTTTTTTCAACATTCGACACAGTCAATAACGATATACTACTCAATAATTATATAGTATTGGTATCAGAGGAAATTGACATGAATAATTTCAAATTCATTTGTGATAGAGAACAATAAGTTTATCTAGGAAAGATATAGATTGTGGCGTACTGCAAAGTCTGTACCTTAGCCCTATTTTATTTTTAATCTTTATATAGTCAGTATCAAAATCGACTCTTAATGAGGTCCTATCCTTGTTGATGACACCACAATCATTTATTTTTCTAGCGATCATGATGATATAACAAATGAACTGAAAAATGGTATCGATGAAATATTTATTTCGTTACAAAAACATAAATTAATACCCAATTTAAAAAAGTCCTCATCCATGGATATTCCCAAAAAGGCGATGGATACTCCAAATGTTCCAATCATTCACAATGATTAAACTATAAATTATCAGCAAAGAATATATTTTTTGACTTATATATAAGAACAGCATGGAATGAACATATTGCTGAAATAAGGAATCAAACAGCCTCATCGATTGGTATTTTTTTTCAAAATAAGAAATAACTTACTATCAAATCCTTTGAAAAATATTCATTCTGCTCTAATTCATTAAAATCTGTAAGATCCAATTTCAATATGAAGCACTGCAAGTAATTGCTTTCTGAACCCTCTGAAGGAACTACAAAATAAAGCAATCGAATGTATTTCAAAATAAAATCGTATGGAACAAACAATTAATTTATACAAATCATATGGCTTGCTTGATTCGAACTCTATGAGTTGATTTTTTTTTTCATTTGATCCACTCAGAAAAAAGATAAAAGACTCGAATTCATACTTTACTAATGTAAACAGTATCCACACCCAAAATACAAGACAAACTAAAACGTTAGTAAATTACAATTTAATATCTCACGATATAAAAAACACCACTCACTAATCGAACTCAAAAACGAATTGAAAACAAAAGTTTGGGCTGATTCACTCACTGAATTCGACACCTTGATCTGTCACATAGGTAGTTACAATATGGATTTGCATTTGTTTTTTTTTTATCTTTGTAGAATATAATCACAGACATGATACCTAAATAATATTTCTTGTGCAATAAAGTTGATTGACTGACCCATGATAAAACTTTTCGAATTCCATTCGAGAGTCTGAGATGAATTTAATCTGGCAGCCCTCAGTGAATCCTGGCTTCATTGAGACATATCAGGTTCGGAGTTATTTACTGATATTTATAACATTCATTGAAAAGATATAAAACTTGATTTAGTTGATAACCTTGAGAGATGTTATCTAGCCTAGTAAATACATCACTGTTCGATTTGCAATTCCCTCCAAACGATATTTCGATTATTGGATGCCCTATTATAAATAAGGTTTTCAATGTTGTAGGATTATATATTCCAGACAAAGTCAACATGGACAAATTTGAACTTTTTTTTGAATCAATATCAATATTCAAAAATTATTGGGATTTGTCAGAAGATTTCAATGTCCCAAATTTATTAATAAAAGTGCAATGAACAAAAAAAACGTAAATTTTACTCAACTTCATGTGTGTACAACTTTGACCAAATCAACATTGTTCAGAACAACTTGGTAGCAGAATTTTACAAGAAGTAATATGGACTATTCGACTGACATATAGAAACTATGAACATAAATACCCACCATGGTTTCATTCCGATATTATCAGAAATATAAAGTTGAAAGCTAAATACCGAGGAAAATATGAAAAAACCGACAATGTACATCATCTGAACGAATTCAAAATTCTTCGGGTATCGATTGAAAATCATAATTGCCTACGATAATTTTCTACCAGATGTTCAATTGATTATATTTAATAATTCAAATGTGTTATTTATGTACGTTCCAAGACTAGAATGCCACGAATTCGTGGAGAAATGACTTTCGATGATGAAGTTCTGGATAATACGCTGAGCATAGTTGATGCATTCAAGTCATTTTTTCAGGAATTAGATATACAGGACGATCCCATTAATACCACTCAGTCTGATAATCTCGTGAGTTAGTGGCCAACAGTTAAATTCTAGGATATTTCTGAAAAATGATACTGAAAAAATGAGAGATAAAATGACTTCAGGTCCGGACCATTTTCCATATTCCTTTGTTCGGATTGTGTAGAAGAAGTTTCAGCGAAACCGCTCCGAATAATCTTCAACTCGTGTCAGAACATAGAAATAGGAAAGAGGCAAGGATAGGTCCCATATCGAAAAACGATGACAAATAAAATATTGAAAATCATAGATCGATCTCATGAATGAGCAATTTTTCGAAAGTATTCGAAATTGTTCTGTTTAGGGAATAGAGACATATATCAGCCAATTCGAGGTTCTACTTCTCCATATCAGCACGGTTTTGTTGATGAGAGATCTACAGTCACAAACCTTATAGTACTGAATCAGTTTTTCTACAAAGTATCAGGTAATCAAGGATAGGTTGATGTTATCTATACGGATTTCTCGAAGGCCTTCGATAAAGTTATTCACCAGAGCAAAATGGTTGAGGCTTTCGCGGCCGAAGTTTTCAGTATCACTACTTTGGTATGGGTTTGAAAGCCCTTTTGTGGATTTCTTTCCTGAAGTTTCGCTGGCACGAGTGGCAATCTTCTTCAAAGGCTCGTACATCTTGAGTTGAACTCCGATGACTGGGTATTACGACTTCGTAAAGTGTATTTATGTGGATTCAGGTAGCCTGGAGTGATAATTACTTATTCTGGATCCGCAGAATTTTTATTAATATTAATTGCAGTAATTACTACCTGCCGACAGTTATTATATTAGTTATTTTTGTTCTTCTTATATAATATAAAATACCGTATTCGGTTGAGGTTCACAGCTTCTTATTTTCAGTTGAAATGCACGGATAATTTCAACAGAAAAGAAGAAGTTGTGTACCTCAACCGAATATGGAATCACATATTGAGAAGATCAAAAATAACTTATTTCATGACGGCAGGTAGCGCGGCAATCAATGCTGATGATACTTCTCCGAATCTAGTGTAGCGCTTAGTGTTCTCTTTAAATCGACTTCAAGAGAACCAATTTAAAACAAAACAAAAAAATTAAAAAATTGAACTCTTTACCTCGTATCAATTATCATTGAATATTTGGACAGTTGCCGCTAACCTCTAGAACAGTGGAGAAGGGAGTGGTTCGATTAAATGTTTATTAATGGGCGCCACATGATTCTCAACTGTCCAAACCAGAAGTTGTTATATTAGCATCACATACAAACCATGAATTATGGAAACTAACAGGAGAGCAATTGACAACAAGGCTGAAGTGAAATGACAAGTGTATTAACATATTAATTCACATAAAGACTATAAACACCCTGTATACTAGACAAATGAATTCGGTGTTCAGCAATAGACAACAAGGCTAAAGTGAAATGACAAATGTAAAATCAACTTATAAATTCACACAAGGTTCTTACCACAAGTGTATTAAAATATGAATTCACATAAAAACTATAAACACCCTGTATACTAGACAAATGAATTCGGTGTTCAGCAATAGACAACAAGGCTAGAGTGAAATGACAAATGTAAAATCAACTTATAAATTCACACAAGGTTCTTACCACAAGTGTATTAACATATGAATTCACATAAAAACTATAAACACCCTGTATACGAGACAAATGAATTATGTGTTCAGCAATAGAAAACAAGGCTAGAGTGAACTGACAAATGTGAAAATAACTTATAAGTTCACACAAGGTTCTTACCACACTGTATGTGACACCAAAGGAAATATATATGTTCCGCAGTAAAACGCAAAATCTAATAAGCGGAGATTAACCGCCAGCTTTTGTTACTGACTGTTTCCAATTCTACTTCTTTTTCCCCCTTGACCGGAGCTTAAGCTTAAGTGCAGGTGGGTATGTACGGGCGCAAATTTAATAAAATGTACGGGCGCAAATTAAAAAAAAACTTATGAAAATCTCCGCTTTCCATACAATCAAGGCGAATATTATTACAAAAAAAATGGTGAAAAAAAGAGAAACTTTCCTCTCCGCTTTCCATACAATCAACTAAGGCGAATATTATTACAAAAAAAAATGGTGAAAAAAAGAGAAACTTTCCGCTTATCGTTAGGTACTTGCGTAAAAGCTTGAATCCGGAAGACCTTCAGGAGTTGTGGTGCCAAGAATGTCAACCAACTCGTCAAATCAGTCCATCGAGGTGGCTCGCTGGCAGTACTATTTGGTGAATTGGTAAGATTGAAACCCGACCATAAAACCCGTTGGTAATATCTTCCGGTACCATCAACCTGGATCGTCTTATCTCAACTAAATCTGTCAATTACGGGTAGCAACAGCATTGATGAGGAACGGTTCGGCCCTTCAAATCCCTATAACAGGACGTGATTGACCTTTACAAAAAAAATCTCACAATCACACGAGACAACAAAGGTACTCCAATCACTTCGTAATTTTTCGAAAATGTAAATCCCCACTCTAGGGTAGTAATAATGATTACTCAATCACTTTCGAAACTTGGGACCGATCTAGAACGTTCGATGCTTTCTAACAAAATGGCATCAATTTCATCCAGCTAACGTCGTATCGAAACTTTCGGCAACCTATTTCAAAAAAAATATCGGTAATTGATTCCGAATAATTCGTACTAGTCAATTCCTGCAAACAATTCAGTGGGAAGTTGAGAAATTCCTGAGTAGATGGCGGCGGCATACGAATGCGTCTCTACTCCAATGCAACACTACCGTCATTGGTGTTTCTATCAATATAAACGACCTACAATGTACGTGGGAAGATCCATCTTTCGATGAGCCGAAGAATCACATGGGTAACTGACAATAGCACAAGTCCTGCTAGGTACAGGAACCTACCACAACCTCTCGATCCGAGAGTGCGCTGCTCTCAAGACGAAACAACAAATAGAATGACAGGTCAGCTGTGTAACCTATCGGAGGAACTAAAATAAACAAAACAATATAGGAGGTTGGATGAGAAATGCAACAATATATCTGAATATACCAATTCAGAATGTAAGAGGAATATAAACTATCAAGATACGTAAGCTTCTGGAAAACATAACAGGTAAGGCCAGATTTTTCAAAAGGCGGAAACGTACTTCTGAAGTGAATCGTGTTTTCGTTTCACTTTGCAGGTTGTCCCGTTACAAATCAGTTCTCGCTATGGGGAAACAAATAACGATATCATGGTTACAAACGAAATGTCTGCAAACTACAGTTCGTTCCGATATTGAATATAGTATAATTAGATAGTAAAATAATGAATAAACCTATAGGAGCAGAATAAAAGTGTTACATTCCCCCCTCACTCGGGTAAATTTTCACTAGCGCTAGCTGGTTTCAGATCCTTGATGTTCCATACACCTTTAGATGTACCATCTGAATCCACTAGCTCATATGTCCAAGTAGATACTCTCCTCTTGATATGAAACGGTCCGATGTACTTTGGAGCTAGTTTACTACTGTAATATTTGGAAGCGTCAGATAAGACAAAATTCTTCCTCCATACCAATTGGTTTGGCAAAAACTCTTCAGGTCGGTGACGGAGGTTGTATGTTCTTGAACTCCTTTCTGCTGCCTTTTCCAACCGGATTCTGACTTCGTTAAACAGTTTCTTGAAACCTTCCTGCCTGTACTGTTCTTTCTCCTCATCCGTCCTCCTCTGACCTACCACTTCAGCCAGCCCCTTTTTATTGTAGTTACTTCCATTTAGTATCATCTCCCTGCCGAAATTGATGAAATATGGGGTATTACTCGTTGATTCGTGGACAGCGGTTCGAGTAGCACACGCAATTTTAGCTAAGTTGGTGTCCCATTGTCGGTGATTATCCGACACGTAAACCGCCAACATTCGCTTCAACGTTCGATTATAACGTTCCGTTGGGTTAGCTTGCGGGTGGTAGTAGGCATTTTACCGGATTTTCACCCCATACTCCAACATTATATTGGTAAACTTAGCTGACCTATACTGCGGCCCATTATCACAAATGAGAAGGCGAGGAACACCAAACAGTAGAAAAATCCCTTCTTCGATTGACTTCACTATCAAAGACGCAGTAGCTGACCGGAGAGGAAAAACCAAAGAAAATTTGCTGAACAAATCTGTTACTACCAGAATATACTGGTAACCTTGAGTCGATCTAGGTAAGGGCCCCATTAAATCCGTTGAAATGATCTCCCAGGGTTGCGACGCTTGTGGTTGAGGAGTCATATGACCACGAGGACCTTGTTGCTCTCCATTGTGAGCAGCACAAACTGAACATTTTGGGATATACTTCACCACATCACTTCTGAGTTTCGGCCAATAATACCTTTCAACAATCCTTCCATAGGTTTTGAATACTCCCATATGACCAGAGGTAGGGGGGTCGTGAGCTTCTTTGATCACGGAGTTCCTGCGGTTCTTCGGAACAACTTCCTTCCAATTGTCTAAGTCACCTCCCAACCCAAAAAGAGAGGTTTTGATTTGTTTGAATAAACGACCCTCATGCAACCTCCATTGAGGATACTTCAGAGGTTCAGCAGACACCCTTACCAACATACCCTGATACCATGAATCATCTGCAGCCACGAACACTTCATCCATACTTGGTAATAAACGAGAGAGCGTGTCCGGCACTATATGCTCCTTCCCCTTACGATGTATTATTTTGAAATTATATTGTTGTAACAAACGGCAAGCTATAGTCGGGGCAATTCAAAACTGGAGCAGTAACCAAGCACTCTTTAATTGTTTGGAACGACCTCTCACATTCAGGAGTCCATATAAACTTCCGAGAACAGTGCAGTTATAGGTGATAATAAAGTAGCAAAATTTGGTATAAAGCGCCGGTACCATGAAAATGTGCCGATTATACTCCTCACTTCTTTCACCGTCTTGGGGGCAGGTAGCTGCAGCATGGCTTGGACTTTGTCCGGATCGACATGGAGGTTATTTTTATCGATGACGTACCCTAAATAACGCAATTCTCTTCTGCAGAAATGACATTTATCAAAACTAACTGTGAGTTTAGCCTTACGCAACCTACGAAATACTTCATCCAATATCCTCAGATGATCCTCGAAGGTCTGGGTGACGATCACGATGTCATCCAAGTAGACAAAAAACGTGTGGCTCGAGATCCGCCCCTAGTACTTGGTCGATCAAACGCTGCCAGGTAGCAGGCGCGTTATGCAAGCCAAACGGCATGCGTTCAAACTGGAACAAGCCTCTTCCTGGAACGGTGAAAGCCGTATAAGGTCGAGACTTCTCGGCCACTGGGACTTGCCAATAGGCAGACTTGATGTCGAGTGTGGATAAGTAATGAGCATCACGCAGTTTATCTAGGGTACTTGAAACGTAGGGTAAAGGGTATCCATCCCGTTCACTGACTGAATTCAATTTCCTGAAGTCGACGCAACATCGAAAGCTACCATCCTTCTTTCTTACCAACAATATCGGAGAGGACCACGCGCTCTTTGACTTCTCAATCACCCCCAACTTCAACATCTCTTCGAGCTCTTTGTCGATGTAACCTTGAACCACAGGACTGACGGGATAATATCTCTGTTTAATTGGTGGTGAGTTAGTCACTATTGTGTGTTCCACCATATGGGTGCAACCTAATTCAGTACCCATGAGCTTCAAATTCCGTTGAACCAGTTCTTCCAGTTCAGAACTTTCCGCAGGCGTCAGTGAATCGTGACTTCGGAGATGGTCTACTTCGTCAATTGTCACAGGTAGATCCGAAAAGCACCATTCGTCATGCCGCAGGTCAGGAACTATGCCCATTAACCTCCAGAAGTCAGCACCCAAAATTAAAACATGAGGAACCTCTAAAACCACCAAAACTTTCATTATTCTAACCCGGTCTCTAACTCGAAATGGCACCGTACACTCCCCAGCATTCTGACAAGCTTGCCCGTTAGCAACTTTACAAGTAATTTTTCGGTTTCCATCAAATTCCAGTCCCATATCCTTGAGCAGCTTCCATCCTTGACTTCCTATAATAGTAGTGGAGGCACCTGAGTCCAGTAGTCCTAACAAGGTAACACCCAAAATGCTGACCTTCAGATATGGCCTCTCATCATGGTCTGCGTGATCCAAAATGTAATCTAAAACTGGCTGCAGAACTTTCTTGGTCGAAAAATTCTTCCAGACACCCCCAATTCGACCACTCAGGAACGTCTGACCCCGTTTCCCTCCTTGGAGCAAGTTGGGCAAGTTTTAGTTGTGAAGCCTTCCGCCTTGCACTTGAAACAATAAGTTTTCTTTGGCGAAGCACACCCAATAGCCCTATGACCGACTTGGTTGCATCTGAAACAGGTAACTCGTCGACTAGTTGAAGGACTCGGTGTATTTGAGACTACGTCCAAACGTTCCAAGTTTTCCGCTACTTCCACAAAAGCAAGGTCTTTTTCGAGAATATTCATTTTCCGGAAAGGTGGTTCAACGTAACTATTTATTGCTTCACGTCTTGCTTCCATTTTCCTACAAATAACTCTCAACTCATCTATTGAGGTGGGGAGAGGATCACGGAGTCGATCCTGATGAAACGGATGCAGGTTTCTCACAATGATGGAGAGCTTCACCTCTTCGTGCACTGGACACCTCAGCCTACTGAAATAACTAGACATCACTGCTAGGTATACTCCAATCGATTAAGATGGATGTTGGGTCCTCTTCCGTAATTCTTCAAACAAAGCCTCATTATGGTTAGAAGATAAATATTCTTGACGGAATTCCTCTACGAGCTCTTCCCACGAATTTACCCTGCGTCGGCACTCCTTATAAAATTGGTACGCCTTATCAACGAATAAATCCAAACCAGACTCCAATAAAACCTCAGGAGGCACATTCCTGGCTATACGTAACTCTTCGACCATCTCGAGGAAAGCAGATACAGAAGTTGACTTGGAATTTCCAGAAAATTTTTCGATTGTCCACTTGTGTGGTGGTATCATTTTCGCATTTGACCCAAAGCTAAGTGGAGAAGATGCCATCGGAGAGGAACTAGGGACATTTTGTACTGACGCTTGTAATGCTCGATTCGTAACAACTCCCTGCAACATACTCAATGTTGGTGGGATCTGACCAGCCACATTCAGGTCTGCGTCGATTGCATCCAATTTGTTCTTGAAACTCTCAAAAAGTGACAAAGCTTTGGCCATAATATCTGCCTTTTGATTCTTCTCTTCATCGTCTTCCCCATCCATATGATCAATGCGACCAAAAATATGCGCAAACTTAGTCTCTATTTTAATAACTTCACTACTTCCTTTACCCGTGGACAATTCATCAATTTTTTTCTGTAAGTCTTCATCCAATTTTTTTGTTACAGCTGCCAGATCTTCTTTGAAAGTAAAAGGATACGTGGGATATCTCAAGCTTTCGCCGCTCTTTTCGAATCTCAAGGCTACCGACAGGCGATGTCGCATTTCCTCACAGGGTCCAAAACCAATACCACGTAGTTTCAACTCATACTCCAGTTCATCCTTATCCAGGCGATTTATCGTCATTTTTCTTGACATGCTGACCAAGTCACAACCACAGAAAATATTTAAAAAACAGATATATTAATTTGTGTCGATTCGATATGCCAAAATTGGGATATTTTCTCAGAATACGCAACGAATAACACTTTCGATGGTTCAATATAACAAGAAAAACAGTAAAAAAAGTCAGAGGAAAAAAAAATCGATTTCCACTTTAATGTTGGAAGACCAAAAAAACGTAGCCCCACGTTGGGCGCCAAAATGTAGCGCTTAGTGTTCTCTTTAAATCAACTTCAAGAGAACCAAATGAAAACAAAACAAAAAAATTAAAAAAATTAAACTCTTTACCTCGTATCAATTATCATTGAATATTTGGACAGTTGCCGCTAACCTTTAGAACAGTGGAGAAGGGAGTGGTTCGATTAAATGTTTATTAATAAGCGCCACATGATTTTCAACTGTCCAAACCAAAAGTTGTTATATTAGCAACACATACAAACCATGAATTATGGGAACTAACAGGAGAGCAATTGACAACAAGGCTGAAGTGAAATGACAAGTGTATTAACATATGAATTCACATAAAGACTATAAACACCCTGTATACTAGACAAATGAATTCGGTGTTCAGCAATAGACAACAAGGCTAGAGTGAAATGACAAATGTAAAATCAACTTATAAATTCACACAAGGTTCTTACCACAAGTGTATTAACATATGAATTCACATAAAAACTATAAACACCCTGTATACTAGACAAATGAATTCGGTGTTCAGCAATAGACAACAAGGCTAGAGTGAAATGACAAATGTAAAATCAACTTATAAATTCGCACAAGGTTCTTACCACAAGTGTATTAACATATGAATTCACATAAAAACTATAAACACCCTGTATACGAGACAAATGAATTATGTGTTCAGCAATAGAAAACAAGGCTAGAGTGAACTGACAAATGTGAAAATAACTTATGATTTCACACAAGGTTCTTACCACACTGTATGTGACACCAAAGGAAATATATATGTTCCGCAGTAAAACGCAAAATCTAATAAGCGGAGATTAACCGCCAGCTTTTGTTACTGACTGTTTTCAATTCTACTTCTTTTTCCCCCTTGACCGGAGCCTAAGCGCAGGTGCGTATATACGGGCACAAATTTAAAAAAGTGTACGGGCGCAAATTAAAAAAAAACTCCGCTTTCCATACAATCAACTAAGGCGAATATTATTACAAAAAAAAATGGTGAAAAAAAGAGAAACTTTCCTCTCCGCTTTCCATACAATCAACTAAGGCGAATATTATGGCAAAAAAAAATGGTGAAAAAAAGAGAAATTTTCCGCTTATCGTTAGGTACTTGCGTAAAAGCTTGAATCCGGAAGACCTTCAGGAGTTGTGGTGCCAAGAATGTCAACCAACTCGTCAAATCAGTCCATCGAGGTGGCTCGCTGGCAGTACTATTTGGTGAATTGGTAAGATTGAAACCCGACCATAAAACCCGTTGGTAATATCTTCCGGTACCATCAACCTGGATCGTCTTATCTCAACTAAATCTGTCAATTACGGGTAGCAACAGCATTGATGAGGAACGGTTCGGCTCTTCAAATACCTATAACAGGACGTGATTGACCTTTACAAAAAAAAATCTCACAATCACATGAGACAACAAAGGTACTTCAATCACTTCGTAATTTTTCGAAAATGTAAATCCCCTTTCTAGGGTCGAAATAGTGATTACTCAATCACTTTCGAAACTTGGGACCGATCTAGAACGTTCGATGCTTTCTAACAAAATGGCATCAATTTCATCCAGCTAACGTCGTATCGAAACTTTCGGCAACCTATTTCAAAAAAAATATCGGTAATTGATTCCGAATAATTCGTACTAGTCAATTCCTGCAAACAATTCAGTGGGAAGTTGAGAAATTCCTGAGTAGATGGCGGCGGCAAACGAATGCGTCTCTACTCCAATGCAACACTACCGTCATTGGTGTTTCTATCAATATAAACGACCTACAATTTTCGTGAGAAGATCCATCTTTCGATGAGCCGAAAAATCACGTGGGTAACTGACAATAGCACAAGTCCTGCTAGGGCCAGGAACCTACCACAACCTCTCGATCCGAGAGTGCGCTGCTCTCAAGACGAAACAACAAATAGAATGACAGGTCAGCTTTGTAACCTATCGGAGGAACTAAAATAAACAAAACAATATAGGAGGTTGGATGAGAAATGCAACAATATATCTGAATATACCAATTCAGGATGTAAGAGGAATATAAACTATCAAGATACGTAAGCTTCTGGAAAACATAACAGGTAAGGCCAGATTTTTCAAAAGGCGGAAACGTACTTCTGAAGTGAATCGTGTTTTCGTTTCACTTTGCAGGTTGTCCCGTTACAAATCAGTTCTCGCTATGGGGAAACAAATAACGATATCGTGGTTACAAACGAAATGTCTGCAAACTACAGTTCGTTCCGATATTGAATATAGTATAATTAGATAGTAAAATAATGAATTAACGAATAGGAGTAAAATAAAAGTGTTACACTAGAAAAAGTAATTATCACTCCAGGCTACCTAAATCCACATAAATACGCTTTACGAAGTCGTAATACCCAGTCATCGGAGTTTAACTCAAGGTGTATGAGCCTCTGAAGAAACTAGCCACTCACGCCAACGAAACGTCAGGATGAAATTCCAATAAACGACGACCTTCAAACGTGAACCAATATAGTGATACTAATCATCAGAACCTAATATCAAAGCTGGGAGTTATGGGATTCTCTAGCTGTACATTGGCTCATCTGAGTAGCTATTTAGACGAGAAAACACAGTTTGTTTCATATAACGGATACAGATAATATCTAATTGTTGTAACTCCCGGAGTAATGTAATGTAATCGACTGCCAAAAATTATGCTTCACGGATGAATTGAAAATATTCACAGGAATACAGAAGGTTTATGAATATATTGAGCTTCAAGAAAATCTGGGAGGTATCAATAACCGGTGCATCTGTTTTTGAATATAAATAAATGCAAGGTGGTTACACACTCGAACAAGAAATTGCAATTATTGACTCTCGGTACAATATAGGTAATAATGAGCTTCTGAGGTGAGATACCGTCAAAGACTTGGGGGTGATATTTGACAACAAATTAACTTTTTCTGATCATATCGGGAATAAAATATCAGAAAGTCTTCGAATGTAAACCGCTATTCAATTTTTTGGTGCGCTTTCAACTTGAATAAGCAAACTTGATTTGGTATATATTTCAAGTGATATATTCAAGAAATGAAAAAAATTTAAAGAAAGTTTCTGAAAATTTTGATATTCTGAACCAACAGGGTGTATACCGAGACAGGCATAAATCTATTATGTGATGGATTGAATATTCATTGTCTAGAATTGAGACGGAATATAACATCATTGCCCTTCTTATATACATTTTTCGATGAAAATATCGATTGTACGGATATATTGTATCAAATCGAGACTAATATTCCCGGTATAAAGTCCAGAAGAAGTTGAAAAAATTGTTGTTCAGAGGCAAGAACAGACATACTATTAGAGTTACCTGTGTATGTTATTATGTGTAATAATCACTATTAAATTTGTAACAGATGCAATATTTTTTCCTGTACACTGCACGAACTTATCGCCATTCCTTGTATTTATCTAAATCCTTTTTTTCCGTTCTTACCTCACACCATGTTATTACTAATTGTTTTCATCGAGATGACTGTAAATGGAAAACTGTCAGACGATAAAGCTACTATTATTTTCGTCTAACCAAACCCGGACAGGTCCGTACTCCCACTGCTTCGACCCAGTAGGCGAACGCGCTAGTATAATTATCCAATGATCACTCCCCGCACCGCAGGGTGAGTGATCACTGGCTCCGAGAATCTAGAGTCCTGAGCAGGCACAACAAACCAAAAATAATGGCCTTCTGCATGTGGTCGGCTCAAGATCTCTGCTTTATTCCGACAGGCAGGTATGGTCTTGAGCTCGGAGAGTAGCGTTGGTCTGGAACCACAGAGATCACCTATAAAATCAGAACCACTAATTTGACAGAATAGTCCGGGTGGAACCGGAGGAGTTCGTAAAGTGAATCCAGATACTTTGTCCGTTTCATCTCCTCGTTTCGGACGATAATTGTTTCGGCTGGGTCCGAAAACTTAATAACGAATATCGTCAAAGAGGACTATATCAGGCTTATCGTCTTCTATTCGCCTCTCATTTTCCACAACGGACTCAATATTCCCTGAAGCCTGAGGCAGTACTGGTGTCCTGTCTATTCCAAACGAGTGACGAAGAAAATAGTATAGCACTCGTAAAGCCGTGTTACGGCCGAGACCGCATGAACTGGCCAAGATGACAGCAAATGCATCAAATTCTCGGGTGTCTATCGGCAGGCCATGCATCTTGTATTAGGGACCTCTATACCCATCACTCGCCTACGATAGATGAGGGTATTGAAGACACCGTCTTGGCACGCCATGATGAACCCTTCAGTGTCCGACTTCAGCTCACCTGACTTGAGGATGGCAAATTCAATTTAACAGACTAGCCATGGTCCTCGATGTTCTTGAAGGAGACTCCATGCATGGGTTTGTCTGTATGCAGCTGCAGAATTTCAGCATCCTCTGTAGCCTTGATGTGAGCTTTTTTCTGTGCGGGTACCAACTTGGTGACAGAGAGTTGGTTTACCCGCCCGGTTTCAAAGACTATATCAAGTTCAGCGGCAGGGCGATTTGCTGCCTCAAACAAAAGGGCTCTAATTTCTGCATTTTCATGGTCTCGGGCCATGCGGTGTAGGGGATCCGAACTCCTGATGACTCTACAAGCGCCGTCCAGGACCATTTTGTTATGGAGACAGTCAAAAGTCCACGGCCCTCTTGTTGTCGAAGGTACGTAATCTTACGAGCCTTCACGTCAAGTTGCCGCAACCCTTCCTGAAACAATTCGATTACTCAAAAGGGTTAGAGTAGAATTGGAATGGCAAGCATGTTGGTGGCAACAACTTTGTCCTTGCCCGACAGCTCTGAAGACAAGATCTGCTTATACTTGCCACGGAGAGTATTTTTTACCAAGTCTACCACTTGTGTGTGACGTTGTTCCACACCCAAATGAGGGTATGTCTCTCCGGCATTCATTGAAGTAGAATTATTTCGTCTATGAGTTGAGCTACCTCAGCGAAATCCTCGCATCGTCCTCTTTCGAGATGAACCAGTGTACATTTGTTAATCCCGACTTCCATACCGACAGCAAGCGTGGACTCCTGCACCACCCTAAGGAATTGCTGTGAGTCCCTTTCTCCAGAGGCATAGAGCTTGAGGTCATCCACATCATCCTCCAGGGGTGCCGCGGTTATATCCCCTGATTTCGCTGAACGCAACTGACAATGGCATTAGTGAAATGCACAAAGGAAGAGGCCAAAGAAATCCTTCTAAAAAACACCCCTTCTCATGAGGACCGGCTCTGTTTGGACCCTGCTGCCACCTGATGTTATGATGAGGCGAGTCCTCCAGGGCGGCGTCAGTTGTTCGATGCTTCTAACTATACGATCGGGTACCGCAAGACACTCAAGTAAGTACAACAACAACTCATGTGATGTTGTTTCGAATGCCTTGCGGTAGTCAATCCAGGCCATTGGGAGATCTCGCGTTCACTGCATCGAGTTCCAGTGGACCCTTTCCTGGTTTCTCGAAATACAGAAGAAAGAAAAAAAGCAGAGGCGTACTAGTCTCAGCGGCACCTTTTCTGGTACTCGACTTTACACAACCAAGAAAAGGAAGAGCAATCGACGGAAGAAGTGTGGCGAGCCTTCATAAAGTTCCTTCTTGTCATCGCTCTATGAGTTTGTTTATAATTACAATAACATTTTTCTTATTTCCAAGCCCCAGAGAAGAGAAAAAGAATTGCAAACGAAGGTTTTTCAATAAAGAATTGAGAGACATGATTCCACAATATGATGGAGGTCAAGCAAACTCTGAATGACTTCATCGAAGCATGTTACATTGTTCCAGCAAACGTAAATGAAAATCAAGCCATTGCACTGATTATCATAATGAAAAGCAAACTGAGTGGTAGGGCTGGCAGATTCCTTTCCGGAAAACAATAACAAACATGGGAAAAAATAAGAGAAGCATTAAAGAGATTGTAGAGATATGAAAAGATCATTAAGGGATTTATCATTTCAAAAAAGCAATGAAACTTCGAAATCTTTTGTTCTAAAAATAGAAAACTTGTTAACTGAATTGAGAAACAGTGTAGCTCTCGATCAAAATCCTAAAGTTTAAGAAAAAGCAGCATTGAATAGATCACATGAAAAACATGCACTGAAAACAGTTTCAGCAGGGCTAAACAAGCCTTTTGGTTTTGTGATACGTTCACAAATTTCGGATGAGACAAAGCAATTTTCAATTGAAGAAGGAAACATTGCATATCTGCAAAATTTCAGAATTCCGAAATAAACGATTTCAAAACCATTTAAATTTGTAATTTCAAATAACAAATGAAATATATTCAAAATTCAAATCGCTATAAAAACGAAGACTCGAATCGAACTGATCGAACGAATCAGAATTTCAAATGAATTAGAAAAAATTCAAGTACATCAGGTACTCGAAGAAATACTTTAATACAACAGAAAAGACAGTCAGTCATTCAGAAAAATCGAAATGATAATAGAACACAAAATAATCGCATGAATCATTCAAACTGCATGACGGAATTGAGTTCATCGGGTGCTATGGTTCCGGAAAATTCACGCATACCCGATAATCCAAAGTAACAACCGTGAAGAAAACATTCTTTCAGAGTTGAGAATAGATCATTCAAACAATGAAGAAAAAATGGAATAAATAATTTGTGTTTGAATTATACAGACATATTTTTTTTTGGTTAATGATAATCTCACGTTCACAAATCAAGTGAATCATAAAATAAATGAAGGAAAACGTCATATTTCAGTAAAAATCCTTAGATTTCCTCATGCATTGAAGCAAGAAGTGAAACTCGAGTGGAAAACAAGAATTTCGATTAGTTATCGATTTCAGAAAGTTGAATGAGAAAACAGCAGGAGACAAATATTCACTTCCTAATATTACAATTACAAGATCATTTGGGAAAATGTAATTACTTCACAACACTGTATCTCGCTCGCATCTGGGTTTCATCAAATCGAGATAGAAAAAAGGGATATTTCAAAAACAGCGTCAAGCGTCGACTATATAGACGATATAATAGTATATAGTTCAACTTTGTTAGAATATATGAAATGACTGTAAAAGTACTGTTTGAACGTCATTATTTTGTCGTGGATCGATATATTTTCCTTGGTTTTCTGGGTTTGTAACCTACCGCAATCTGAAAAAAATTGAATTAATATCGAAATCTATACAAGTGTATAAGGGCAGATTTTCAATCTACCCCGAAAAATTACTGCGTCTATTGAAAAACAATTCTTTCTGGATATAACAAGTCCAATTAGTCAGCAACTTCTCGTATAACTCAGATTTTGACTCTCAAAAAAATAATAAGAACTAATATATACATGAAAATACTTATCGTTAACGTTTCGGAAATTAAATCTGCCTCCATTTCTCAAATTCCTGTAGAAATCCAAATATCTCTTGCAGGCAATCTTGGTAAATTGACATTTGTCAAATATTTTCTATATAGCATACCCTGCCCTCTCTATGATTCGTCTACATTGCTGGCCATCATACGGAAGTCTTAGTCTCAAACCTTTGGGAATTATTTTGTTATCTCGGCATCCGAACAGGAAAGTTACACTACAGGAGATATTCAGATTTGTACAGGAATTTGCGTATCAGATTCAGTTTCCGAAACGTTAACGATAATTATTTTCATATTATATATATATATATATATATATATATATATATATATATATATATATATATATTAGCGTGAAGTCACATTCACCTCTTGAAAATGGCTCCAAAATCGGAGCCGAAACGTCGAGAACAAAACTCCAGACGCGGTTCAACCCGAACTCAACAACAACACACAACTGACCGCGGAAACCTATCCGAACACATATATATATATATATACATATATATATATACTAGTTTCCATTATTTTTTTCATGGACAAAATTTGAGTTATACGAGAAGTTGCTTACTAATTGGACTTGTTCTATCCAGAGAGAACTGTTTTTCAATAGACGCCAATAGACGCAGCAACTTTTCGGGGTAGATTCAAAATCTGCCCTTCTACACTTGTATAGATTCCAATATCAGTTCTTATTTTTTCAGATTGTGGTATGTTACAAACCCAGAAAACTAAGAAACAGACTATGAAAGATATTGGAACGATTAAAACAGTATAATTTGTAAATAAGAATTTTTGAGAGGAGAAACAAAATAGGACACATCGTAACAAAAGACGGCGTGAAACATAACCCTATGGATATAGAAGCTGTAAAGTTTCCACTGTCGAAAAATCAAAAATAAATGAAGTAATTCTCAGGTATGGCACGTAATTATAGGAGATTTATGGAAAATTACTCAGAAATAGCTGAACCTATGACAAATCTATTTATAAAAAAATAAATAATTTCATATCGATTCATACAGTATTATTTATTCTGAACAATTGAAAAATTTCCTGATAACCACCAATTTTGCAATATCCAGACTTTGAAGAAGAATTTTTAGTAGCATGCGATTCAAGTAATTTTGCGATTGGATCAGTATTATTTCAAAGCAGAATAGGAAAAGATTTGCCAATAGCGCACGCACCAAGAACATTGAATTGCGCAGAAAGACGTTATTCAACTTAAGAAAAAGAATTATTGAGAATAATATTGGCAGTAAAACATTTCAGGCTTTATTCATAAGGCAGAAAATTCAGAATTCTCAGTGATCATAAGCGTTTGTTATATACTTATTTCCTATAACAAATCCAGATTAAAGATTAATAAGAAAGAAATTGCAACTAGAAGAGTACGAATATGAAATAGAATATAAACCTGGGAAGCACAACGTGAATGCTGATGCTCTCTCGAGAATAAAAATGACTGTTTCGAAAAAAAATCAGATTCAGATCCAAAAAAAAAGTCAGAATATGAAGGAAATGAAGTGCACAGTTTTACTATCAAGAATTTTTCCAAATTTGCACATGCATACTGTGAGTTAAATGAAGAAGGTATAACCACTGATGAAAAATAATTCTCAACACTATCCAATACCAATGAGAATACATGTCGCCCCCGTAGACGAATTCAATAACCAACATATGAAGGATTTATTGAAGTTATGTGAATTGAGGGGTTCTGAAAATTCTATAGTTTTTTGTCTCGTTTATTCAACATTGGCCTATTTCTGCTACGAAGGTCAATCACCGACACCACTGAGCACTCTTTCCCCAACCGGATATTTTTCTGAACCCACTGGTATTCTAACCATAGGTAGAGATCTTTTACGAGCTCAACACCCATGGACTCGGCACCGTCGGCTTTACGTTCCCTCCGAAAGACGGAGATATATCCTTGATATATCTCGTGCTCGTTGATATATTGCCTGCGAGCTATGATATGCTTTTTTGCAGTAGTTTAACTTCGACGCGGTCTTTTCTTGCATAAGGTCACCCATTCAAGTACTAACCGCGCTCGGCGTTGCTTAGCTTCAGATATCGAATGACTGTCAGTCAACCAAATTCAAATTCAATTCAAATTCAAAAAGAGTTTATTATCTGTTCATGTATACATGTCATTCCTTAGTATATTCAACAATACATTTGTGTGTGTGAAATACATGTCATTGTTAAACGTATATACATCTCATAAGTTCAAATACAATGCATCAAACGAATGTAGACCGCCTTCTTACACCAACCAAATGGCTCCAGGCAGCTTGGGGGGACGGGTGGGGGAGAGGTAGTGGATCATCCCTCCATTTGAAGAATGGAAAGGCGATCCGCCAATCCCATATGCGCTCTCACGGTCGCCAGCACGAAAGTGAAGAGTATGCCTGCTGATGGGAACTGGCCTCTCTGGTCAAACACTCCTCGGGATCCTCAGCAGTTGAAATACAGAACGCGTCTTCTACCCAAAGGTTTAAACGGAAATTTGGAGATTTCGACAATGAGCCAATTACGACTTGATGTTGTGGAGTTTGGGGTCATGCTAGGGATATGCCAGAAAAGCTGGAAAAACTGGCTCACGGTAATTGTTGTTGACGTTTCAGATGGTTATTAAGCCTCGTGAAAGAGGTCCAATGCCTCATAAATCAGCCCATGTTTTCTGGGCTGATTATAATGAGCTCTAATGCCCGTAATATCTCCGGTCGAAGGGCTTTTTGGCAAGGAAAACTTGTAGAACGAGTACGATATCCGTTTAACTTCATCTGTATTTGATTCTATGCAAGCCGTTTCGAGCCAATCCTCAATGCGAATGTATCGATCACTATTAGTGATGATACGGGGGACTTTGTTCTGCATTCTCTCAAGTCTCATCATGGGAGTCTTTTAAAGACTGCAGAACACAGGACAAGCGTACAACATAGCCGCCCTAATTACTTGTTTGTGAATGAGCAGCTTGTTGTCCACATCTAACTTTGAATTCCGTGCAATGAGCGGGTACATGCGTTTGATCGCTGCACACGCTGCTGAACCGATGTGCCTGCGAAAATTCAGGCGCTTATCTCAATCGACTCCCAGTTATCTTGCACTATCCTGTTCATCTATGTGATTGCCACTGACTCACAACCTCCCGAAGATATTCGTGAATTTCTTCAAGAAGTTAACAAGTTCAGTTTCCGTCGCATTCACCCTATTCTTGTTCTTCTCCATACACGGCACGATATACCGTTCCAAATGGATTTGGATCTGACGATTCGTGATTTGACCGGAGAACGAATGCGCGTAAATGGCAGTATCATCCGCGTACATTGCGACATTCCTTCCCCTGAATCTCGGTATATCATACTTATACAGAGAGTTCAGATGAGGTTATGAACAGGATCCCTACGGGACACCTACTTCGGTCCTAAAGACGCTGAAACGCTTTCGTTAACTCTTACCCGAAAGGACCTATTGATTAGGTAGCTGTCGATCAGCTTTATGATGTGTAGCGGCATGCCTGCGCACCACATCTTATTAACCAATCCCTCTATCCAGACCCTGTCCAACGCCTTTTCGACGTCCAACAGGACCATGATGGTATTTTTGTTTCGGTGAGAGTACTCCCTTACCCCATGGACAATCCGGACTACCTGCGAAGTGGTATTCCTACCCTTCCGGAATCCGAACTGTTCCTTGGGGATCAGGTGCATCCTTCCCTCGATGAGGTTCAGTCTACTCAGGATGATTTCATCAACCACCTTCGCAACGACGCTCACCAGGGAGATGGGTCTGTAGCTCTCCACTGCAGACTTCGGCTTCCCAGTTTTATGTATGGGGATCACCTCTGCTACCTTTAGACAACCTGGATGGTACCGGTACTCCAGGATTTCATTAATGATGTATACCAGCTGAAAGAGGGTCTTTCGCGGTAGATTCCGCAGCAGGATCGCACTTATCATTACCAGGCGTTTTCTTTAACGGCAGCCTTTTGATAACCCCCAGGACCTCCTCATAATCGATTAGCAATCTCTCGAGAATATTCTCGTCGATTGCCACCGGAATTATGTTTCGGAGGCCATGGACTCTCGCTGTGATGATTCGCTGGGTGTCATCAGCGTCTGGGTCTGTTCTATTTCCAGTCTGGAAATATACGCCAAAAAACACCGGCTTGTCACGATCAGACATCGCCCGCGCATTCCCCCTCTCCAATGTGGGGACTGCCTTAAACTTTTATCGATCCTTCACGCCATCCTCCACAGAGAGTTGTCCTGCGCGGTCAGAGCAATGTTATCTGCCCAGCGTTTATTGGTGAACTCACGCAATCTTCTATTGATTGCCTGGTTTCTCGAAATACAGAAGAAAGAAAAAAAGCAGAGGCGTACTAGTCTCAGCGGCACCTTTTCTGGTACTCGACTTTACACAACCAAGAAAAGGAAGAGCAATCGACGGAAGAAGTGTGGCGAGCCTTCATAAAGTTCCTTCTTGTCATCGCTCTATGAGTTTGTTTATAATTACAATAACATTTTTCTTATTTCCAAGCCCCAGAGAAGAGAAAAAGAATTGCAAACGAAGGTTTTTCAATAAAGAATTGAGAGACATGATTCCACAATATGATGGAGGTCAAGCAAACTCTGAATGACTTCATCGAAGCATGTTACATTGTTCCAGCAAACGTAAATGAAAATCAAGCCATTGCACTGATTATCATAATGAAAAGCAAACTGAGTGGTAGGGCTGGCAGATTCCTTTCCGGAAAACAATAACAAACATGGGAAAAAATAAGAGAAGCATTAAAGAGATTGTAGAGATATGAAAAGATCATTAAGGGATTTATCATTTCAAAAAAGCAATGAAACTTCGAAATCTTTTGTTCTAAAAATAGAAAACTTGTTAACTGAATTGAGAAACAGTGTAGCTCTCGATCAAAATCCTAAAGTTTAAGAAAAAGCAGCATTGAATAGATCACATGAAAAACATGCACTGAAAACAGTTTCAGCAGGGCTAAACAAGCCTTTTGGTTTTGTGATACGTTCACAAATTTCGGATGAGACAAAGCAATTTTCAATTGAAGAAGGAAACATTGCATATCTGCAAAATTTCAGAATTCCGAAATAAACGATTTCAAAACCATTTAAATTTGTAATTTCAAATAACAAATGAAATATATTCAAAATTCAAATCGCTATAAAAACGAAGACTCGAATCGAACTGATCGAACGAATCAGAATTTCAAATGAATTAGAAAAAATTCAAGTACATCAGGTACTCGAAGAAATACTTTAATACAACAGAAAAGACAGTCAGTCATTCAGAAAAATCGAAATGATAATAGAACACAAAATAATCGCATGAATCATTCAAACTGCATGACGGAATTGAGTTCATCGGGTGCTATGGTTCCGGAAAATTCACGCATACCCGATAATCCAAAGTAACAACCGTGAAGAAAACATTCTTTCAGAGTTGAGAATAGATCATTCAAACAATGAAGAAAAAATGGAATAAATAATTTGTGTTTGAATTATACAGACATATTTTTTTTTGGTTAATGATAATCTCACGTTCACAAATCAAGTGAATCATAAAATAAATGAAGGTTAACGTCATATTTCAGTAAAAATCCTTAGATTTCCTCATGCATTGAAGCAAGAAGTGAAACTCGAGTGGAAAACAAGAATTTCGATTAGTTATCGATTTCAGAAAGTTGAATGAGAAAACAGCAGGAGACAAATATTCACTTCCTAATATTACAATTACAAGATCATTTGGGAAAATGTAATTACTTCACAACACTGTATCTCGCTCGCATCTGGGTTTCATCAAATCGAGATAGAAAAAAGGGATATTTCAAAAACAGCGTCAAGCGTCGACTATATAGACGATATAATAGTATATAGTTCAACTTTGTTAGAATATATGAAATGACTGTAAAAGTACTGTTTGAACGTCATTATTTTGTCGTGGATCGATATATTTTCCTTGGTTTTCTGGGTTTGTAACCTACCGCAATCTGAAAAAAATTGAATTAATATCGAAATCTATACAAGTGTATAAGGGCAGATTTTCAATCTACCCCGAAAAATTACTGCGTCTATTGAAAAACAATTCTTTCTGGATATAACAAGTCCAATTAGTCAGCAACTTCTCGTATAACTCAGATTTTGACTCTCAAAAAAATAATAAGAACTAATATATACATGAAAATACTTATCGTTAACGTTTCGGAAATTAAATCTGCCTCCATTTCTCAAATTCCTGTAGAAATCCAAATATCTCTTGCAGGCAATCTTGGTAAATTGACATTTGTCAAATATTTTCTATATAGCATACCCTGCCCTCTCTATGATTCGTTTACATTGCTGGCCATCATACGGAAGTCTTAGTCTCAAACCTTTGGGAATTATTTTGTTATCTCGGCATCCGAACAGGAAAGTTACACTACAGGAGATATTCAGATTTGTACAGGAATTTGCGTATCAGATTCAGTTTCCGAAACGTTAACGATAATTATTTTCATATTTATATATATATATATATATATATATATATATATATATATATATATATATATATATATTAGCGTGAAGTCACATTCACCTCTTGAAAATGGCTCCAAAATCGGAGCCGAAACGTCGAGAACAAAACTCCAGACGCGGTTCAACCCGAACTCAACAACAACACACAACTGACCGCGGAAACCTATCCGAACACATATATATATATATATATATATATATATATATACTAGTTTCCATTATTTTTTTCATGGACAAAATTTGAGTTATACGAGAAGTTGCTCACTAATTGGATTTGTTCTATCCAGAGAGAACTGTTTTTCAATAGACGCCAATAGACGCAGCAACTTTTCGGGGTAGATTCAAAATCTGCCCTTCTACACTTGTATAGATTCCAATATCAGTTCTTATTTTTTCAGATTGTGGTATGTTACAAACCCAGAAAACTAAGAAACAGACTATGAAAGATATTGGAACGATTAAAACAGTATAATTTGTAAATAAGAATTTTTGAGAGGAGAAACAAAATAGGACACATCGTAACAAAAGACGGCGTGAAACATAACCCTATGGATATAGAAGCTGTAAAGTTTCCACTGTCGAAAAATCAAAAATAAATGAAGTAATTCTCAGGTATGGCACGTAATTATAGGAGATTTATGGAAAATTACTCAGAAATAGCTGAACCTATGACAAATCTATTTATAAAAAAATAAATAATTTCATATCGATTCATACAGTATTATTTATTCTGAACAATTGAAAAATTTCCTGATAACCACCAATTTTGCAATATCCAGACTTTGAAGAAGAATTTTTAGTAGCATGCGATTCAAGTAATTTTGCGATTGGATCAGTATTATTTCAAAGCAGAATAGGAAAAGATTTGCCAATAGCGCACGCACCAAGAACATTGAATTGCGCAGAAAGACGTTATTCAACTTAAGAAAAAGAATTATTGAGAATAATATTGGCAGTAAAACATTTCAGGCTTTATTCATAAGGCAGAAAATTCAGAATTCTCAGTGATCATAAGCGTTTGTTATATACTTATTTCCTATAACAAATCCAGATTAAAGATTAATAAGAAAGAAATTGCAACTAGAAGAGTACGAATATGAAATAGAATATAAACCTGGGAAGCACAACGTGAATGCTGATGCTCTCTCGAGAATAAAAATGACTGTTTCGAAAAAAAATCAGATTCAGATCCAAAAAAAAAGTCAGAATATGAAGGAAATGAAGTGCACAGTTTTACTATCAAGAATTTTTCCAAATTTGCACATGCATACTGTGAGTTAAATGAAGAAGGTATAACCACTGATGAAAAATAATTCTCAACACTATCCAATACCAATGAGAATACATGTCGCCCCCGTAGACGAATTCAATAACCAACATATGAAGGATTTATTGAAGTTATGTGAATTGAGGGGTTCTGAAAATTCTATAGTTTTTTGTCTCGTTTATTCAACATTGGCCTATTTCTGCTACGAAGGTCAATCACCGACACCACTGAGCACTCTTTCCCCAACCGGATATTTTTCTGAACCCACTGGTATTCTAACCATAGGTAGAGATCTTTTACGAGCTCAACACCCATGGACTCGGCACCGTCGGCTTTACGTTCCCTCCGAAAGACGGAGATATATCCTTGATATATCTCGTGCTCGTTGATATATTGCCTGCGAGCTATGATATGCTTTTTTGCAGTAGTTTAACTTCGACGCGGTCTTTTCTTGCATAAGGTCACCCATTCAAGTACTAACCGCGCTCGGCGTTGCTTAGCTTCAGATATCGAATGACTGTCAGTCAACCAAATTCAAATTCAATTCAAATTCAAAAAGAGTTTATTATCTGTTCATGTATACATGTCATTCCTTAGTATATTCAACAATACATTTGTGTGTGTGAAATACATGTCATTGTTAAACGTATATACATCTCATAAGTTCAAATACAATGCATCAAACGAATGTAGACCGCCTTCTTACACCAACCAAATGGCTCCAGGCAGCTTGGGGGGACGGGTGGGGGAGAGGTAGTGGATCATCCCTCCATTTGAAGAATGGAAAGGCGATCCGCCAATCCCATATGCGCTCTCACGGTCGCCAGCACGAAAGTGAAGAGTATGCCTGCTGATGGGAACTGGCCTCTCTGGTCAAACACTCCTCGGGATCCTCAGCAGTTGAAATACAGAACGCGTCTTCTACCCAAAGGTTTAAACGGAAATTTGGAGATTTCGACAATGAGCCAATTACGACTTGATGTTGTGGAGTTTGGGGTCATGCTAGGGATATGCCAGAAAAGCTGGAAAAACTGGCTCACGGTAATTGTTGTTGACGTTTCAGATGGTTATTAAGCCTCGTGAAAGAGGTCCAATGCCTCATAAATCAGCCCATGTTTTCTGGGCTGATTATAATGAGCTCTAATGCCCGTAATATCTCCGGTCGAAGGGCTTTTTGGCAAGGAAAACTTGTAGAACGAGTACGATATCCGTTTAACTTCATCTGTATTTGATTCTATGCAAGCCGTTTCGAGCCAATCCTCAATGCGAATGTATCGATCACTATTAGTGATGATACGGGGGACTTTGTTCTGCATTCTCTCAAGTCTCATCATGGGAGTCTTTTAAAGACTGCAGAACACAGGACAAGCGTACAACATAGCCGCCCTAATTACTTGTTTGTGAATGAGCAGCTTGTTGTCCACATCTAACTTTGAATTCCGTGCAATGAGCGGGTACATGCGTTTGATCGCTGCACACGCTGCTGAACCGATGTGCCTGCGGAAATTCAGGCGCTTATCTCAATCGACTCCCAGTTATCTTGCACTATCCTGTTCATCTATGTGATTGCCACTGACTCACAACCTCCCGAAGATATTCGTGAATTTCTTCAAGAAGTTAACAAGTTCAGTTTCCGTCGCATTCACCCTATTCTTGTTCTTCTCCATACACGGCACGATATACCGTTCCAAATGGATTTGGATCTGACGATTCGTGATTTGACCGGAGAACGAATGCGCGTAAATGGCAGTATCATCCGCGTACATTGCGACATTCCTTCCCCTGAATCTCGGTATATCATACTTATACAGAGAGTTCAGATGAGGTTATGAACAGGATCCCTACGGGACACCTACTTCGGTCCTAAAGACGCTGAAACGCTTTCGTTAACTCTTACCCGAAAGGACCTATTGATTAGGTAGCTGTCGATCAGCTTTATGATGTGTAGCGGCATGCCTGCGCACCACATCTTATTAACCAATCCCTCTATCCAGACCCTGTCCAACGCCTTTTCGACGTCCAACAGGACCATGATGGTATTTTTGTTTCGGTGAGAGTACTCCCTTACCCCATGGACAATCCGGACTACCTGCGAAGTGGTATTCCTACCCTTCCGGAATCCGAACTGTTCCTTGGGGATCAGGTGCATCCTTCCCTCGATGAGGTTCAGTCTACTCAGGATGATTTCATCAACCACCTTCGCAACGACGCTCACCAGGGAGATGGGTCTGTAGCTCTCCACTGCAGACTTCGGCTTCCCAGTTTTATGTATGGGGATCACCTCTGCTACCTTTAGACAACCTGGATGGTACCGGTACTCCAGGATTTCATTAATGATGTATACCAGCTGAAAGAGGGTCTTTCGCGGTAGATTCCGCAGCAGGATCGCACTTATCATTACCAGGCGTTTTCTTTAACGGCAGCCTTTTGATAACCCCCAGGACCTCCTCATAATCGATTAGCAATCTCTCGAGAATATTCTCGTCGATTGCCACCGGAATTATGTTTCGGAGGCCATGGACTCTCGCTGTGATGATTCGCTGGGTGTCATCAGCGTCTGGGTCTGTTCTATTTCCAGTCTGGAAATATACGCCAAAAAACACCGGCTTGTCACGATCAGACATCGCCCGCGCATTCCCCCTCTCCAATGTGGGGACTGCCTTAAACTTTTATCGATCCTTCACGCCATCCTCCACAGAGAGTTGTCCTGCGCGGTCAGAGCAATGTTATCTGCCCAGCGTTTATTGGTGAACTCACGCAATCTTCTATTGATTGCCTGGTTTCTCGAAATACAGAAGAAAGAAAAAAAGCAGAGGCGTACTAGTCTCAGCGGCACCTTTTCTGGTACTCGACTTTACACAACCAAGAAAAGGAAGAGCAATCGACGGAAGAAGTGTGGCGAGCCTTCATAAAGTTCCTTCTTGTCATCGCTCTATGAGTTTGTTTATAATTACAATAACATTTTTCTTATTTCCAAGCCCCAGAGAAGAGAAAAAGAATTGCAAACGAAGGTTTTTCAATAAAGAATTGAGAGACATGATTCCACAATATGATGGAGGTCAAGCAAACTCTGAATGACTTCATCGAAGCATGTTACATTGTTCCAGCAAACGTAAATGAAAATCAAGCCATTGCACTGATTATCATAATGAAAAGCAAACTGAGTGGTAGGGCTGGCAGATTCCTTTCCGGAAAACAATAACAAACATGGGAAAAAATAAGAGAAGCATTAAAGAGATTGTAGAGATATGAAAAGATCATTAAGGGATTTATCATTTCAAAAAAGCAATGAAACTTCGAAATCTTTTGTTCTAAAAATAGAAAACTTGTTAACTGAATTGAGAAACAGTGTAGCTCTCGATCAAAATCCTAAAGTTTAAGAAAAAGCAGCATTGAATAGATCACATGAAAAACATGCACTGAAAACAGTTTCAGCAGGGCTAAACAAGCCTTTTGGTTTTGTGATACGTTCACAAATTTCGGATGAGACAAAGCAATTTTCAATTGAAGAAGGAAACATTGCATATCTGCAAAATTTCAGAATTCCGAAATAAACGATTTCAAAACCATTTAAATTTGTAATTTCAAATAACAAATGAAATATATTCAAAATTCAAATCGCTATAAAAACGAAGACTCGAATCGAACTGATCGAACGAATCAGAATTTCAAATGAATTAGAAAAAATTCAAGTACATCAGGTACTCGAAGAAATACTTTAATACAATAGAAAAGACAGTCAGTCATTCAGAAAAATCGAAATGATAATGAAACACAAAATAATCGCATGAATCATTCAAACTGCATGACGGAATTGAGTTCATCGGGTGCTATGGTTCCGGAAAATTCACGCATACCCGATAATCCAAAGTAACAACCGTGAAGAAAACATTCTTTCAGAATTGAGAATAGATCATTCAAACAATGAAGAAAAAATGGAATAAAAAATTTGTGTTTGAATTATACAGACATATTTTTTTTTGGTTAATGATAATCTCACGTTCACAAATCAAGTGAATCATAAAATAAATGAAGGAAAACGTCATATTTCAGTAAAAATCCTTAGATTTCCTCATGCATTGAAGCAAGAAGTGAAACTCGAGTGGAAAACAAGAATTTCGATTAGTTATCGATTTCAGAAAGTTGAATGAGAAAACAGCAGGAGACAAATATTCACTTCCTAATATTACAATTACAAGATCATTTGGGAAAATGTAATTACTTCACAACACTGTATCTCGCTCGCATCTGGGTTTCATCAAATCGAGATAGAAAAAAGGAATATTTCAAAAACAGCGTCAAGCGTCGACTATATAGACGATATAATAGTATATAGTTCAACTTTGTTAGAATATATGAAATGACTGTAAAAGTACTGTTTGAACGTCATTATTTTGTCGTGGATCGATATATTTTCCTTGGTTTTCTGGGTTTGTAACCTACCGCAATCTGAAAAAAATTGAATTAATATCGAAATCTATACAAGTGTATAAGGGCAGATTTTCAATCTACCCCGAAAAATTACTGCGTCTATTGAAAAACAATTCTTTCTGGATATAACAAGTCCAATTAGTCAGCAACTTCTCGTATAACTCAGATTTTGACTCTCAAAAAAATAATAAGAACTAATATATACATGAAAATACTTATCGTTAACGTTTCGGAAATTAAATCTGCCTCCATTTCTCAAATTCCTGTAGAAATCCAAATATCTCTTGCAGGCAATCTTGGTAAATTGACATTTGTCAAATATTTTCTATATAGCATACCCTGCCCTCTCTATGATTCGTCTACATTGCTGGCCATCATACGGAAGTCTTAGTCTCAAACCTTTGGGAATTATTTTGTTATCTCGGCATCCGAACAGGAAAGTTACACTACAGGAGATATTCGGATTTGTACAGGAATTTGCGTATCAGATTCAGTTTCCGAAACGTTAACGATAATTATTTTCATATTTATATATATATATATATATATATATATATATATATATATATATTAGCGTGAAGTCACATTCACCTCTTGAAAATGGCTCCAAAATCGGAGCCGAAACGTCGAGAACAAAACTCCAGACGCGGTTCAACCCGAACTCAACAACAACACACAACTGACCGCGGAAACCTATCCGAACACATATATATATATATATATACTAGTTTCCATTATTTTTTTCATGGACAAAATTTGAGTTATACGAGAAGTTGCTTACTAATTGGACTTGTTCTATCCAGAGAGAACTGTTTTTCAATAGACGCCAATAGACGCAGCAACTTTTCGGGGTAGATTCAAAATCTGCCCTTCTACACTTGTATAGATTCCAATATCAGTTCTTATTTTCTCAGATTGTGGTATGTTACAAACCCAGAAAACTAAGAAACAGACTATGAAAGATATTGGAACGATTAAAACAGTATAATTTGTAAATAAGAATTTTTGAGAGGAGAAACAAAATAGGACACATCGTAACAAAAGACGGCGTGAAACATAACCCTATGGATATAGAAGCTGTAAAGTTTCCACTGTCGAAAAATCAAAAATAAATGAAGTAATTCTCAGGTATGGCACGTTATTATAGGAGATTTATGGAAAATTACTCAGAAATAGCTGAACCTATGACAAATCTATTTATAAAAAAATAAATAATTTCATATCGATTCATACAGTATTATTTATTCTGAACAATTGAAAAATTTCCTGATAACCACCAATTTTGCAATATCCAGACTTTGAAGAAGAATTTTTAGTAGCATGCGATTCAAGTAATTTTGCGATTGGATCAGTATTATTTCAAAGCAGAATAGGAAAAGATTTGCCAATAGCGCACGCACCAAGAACATTGAATTGCGCAGAAAGACGTTATTCAACTTAAGAAAAAGAATTATTGAGAATAATATTGGCAGTAAAACATTTCAGGCTTTATTCATAAGGCAGAAAATTCAGAATTCTCAGTGATCATAAGCGTTTGTTATATACTTATTTCCTATAACAAATCCAGATTAAAGATTAATAAGAAAGAAATTGCAACTAGAAGAGTACGAATATGAAATAGAATATAAACCTGGGAAGCACAACGTGAATGCTGATGCTCTCTCGAGAATAAAAATGACTGTTTCGAAAAAAAATCAGATTCAGATCCAAAAAAAAAGTCAGAATATGAAGGAAATGAAGTGCACAGTTTTACTATCAAGAATTTTTCCAAATTTGCACATGCATACTGTGAGTTAAATGAAGAAGGTATAACCACTGATGAAAAATAATTCTCAACACTATCCAATACCAATGAGAATACATGTCGCCCCCGTAGACGAATTCAATAACCAACATATGAAGGATTTATTGAAGTTATGTGAATTGAGGGGTTCTGAAAATTCTATAGTTTTTTGTCTCGTTTATTCAACATTGGCCTATTTCTGCTACGAAGGTCAATCACCGACACCACTGAGCACTCTTTCCCCAACCGGATATTTTTCTGAACCCACTGGTATTCTAACCATAGGTAGAGATCTTTTACGAGCTCAACACCCATGGACTCGGCACCGTCGGCTTTACGTTCCCTCCGAAAGACGGAGATATATCCTTGATATATCTCGTGCTCGTTGATATATTGCCTGCGAGCTATGATATGCTTTTTTGCAGTAGTTTAACTTCGACGCGGTCTTTTCTTGCATAAGGTCACCCATTCAAGTACTAACCGCGCTCGGCGTTGCTTAGCTTCAGATATCGAATGACTGTCAGTCAACCAAATTCAAATTCAATTCAAATTCAAAAAGAGTTTATTATCTGTTCATGTATACATGTCATTCCTTAGTATATTCAACAATACATTTGTGTGTGTGAAATACATGTCATTGTTAAACGTATATACATCTCATAAGTTCAAATACAATGCATCAAACGAATGTAGACCGCCTTCTTACACCAACCAAATGGCTCCAGGCAGCTTGGGGGACGGGTGGGGGAGAGGTAGTGGATCATCCCTCCATTTGAAGAATGGAAAGGCGATCCGCCAATCCCATATGCGCTCTCACGGTCGCCAGCACGAAAGTGAAGAGTATGCCTGCTGATGGGAACTGGCCTCTCTGGTCAAACACTCCTCGGGATCCTCAGCAGTTGAAATACAGAACGCGTCTTCTACCCAAAGGTTTAAACGGAAATTTGGAGATTTCGACAATGAGCCAATTACGACTTGATGTTGTGGAGTTTGGGGTCATGCTAGGGATATGCCAGAAAAGCTGGAAAAACTGGCTCACGGTAATTGTTGTTGACGTTTCAGATGGTTATTAAGCCTCGTGAAAGAGGTCCAATGCCTCATAAATCAGCCCATGTTTTCTGGGCTGATTATAATGAGCTCTAATGCCCGTAATATCTCCGGTCGAAGGGCTTTTTGGCAAGGAAAACTTGTAGAACGAGTACGATATCCGTTTAACTTCATCTGTATTTGATTCTATGCAAGCCGTTTCGAGCCAATCCTCAATGCGAATGTATCGATCACTATTAGTGATGATACGGGGGACTTTGTTCTGCATTCTCTCAAGTCTCATCATGGGAGTCTTTTAAAGACTGCAGAACACAGGACAAGCGTACAACATAGCCGGCCTAATTACTTGTTTGTGAATGAGCAGCTTGTTGTCCACATCTAACTTTGAATTCCGTGCAATGAGCGGGTACATGCGTTTGATCGCTGCACACGCTGCTGAACCGATGTGCCTGCGGGAATTCAGGCGCTTATCTCAATCGACTCCCAGTTATCTTGCACTATCCTGTTCATCTATGTGATTGCCACTGACTCACAACCTCCCGAAGATATTCGTGAATTTCTTCAAGAAGTTAACAAGTTCAGTTTCCGTCGCATTCACCCTATTCTTGTTCTTCTCCATACACGGCACGATATACCGTTCCAAATGGATTTGGATCTGACGATTCGTGATTTGACCGGAGAACGAATGCGCGTAAATGGCAGTATCATCCGCGTACATTGCGACATTCCTTCCCCTGAATCTCGGTATATCATACTTATACAGAGAGTTCAGATGAGGTTATGAACAGGATCCCTACGGGACACCTACTTCGGTCCTAAAGACGCTGAAACGCTTTCGTTAACTCTTACCCGAAAGGACCTATTGATTAGGTAGCTGTCGATCAGCTTTATGATGTGTAGCGGCATGCCTGCGCACCACATCTTATTAACCAATCCCTCTATCCAGACCCTGTCCAACGCCTTTTCGACGTCCAACAGGACCATGATGGTATTTTTGTTTCGGTGAGAGTACTCCCTTACCCCATGGACAATCCGGACTACCTGCGAAGTGGTATTCCTACCCTTCCGGAATCCGAACTGTTCCTTGGGGATCAGGTGCATCCTTCCCTCGATGAGGTTCAGTCTACTCAGGATGATTTCATCAACCACCTTCGCAACGACGCTCACCAGGGAGATGGGTCTGTAGCTCTCCACTGCAGACTTCGGCTTCCCAGTTTTATGTATGGGGATCACCTCTGCTACCTTTAGACAACCTGGATGGTACCGGTACTCCAGGATTTCATTAATGATGTATACCAGCTGAAAGAGGGTCTTTCGCGGTAGATTCCGCAGCAGGATCGCACTTATCATTACCAGGCGTTTTCTTTAACGGCAGCCTTTTGATAACCCCCAGGACCTCCTCATAATCGATTAGCAATCTCTCGAGAATATTCTCGTCGATTGCCACCGGAATTATGTTTCGGAGGCCATGGACTCTCGCTGTGATGATTCGCTGGGTGTCATCAGCGTCTGGGTCTGTTCTATTTCCAGTCTGGAAATATACGCCAAAAAACACCGGCTTGTCACGATCAGACATCGCCCGCGCATTCCCCCTCTCCAATGTGGGGACTGCCTTAAACTTTTATCGATCCTTCACGCCATCCTCCACAGAGAGTTGTCCTGCGCGGTCAGAGCAATGTTATCTGCCCAGCGTTTATTGGTGAACTCACGCAATCTTCTATTGATTGCCTTCGCTAATCTTAGCATCTCAGATTTATGAGCGGGGTCTTTGGTGTTTTGCCACCTCTGCCTCGTCCGATTCCTTCCTCGAATGTGTTCACCAAAATCAGCCGGAAGGGAATCCTTGCCGTCCCTGACCTCGACCAACCTGGTTGTTTGATCTCCAGCGTATTGCATGTTTTCATTAAAGGTGGCCGTCCTGTCGTCCATGTCTTCCCTTGATATTTTTGGGGTAATTAACGTTCTCCTGTTCAGGATTCGTCTGAACTCCGGCCAATCCATCGTCGAGTGGTCAACTATGTCTTTAACCACCCGACGACATTCCCTCCGCAACTCGAAGAGCACGGGGAGGTGGACAACAGTCAGCTCACCTAGGTCTCTTACGTTTTTGTTTAAAACCAGGTCGATCGTGGTCGGTTCCAAGGCTGGTAGGTGTCTCCCGCAAGGAATTCTATCACCATATTGTTGTCCGACGAATACTCCCAGAGCGCTCTGCCGTTCCTATTGGTTTGGTTTGTGCAACCCCACTCTGATCTCCCCTTATTATGAAATTATTAACACCAGTGATTTTGATACTGATTCCATTAACATTCAGCATACATGCCTTCACTGGCATTTAGAACTCAAGGCCCTGGAACATACTCAGGAGGTTCAGGATCACCTGTAAGCTCGCCAACTGGCAATCCCCAGCCTGCCTCAGACCATCTTTCAAGATGTCTAACGCCTTGATCAAATCCTACAAATTCATGAGCTGTTCTAGTGTTCTGCATTTTTCGCTTGGAGTTCTAACCGTCACTGCCGTGCCGAGCCACGCAGTGCCCTGCGGTTGGGTTGTGGTTGGGTTCCTAAACTTCAGCTGAAAATAATGGGAAGAATAGAGCAAATTAAACTTCGGTTGGTCTTATCCGAATGGATCACTTTGTAGTATTACCTCTATGACTGATATGCGCAAGTTGAACCTATAACCATGCCCCTATCCTACGAAACTCACTCAAATATCCGTCAATATACTTCTTCCGCTGAATGTGATTAGTACGAAAGTGTAAATTGATTCCGAATAAGTGAATTCAAGGAATTTTCCATACCATGGGACAACATTGCAACAGAGAACCATGTTCAATGAAGACAAAGTAGAAAATTGGTTGAAACAAAGGAAACTCGAGGATAAACTCCGTTCCTTCTCGTCCAGTACGTGAGTTTTATTCTACTGTTTTCTGTCATGTTGTAGGGGAACCAACGAACTGAGTGGACTATAATTAGAAATAGATGAGACTGACGATGATTTCTGATTATTGATCATCGTCAAGGGCAATCTACCTTGTAGATCAATGTACAGTTAAACGTTCATCATCCGAGTGTCTCGCGCCCCAAAACAATCCTGTTTTTTTTTGGCGCAGGTTCGTCGTGAAATTCAACATCGGAATTTTGCGCCACCAACAGTGAATCTTTCCGTAATGATATCGCTGTTATTACTATATCGGGAGATGATCCGACTAAATAAAAGTCTTATGGTAGTGATAGCGAGGATGATTTTGCATTGCGGTGGTATACCTATCTGACACAAGGAGAAGAGAACGACAACAAAGAACTCAAGGAAACTCGAAGACAAACTTCATTTTTGTTTTCGATATTTTTTGTCACATTTCAGAATGGAACCAAAAGAGTGAGTGGACATATAATTGGAAAAAGATGAGACTAACAATAATTTCTGATCACTGATCAGCAGGGGCAATCTACTTTGTACATCATTACAGGCTCATCTTTATTCATCAAACGCAGTTTTTTCTTCCACACACGTCCTGAGTTGTGCACGCCGAATCTTTCGCGCACAAAAATATTTTCTTTGTTTGCGCTGGTTCCAGGCCATGGCACTACCTCAATTCCAAGTCCAGACCTTATTCTTGGCAACCGAATTGAAAACAGAAGGTGTTCTACTGGACCTTCAAATTACATTGGGCACAGGTTTCCTAGCCCTCAGTAGAGCTATGTCAGATAAGTGATGGATATGCTGAAGCATTCAAGGCGACTTTATCTTACTTGGCCGGAGCAGGTAGAGCATCATGCAACTTTCCTCAACGAGAGTTTAATCAAGTTCAGATAAAAATAAAACTCTGAAACTGCAGTTGTACATTCCTGAAATTACCTATGATTGTTGTGATCATGTTCCAAACAGGAAAAACCTTTCAAATATCAAGCCAGTGAAGACAACCACCTGAATCTTGATGAATTGAATATTGCAAAAGAAAAATTGCAAGAATGTGATAGGATAATTTGAATATAATTCAAATGTTGTATCAGAAAAGTATACTTTGAATATTCCACAACAAGTTTCAACTTAGACGACGGACATCACCCAAGAAGATGCTGTTTCCAGATTTTCAACTACTCTAATGTGAAGCCAATGGTGTCAAGAAGACCATCGATTTATCTTACTCAAATATACGATAATGGATGGGAAGACATTGTCTTCCAAACCCCATGATCCCAGGAGCAGAGTCTATATCGGAAAGAACTCCGAAAAGGATTTAATTCCCACTGCATAATCGTTCAATATTCTTATAATATAAATTGTTTTCGATCGATATTGAACTATATTCATTATGATTTCAAAAGATTTGAATGATTTTATTGTACTATTTGAGGAAGCTCATCTGACTATTAATTTTCATACCTGAATTTTTATTAATCATTGTTATATGACGATCATTGTAATTAAAAATCTTTCAGGGGGAGGTATCACGTCCTCGCAGCCCTTATAAAATATTGTTTCTCGATAGTACTACCTCATTGCAACATTGTTGCATGATAAACAGGAACTTTATAGAGACCCGATAAGATGGTTTACCCCAGAAATGGTGAAGTATTTTTGCATCATTATTATGAAGAATTGAAAGTTTCTCCACAAAAACTATCATAAGACCCCCTTTCTATTGTAACGAAATGTGCTGGCGCCGGCCCTGCCGGCTATGAATGCGAATTGGTTCGACCGTTCCAGGAAAGATCATACCGGCGTGATCGCGGTTCGCCTAGATTATTTGATTGTCTAGATTTGTCTGGATGATTCTTCATTATATGATCGCCTATATAAGCGAAAGCCGTTCACGCCAGCAGCAGAATTGTTAGTTCAGAGAGTTTTAGTAGCGAGCGAGCATTGGCAAGTTATCGGAGTGATTTAAGTGATTGTGTTGTATTGTTTTGTGATAGAGAGTTATAATAAAAGTAGTTTAGTGTTGTTTGGTGTTTTAATTGACGAACCCAAGGATATATCGTAACAGTGGTGTCGGAAGTGGAATTTTTGCTGGTAAATAAAAAAAATTTATGGTTAATACGAGAAGTACATCTTACGATACGATGGAGGATATGTTGAAATTTATGCAAAACCAATTTGCGGATTGGGAAAGACGACGACAGGAAGATGAAAAACGTCGGCTGATGGAGAAAGAATTAGAGGAATAGCGACGACAGGAAGATGAAAAGCGACGGCTGGAGAAAAAAGAATTGGAGGAAAAGCGACGGCTGGAGGAGAAAGAATTGGCGGAAAAGCGACGGCAGGAGGAAAAACAAGAACGAGAAGAATCGCTCAGGAAAATTTTCGAAAATGAAAAGAAAGAACGAGAAGAAGGACTCCAGAAAATTCTCGAGAATGAAAAGAAAGAACGAGAAGATGAAAAGAGAGATAGAGAAGAAACACTCCAGAAAATTCTAGAAAATGAAAAGAAAGAACGGGAAGAAACACTCCAGAAAATTCTCGAAGAACAGAGGAAAGAACGAGAACGTGAAAAAATAGAACGAGAAGAAGCAATCCAGAAAATTCTAGAAGAACAGAAGAAGGTGAGAGAAGAACAAGAGAATGAATTAGTTCTAATAGAAAAACATGCACCGTGCAATAATAAACAAATAATAATCAAGGCACACGGTCAACCGTCAACAAATGACAGATGGGTATTTGCGGCTGAGCTCTAGTGGAGAAGGGAGGGGTCCATTCATAGAAGTTAATGTTTTTCAAGGGCGCCAGGAAGGTTAAGCCGAATACCCAAAAATAAGTAACAACACTATCAACCTACCAAACAATGAAAGACCAAGTAGTATCCTGCTGAAATATTTATTATTGATTGAACATGAGAAGTCAAATTTATTCTTGAAATAACTGTAATAAAAAATGCAAGTGAGCTTTCACTAAATAAGCGTAAGCGTGAGCGTCAACAGCGAATACCAGGCGTAAGCAAACTCTACTCTCTACTTCTCTACTTCGTCCCGTAGTAAGTACGTCCATGGAGACAATTTCTTTTTGACATAAAAAGGGCCAATAAATTTTGGAGCTAATTTCTTGGAGAAATATTTGGTAGCGTCGGAAAGAACATAATTTCTTCTCCAACAGGCTGATTGGGAAAAAATTCAACATTACGCCTACGCAAGTTGTACCTATCACAAGCCTTATTATCGGCCTCTTCCAAACGCTTTCGCACATCAGCAAAAAGTTTTTGAAAATTTTCATTCCTGAAAGATTTAGCCCCGTTCTCTTCTTCAACTTGATACTTGTCATCATAATCCGATCCCGACAAACACATATTCCGACCGAAGTTCATAAAATATGGTGACACCTTCATAACCTCGTGTTTGGAGGTCCTGATGGCACAACCGATCTGATCGAGATTCTCATCCCACGATCGATGGTTCTCCGAACAGTACATTGCAAGCATGGTTTTCACAGTTTTGTTAATGCGTTCGGTGGGATTTGCCCTTGGGTTATAATTAGGGGTAAATTTAATACGACAGTGGTACTTCTGGGTGAGTTTTATAAACTCCTTACTTCGATATTGAGCACCATTGTCACAAATAATGATTTTTGGGACTCCAAACATTAGGAAAACATGTTTTTCAATGTTTCGAACGACAGCATCAGCACTTGCTTTCCTGAGCGGAAACAAAAGACAAAATTTGCTAAGGTAATCAGTGACAACTAATACAAACGAATTGCCATGCTTGGATCTAGGAAGTGGTCCAATTAAATCTGTGGAAATCATCTCCCAAGGATTATTTACTTTCGGATGAGACACCATCTTATCGGTAGGACTTCCAAGTGGGGACTTGAAAGCAGCACATACTTCACAGCGACGGACGAATTTCGAGACATCAGTGCGCATTTTGGGCCAGAAATAGCGCTCTGCTACTCGAGCGTAAGTTTTGTAGACTCCTGGATGACCTGATGTTGAGGGGTCGTGGGCAGCCACCATAATCTTGTGTCTATCCTGCTTCGGAACAACCAATTTCCAAGAATCTGTAGAAGGAGACAAATCAGGGTAGTCCAACTGCACGTATTTATATAAACGACCATCAGTTACCCTCCATTTCCCAAACTTAAGCGGATTCTTGAGGACCCTATCCACCATTCTAACACACCATTTATCGGACCCAAGGTTATTATCTTCAGAAGATTCCTTCTCGACTACCTGTACCTCATCAACAACTGGTACCGCCCTTGAGAGAGTATCGGGTACTACGTGATCCTTACCCTTACGGTGAATGACGGTAAATGAGTACTGCTGGAGTCTCACAGCCCAGCGGGCTAAACGACCCGTGAGGTCCTTAAGATTGTGTAGTCAAAGTAGGCTGTAATGGTCTGTTATAACGGTGAAGGAAATACCCTCAAGGTATGGTCTGAGTTTCTCGATTGACCAGAGAACTGCTAGACACTCTCTCTCGGTTGTTGTGAAATTCCGTTCCTGTTTGGTGAGAGACCTACTCAGATAGGAAATCACCTCATCGCCCTTGCCACTAGGATCAGGTTGTGTTAGGACAGCCGCAATTCCAAAGCCAGACGCATCTGTTTGAACAATGAAGGGTTTTGTATAATCGGGACAACTGAGAATAGGGGCAGATACAAGGCACTCCTTGATCTTCCGGAAGGACTCAGTACATTCGTCGGTCCAAATGAACTTGGAGTTTTTACGAACCAGAGCAGTGATCGGGGAAACGATAGATGAAAAATCTGGGATGAAACGCCTGTACCACGAGAAAGTGCCGAGTACTCTCCGCACTTCGGTGACATTCGTGGGCGCGGGAAGCTCCAACATGGACTTGACTTTATCTGGGTCAACATGGAGGCCATTGCGATCGACCACATATCCAAGATACTTCATTTCTGGCATACAGAATTGACATTTTTCTACGCTAACAGTTATGTTCGCTTCACGTAGCTTACGGAATACTTCTTCCAGCGTCGACAGATGCTGTTCCAAAGTCTGGCTGACGATAACAACGTCATTCAAATATACAAATACGTGAGGTTCCAGATCGTGGCCCAAAACATTGTCTATCAATTGCTGCCAAGTTGCCGGAGCATTGTGCAGCCCAAATGGCATTCTCCGGAATTGGAAGAGACCTCTGTTGGGTACGGTAAAAGCAGTATATTGCTTCGATGACTCAGCCATAGGGACTTGCCAATATGCCGACTTCACATCCAAACTTGATAGAAACTTGGCATCCCGCAGCTTGTCCAAGGTATCGAATACAAGAGGGAGGGGGTAACTATCTCTCACTGTCACAGAATTAAGTTTGCGAAAATCGACGCAGAACCTAAAAGACCCATTTTTCTTTTTGACCAGAAGAATGGGCGAAGACCATGGGCTATTAGATGGTTCGACTATCCCCAACTTTACCATCTCCTCTAACTCCTGGTCTATCTGCTTCTGCATGACCGGATTCACTCGATAATACCTCTGTTTGATAGGTGGGCTGTTGGTTACAATAACATGCTCAGCCTTGTTGGTGCATCCTAAGTCCTTACCCATCAGCAACACATTCCTATCAATAACCGCTTGCAACCTAGCCTTTTCAAGAGGAGTCAGAAGGCTCTGACAATTAACATGTTCTACTGAATTGACAATGATCGGGTCGTTGGAGAAATGCCACTCATCATGTCGTAAGTCTGGCATAATGCCCATATTCTTCCAGAAATCGATACCAAGAATAAGCAAGTGAGGTACCTCAGGAACAACAACCGCCTCGATCAAACATACCTTACCTCTAAGCGTGATTGGAAAATCAGCAATACCTACAGATTGACACTTATTACCGTTAGCAACCGTACAAAAGGAGTTCCTACTTCTATCAATGGGTATCCCCAACTGGTTTGAGTCTAATAACCCCTTAGCTCCCACTACAGTCCGTGATGCTCCTGAATCCAACAGTCCTAATAATGGCTTTCCTAAAATCTCAACAGTCAAGAAAGGACGTTCGTCACCACTAACATGTTCCAAGACATAATCCAAAATGACCTTGAGCTTATTGACCGAGACCTCCGCACCAGCATACCTACCTCGATCACCTAAGTACGCTGGCTGACGTTTCCCACCTTCAAACAATCTGGACAGGTCTTTACAGTGAAGCCTTCCTTCTTACAGCGATAACAGAACTTGCCTTTTTTAGATACACAACCGATCGCCTTGTGCCCTGGCTTACCACATCTATAGCAAACAATTTCAGCTTTGGGTTCCTCCGCAGTTCGACTAGAAGAAGCCGAAGATTGAAAACTGTCTAAGCTTTCCTCCACCTGCACATAGGCCAGATCAGGTTCAAGGATGCCACTTCTTCTAGACGGGGCAACAAAATTTTCGACTGCTTCCTTTCTAGCTTCAAGACGCCTACCTAATTCGCGGAGCTGTGAAATAGAAGTAACCCCAACAAGAGCGAGTTGATTTTGATAAAATGGTGCAATATTGCGCATCAAGATCTTTAGTTTTGTGACTTCAGAGATCGGGCAGGTTAATCGATTGAAATATCCCGCCATAACTGCTAAATAGATCCCAATGGACTCATCAGGTCCCTGAGTCCGTTTTCTTATTTCCTCAAATAACTTTTCGTTATATGTGGAAGACAAATATTCTTCTCTGAGAAGAACAACAAATTGATCCCAAGTACTTGCCTCATGTCTGTACGCTAAGTAGAATTGATAAGCTCTCCCAACGAATAAGTCGACCCCTGATTCCAACAAGGTCTCCTTCGAAACATGACGTGCAAGTCTAAGTTCCTCTACTTTTTCAAGAAAAGCGCCCAAAGACAAGCCTTTCTTATCACCCGAGAACTTGACACCCCATTTACTAGGTAGAATGGGTTTAATATCAACAGGAGGATTATGAGGTGGCGAGACACTTGAGGATCTTCGCGCATGACCGACACCAGCTGCAAAGTCAGCATGCTCCAAGAAAGTAAGTTGTGCCGGAATCTCCAATCTCCTTTGAGCCTCCTCAGCCTTCTGATGAAGTTTGTCCAAACATGTCAAAGCTTTGGATCGAAGATTGGCACGTTTGGGACATTCTTCGCTGATGTGATCGATGCGATTGAGAACATGTGCTAGTCTCGACGCATATTTTAAGAATTGACCACTGGTAGCAGTATCACAGAAATTATCAATGAGTGGTTCGATTCCGCGCAACTTATTCTCCACAGCTTCTACATCCTCTTCAACCGAAAAAGCATATGTAGGATAATGCACGCTATCACCACTCTTTTCTAATCGAATTGCCATCGCCAATGCGTGACGCATATCCTCACAAGTTCCTGTCGCCATTCCTCGGATCTTCACTTCATAATTGAGCTCGTCCTGAGTCAATCGATTGGGTTGCATTTTATACGCCATTGCAAAAATGCTAAACACCAGGAACAGTAGTAAAAAAAAATAACGAATTGACGCCTCGAACATTCAGCGCGCAAAACTCATCAATACAACTGTAACAATGGATAATACAAAAAAAAATCAAAAAAAAATAGATCAGCTCAGAAGTAAAAAAAAAATCAGCTTAAAAAAATGTAGAGCCGCAACAGCGCCAGGCTTTCAACGCTCCACGCTTGACGCTTCACGCTCAAAGCTTCACGCTCAACGCTTAAGACTTCACGCTTGAGGCCCCACGTTGGGCGCCAAAAATGCACCGTCCAATAATAAACAAATAATAATCAAGGCACACGGTCAACCGTCAACAAATGACAGATGGGTATTTGCGGCTAAGCTCTAGTGGAGAAGGGAGGGGTCCATTCATAGAAGTTAATGTTTTTCAAGGGCGCCAGGAAGGTTAAGCCGAATACCCAAAAATAAGTAACAACACTATCAACCTACCAAACAATGAAAGACCAAGTAGTATCCTGCTGAAATATTTATTATTGATTGAACATGAGAAGTCAAATTTATTCTTGAAATAACTGTAATAAAAAATGCAAGTGAGCTTTCACTAAATAAGCGTAAGCGTGAGCGTCAACAGCGAATACCAGGCGTAAGCAAACTCTACATGTGATCAAGCATACACTACGAATATACCAAGAAATTCTTATTATTATGAGAAACTATATAACCATGCACTAAACATATCAGTATGCAGAAGGGTTAAACGCAAGAAAGCACAGAAATCGAATAAACCATTTTAAATTATAGCTGAATCATCGTTAAAAAAAATACGCATCGCGAGAGCTCAGGCGCAGGCGCAACGGAAGGAATAGCGCAATTGTTGTTATTTCAATTTCCGTTTCACAACACCAAGGTAATACTGATATTATGATTTCTCAAGGTAATACTGATATTATGATTTCTCAAGGTAGCAGTGATAGCAATAGAACAGTTAAAGCTAGCGCAACTAGCGGATAGCAAAAAAAAAAATCAATAACCAATCATAAAAGGACAGATAATGGAGTTATCTTGAACTTGCGGTTTTTCTCCCTGGGAGTATCTTCATTGGACTGCACAGCGAGAAATAGATGGCTCAAATTACTGCTGCCTGCGAATCCGTGAATTTGCAGCGCCCGTGAATGCGCAGCTGTCGGGTGGCCAGGCAGCTAGCAGTGACTTGTACTCCCCAATCGAATGACAAGCAACAAAACTTCCTCAGTATAAAAAAAACCCTAGGGAAAGAGCTTATGTCACTATCCCTGAATAACAATAAGTCAGCCCCAATAACAATACCCAATATTATTTTTTTATGAAATATAATCGATATCGTTCAAAATAAACTAAGATTCATGACCATCAAAATCAAAGCAAAATAGAGGATGCCTTTTACTTGGAAGCGAAATAGTTACTACGAAATATGTTAAAATAAAAATTCTTACACGGAAATAGACCATTGGCCTAAATCCTCTAAATCTGAATTTTCCAGCAGGTGATCTGTCTAACAGAAGGAAAAAAACTTACGTTATGAAAGCTCAGTATGCTTCCATCTAGCATCTGCCTTATAAATAAATAAATTCGTATTAACATACTACTCTTTCTAATGAAATGTTTATTTACCCGAATTTTACCAGACTAAATAACGATAAGCACGAAATTGTCAGAGGTGAATTATACTCAAATAAATATTAAAAAAAAACTTGAAGCTTACCCAGGCCGAGGGGTTTTTCTTTCTCATAAGGCGGGAAAATAATCCCTCCCAAGATAATATCCGAATATTTCCTTTTCCACCGGGACTGTGGAGAGACAATGGCCTTTATTTGCCCACCTTGAACGAACACAAAAACATGGTTTCAGGAACGGTGTAGGCAATATTATGAACGAAATCACAACAAGAGGAAACTTCTAGTTCCAATCAAATCATTGACATACCTGAATTTCAATAATCCTGATTACTTCCAGGTAACTGGTGAAAAATGAATCACATAAAATCCTCTGAGAGAGACTGGAAATGAATCGCTTCAACCAAAATATTCACCACAAATCATCTACGATTCATAACTCTTCAATTTGTGAGCTTCAGGAATAATCCCATTCAAGGATGATTAAAATAATCAAAAAAAGATCCTGCAACCCATCTGTGTTCACTTTCAGTTTTCCGTTACCAAACGCAAAATGGCCGAGTCAACTTCCACCAACCAATTCCTGCCTAGAAAGGTCTCTCTCCTGCAATGTTCGTTTTGTTGCCTGACACGGAACAGTTCCGTTTGCTCTATCTACACCGCCCTAATTATTACGAAACATCAACGGACCCAAACTACCTAACTAGCCTTATGGTCATTTCTTAACTATAAAACAACCAAAGGTAACAAATAAAATTATATAATACTGCATAAAATGCAACAAACGAACACTCGAATACGACCGATTCCATAGTTACACTGGTGCGGAGAAATGGAACAGCCAAGGTCATAGGGACCAACTGTCAGTACTGTCTTCGAGATTTGTTGTTATCAGGAAAATCGAAATGAATTTGTAAACAATGAATCCCAATCAATATTTATTTGTCACAATTCAGAGATTGAGTTTATTTCAAGGAGACTACGTACTGAACCAAGGTAAGTTAACGATTCTTTTATTGTAGAACCACCAACCTATTGGAATTATTTTGCTTGCTAATGGAAATTTTCACAATCTACTAATGCAATTGCCTGCCGTACAATCACTTACTGATCTCAATAATTTTTCAGGTATCTGTCTTGGAGTTATAAGGCACCTGAATCCCAATGCAAGAAACGTTAACGAAAGATTCGACTGTTTATCAGAACAAAATCGACAGAAAAAACTATGAAAAGAATTCATCAACGAGTGCAGGTTTGAGGAAGATACGGTAACAATTTATCGGGGTGCACCGATTCGGTTCTCAAAGGGAATGTGAGTTCTCACGAAGTGATAAGTGAACAGCGGGAATATGTACAGAGTTGAGCACTATTTTGATGAATAGCAGAAACAAATACTGGGTTTACCACTAGGTAAACGGGAGTGTTAGTTTCCACAAGGTAACAAGTAAACAACAGGAATATATACATATTATACAACTATTTCAACGAATTACAGAAACACATACTGGGTATACCACTAGGAGAGTAACAGTTCAAGTCATACAGGGTAATTTCTGAACGGAGTTCGAGTCAGACACAAGGACGGTTCATAACGTAACAAACAGTGGAAGGCAGACATCCAGAACGTTATAGAACATCAGGACAAGTTCTTCGAGCATGTTTCACATGAAACTGAAGTACGAGTGGAAAAACTAAAGGAAGAACTGAAGGATGACGTCAAGAAAATCGACGATGACGTCAATAAGAAAGTGGATATAGTGCGAGAGGAGGTAAGAAATGAAATGAGAGGTCTAGAAAAACAGATAGCTCTTCTCAAGATCCGAGATCGCCGAGACAGTGTTGCCACGTCAGGAATTTCCGTGAAACCACCGACTTTTGATGGTCAGTCGTCTTGGTCCATGTACTGTCGACAATTTGAGGCTTCGGCAGAAACTAATGGATGGGGCGACGAAGAAAAAGCTACGGCACTAATAGTAGCTTTGAGAGGGCCAGCTTCGGGTATATTACAAACGATACCCATAGAACAGCAGAAGCAATATGACGACCTGATTTCTGCACTAGAGTTGAGGTATGGCGATCAACACCGAGAACAGCTGTACCGGGCCCAAATGAAGACTCGCACACAAAAATCAGGTGAGAGTCTGCAAGAATTTGAGGCAGATGTTCGACGCCTAATCCAGCTGGCATATCCAGAAGCACCCGGATATTTCAAGGAGTAGTTGGCTGTGCAGATATTTATAGACGGACTGAGAGACCCAGAAATACAAAGAACTTTACGATTGACGAGTTTCAAGAGAAGTAGCGATGCTTTGGTTCGCTCTTTGGAAGTGGAGGCGGCCTTCAACACGTCAAAGCCGAAAGTGCGTGCAGTTTCAATAGAAGAACCGGAACAACGATTTGGCACAGCGATTAGTTCAGTCGAGAGGGTTCTGGAAGAAATCAAATCAATGATAAGTGGCATCAGCACCCAGAAGAAGAGGACATGCTATAGATGTGGAAAACCCGGACATCTCACCAAAGACTGTAGGGTGAGAATGCCATCAAGATCTAGCTCTCCTGCAAGGGTGCCATCTCGTACGCAATCACCTGTGAGGACAAGGTCATCCAGCGAGTCCTCAAATTGGTGGCAGGAAAACGAGAATTAGCCAGCATATCGGGGCGCATGCTGGCTAGCAATAACAGAGCCCCCAGGGTCATCAATGTTAACAGGCTGAAAAGAACATCTGAGAGCCTTACCATTCCAGGAAAATTGAATAAAATCGACGTTATATGCACCATAGACACCGGTGCTGCAGTTTCCTTGGTACGCAGCGACATTCTTCGGCCTGGAAGCATGAAGCCTATATCATCCAACGTCGTGCTTTGGACAGTCACTGGTGAAAATGCACCTATTCGAGGAGAGGCTGAAATTACATTGGTTCTTGGGCGACTCACCATCACAGATACAGTTTACGTCGCAGGATATAGAAGATGAATTCATACTCGGAATGGACTTGATCAGTGACTATGGATTTTCATTCGACAATGAGGAGAAGATTTTGAGGTTCGGAGGAGAAGAATTTGTCCTTACAACTACAGCAGAAAGGACAATGCCTGTGAAACTGCGTTTAATGAAAACTGCCAGAATTCCTGGATTTTCGGAGAAAGTAGTTTGTGCTGCAGTTGAAGAAGACCCTGGGTGCTGCGTTGGAGTAGTCCAGCCATGTGATGAATCCCCCAGCAATTTGGTGTTTGCACGAGCCTTAGTTAAAACGAACAAAACTATTCCTGTGAGAGTTGCCAACGTGTTTCCTGGAGAAGTAACTGTTAAGACAGGCGATGTTATTGGAACATGTGAACCTGTTACTTGGGTAGCGACTTGTCAGTCAAATGAACATCAAGAAATGAAGGCAGACTCTGAGAGTGTTATATCAACTCTTGAAAAATCATGTCAACACTTATCAACAGAGGAACTGAAAGCTGCCAAGAACTTCATCCGGAGTGAAAGCGACATTTTTGATTCGACAACAACAGGAAGAACTAATTTGGTCAAACACAGCATCGATACTGGCCAAGCTCATCCGATTCGGCAACCACCAAGAAGAATTCCAACAGGAGGTGGAAGAGCTTGTCGACAAGATGATGAAGGACGGTGTGATTGAAGAGTCATCGAGCCCTTGGTCTGCACCTGTTGTGTTGGTTTCCAAGAAGGATGGATCTACGAGATTCTGTGTCGATTACATGAAATTGAATGATGTCACCAAGAAGGACAGCTACCCTCTACCAAGAATAGATGACACATTAACAACATTGGCAGGTTCCCGTTGGTTCTCAACATTAGATCTGAAGAGCGGATACTGGCAAGTAGGCATACATGAAGACGACAAGAAGAAGACTGCATTCTCGACTGGGAGTGGACTTTACCAGTTCACTGTTATGCCGTTTGGATTGTGCAATGCTCCAGCAACATTTGAGAGACTAATGGAGCTGGTCCTTCGTGGGCTCACTTGGAAAACTTGTCTTGTATATCTCGACGACGTTTTGGTCATGGGAAAGACATTCGAAGAACATCTGCACAACCTGCAAGAAGTCTTTCAACGATTCAGGGACGCCAACCTCAAATTGAATCTTCAGAAATGTTCATTGTTCCAGAAAGAAGTGGATTTTCTTGGTCACACAGTTTCATCAGACGGCATCCGAACAGACCAAAAGAAGATACAGGCGATAAGAGACTGGCCGAGGCCAAGAGACAAACATGAAGTGAGGAGTTTCTTAGGTCTCTGCACCTACTACCGTCGTTTCGTAGAAGGATTTGCTGATATTGCGGCACCTCTGCATAAGTTGACAGAAGATCGAGTCGAATTCGTCTGGTCCAACGAAAGTGAACGAGCATTTGGGAAACTGAAAGTTGCTCTATGTTCCAGCCCCATTTTAAGTTTCCCACGTCAACGAGGCCTGTTTGTTTTGGATACAGATGCCAGTAATAATGGTATTGGAGCCGTACTATCACAAGAGCAAGATGGTCAGGAAAAAGTAATCGAGTTCTACAGCAAAGTACTCACCAAGCCAGAAAGAAATTATTGCGTAACGAGAAAAGAGCTACTGGCGATAATCAAGGCTGTAGACCACTTCCACAAATATCTGTACGGAAGAGAGTTCCTAATCAGAACAGATCATGCAGCTCTGAAGTGGTTACTCGAAATGAAGACTCCTGAAGGACAAGTAGCAAGGTGGATTGAGAAGTTGAACCAGTATCACTTCAGAATAAAACATCGACCAGGACGATTGCATAACAACGCAGATACTTGTAAACACTGTGAGCGAATTGAACGTCGCGAAGGAATCAACCAAGTGAGATTGATAGTAGACGACAATTGGACGACAGCAAAAATGCGAGAAGACCAGAAGAATGATCCAAACGTTGCAGAATTTTTGAAATGGAAAGAAAATGGAGCGGAAAGACCCACCTGGAAGGACATCTCGGATCGATCGCCAACGTTCAAAGCATTGTGGGCCCAATGGGATTCCTTGATTGTGGAGAATGGCCTACTGAAGAGGGCTTGGGAGTCAGCCGATGGCAAGAAAGTGAGTTCCCAACTGGTTGTGCCCATGTCGAGAATAGAGGATGTTTTGTTAGAGATTCATGGTGGTAAATCAGGTGGACATCTAGGAGTTAACAAGACCTTGGATAAAATACGACAAAGGTTCTACTGGGTCCAATGTCGAGAAGATGTCGAGAGATGGTGCCGAAGATGCCCAAAATGCGAAGCAAGCAAAGGTCCTAGAACAAGATCAAGGGGCGAGATGAAACCATACAATGTTGGTGCTCCCTTCGAACGAATCGCCATCGATGTAGCTGGACCGTTCCCGATGACGAATGATGGCAACAAATACATCCTCGTTGCCATGGATTATTTCAGTAAATGGGTTGAAGCTTACGCCTTGCCTAATCAAGAAGCATCCACCGTTGCAAGAACCCTGGTGGACAACATGTTTACAAGGTTTGGAGTGTCAATGGAGCTACATTCCGATCAAGGAAGAAATTTCGAATCGAATTTATTCAGGAAAGCTTGTGAATTGATGGGAATCAGCAAGACCAGAACAACTGCCCTCCATCCACAGTCTGATGGCATGGTCGAGAGGTTCAACAGGACTATGGAAGAACACCTTTCTAAAGTAGTAGAAGAGCATCAAAAAGACTGGGATCGACACCTTCAACTATTCTTGATGGCTTACCGGGCAGCTGTGCACGATTCCACAAAGCTCACCCCATCCAGTATCATCTTCGGAAGAGATCTTCGTTTGCCCTGTGACTTGGTGTTCGGATCCCCAAGTACTGAGGAAAAAGAGGTACAGGATTATGCCGATGAACTGCGAGACAGCCTGATAAGGATTCACGAAATTGCGAGAAGAAGATTGAAGATTACTAGTGACAGGATGAAGGCTCGATACGATCTCAAGGCAAATACTGATGGATTCAAAGAAGGAGATCGAGTGTGGCTGTACAACCCTCGTCGTAGAAAAGGAATTTCTCCCAAACTAACACCATGCTGGAAAGGACCGTATTCGATAGTCAAGAGAATAAATGACGTGGTGTACAGGATTCAACGTAGCCCCAGAGCAAAAATGAAGGTCGTTCACCAAGAAAGACTTAAACGTTACAATGGCGATAATGACGTATTGTTTGATCGGGACGATCAAAATTGAGAGGGGGATAATGTAACGAAATGTGCTGGCGCCGGCCCTGCCGGCTATGAATGCGAATTGGTTCGACCGTTCCAGGAAAGATCATACCGGCGTGATCGCGGCTCGCCTAGATTATTCGATTGTCTAGATTTGTCTGGATGATTCTTCATTATATGATCGCCTATATAAGCGAAAGCCGTTCACGCCAGCAGCAGAATTGTTAGTTCAGAGAGTTTTAGTAGCGAGCGAGCATTGGCAAGTTATCGGAGTGATTTGAGTGATTGTGTTGTATTGTTTTGTGATAGAGAGTTATAATAAAAGTAGTTTAGTGTTGTTTGGTGTTTTAATTGACGAACCCAAGGATATATCGTAACACTATTGAGAAGAATTATACCAGTTTATTCGGAAAGGTTCATAAGGAACGAATGTATCGTGTTGAAAATAATGAAAATGATACTACCTTCTGAAGAAAACTCAATTGGACCTGTACCAAAATATATACTACCATTCATCTGAGGTTATTATAGCGGGAAAGATTACTTCCACTAGCGAGAATCAGGTTGGACTTCTGGGCATCAGAGGGTTCTACTAATATGATTTGCTATTTGAAAAATGGTTCTATTTTCCTCAATCGGGGTACTGTGAAAAAAAAAACTCTTTCGAACATGCAAGTAGAATTAAAATATTTGTTCTGAGCAACTGATAGCCTTCGGGCTAATTTACTCGATCATTATCACTGGTAATAAATACAGTGGAACCCTGGTATTAGGTGAGTGGTATTGCTGGTCTGTAAATAGTCACATTTTATGAACGTATTTTTGTATGAGTTGTTTCAGAGCGGTTACATTTTAGGGCAAATAAACTACGCTTCCGAACTCCGAAACTTATTTCACCCCGAACACGACTTTTCCGGTACAGACCCTAATATATCCTTCAGCAGGAAGAGAACCCTCACGTTTTCGCTATTACCCTCAAATGATCTGTTTGGGATAATTGTTTTTTATAGTGAAAAAATCCTTCAGTCGTTTTCATGGAGTGTTTCTGTACCAAATATTTCATTTTTCAGCTACCGGCTGGTACATGTCCTACGGGCTACGTCTCTTGTAACAGCGTCAAATGTGGTGTGTCCGCTACTGGGACTTCCCCTGGCTCCCAGAACGGAGAGGCCACTAGGGGGGCATTTCCGTGGCATGCCTTCATTCAAAACAGAAACGCTGTGAGTGGATCTAATGTCGGATATGCCGGTGGTGGAGTGCTGATCGATCAAAATTTCGTATTGACAGCTGCTCATAAAATCAGAAATATGTGAGTAACTCTCTCTGCTTTCAAATATCTTGAGCCAGACTCGAGATAATTTCCTGATTAGGAGATACATTATTAGTAATAAGTACTTTTTAATAGCTAGATATAATTATAATTTATGAGCCCCTTCAATGATTCATATGATTCAATGGCATGGGATAGGACGTAATTGTCAATTCTAACGCGCAGCATTTCTGTACAAGGCTCCTCAAAGGATGGAAGGTATAAAGAAATTGGGATCACTCAAAATGCTGTCGATACATCAACATGATAGGACTCAAACAGTTGAAGTATTCTTCAATGTTCGTAGGCTATTCTGTAAGAAACTTTTCTGCGTTTGACACAATGGATCATAAAAGAAAATCTATTTTCATGTGATTGAAAACAGTATATATGGTTGAATTATTCGCCGCATTGGAATGAAATTAAAAAATCCTTGTGTTGCGAACCTAACCGAAATAAATGAAAGAAGTTAATTCATCTTGGCCAATGACCTATCGGAACTCCGAATTGAATTGGCTTTTCCTTGGTAAGTATGGAATATGATGTGGTGTAAATATCTGTTGAAAATCATTGAGCGCCAAAGGATCGAAGTTTCATATTCACTCAAATGGATATTCATAATAATGATATAATGAAAATATTGTTACGAATTCGGCGAACAACAACAATTCTGCGGAACAATAAAACCCTTTCTCTACGCCTATGCCTGTGTGATTCGAAGAAGACCACGCCCATCGATTGTTATGGCGATTTATTGAGAATGTTCGAGAATAATTCCAACCGCATTTGTTCACCCACGGAAAGAACTATCGCGAAGGTTCCAGAAATATCCGGTCGAATACGGAAAATTCCAGAATCATGGACCTTTGCATAGCGGACGGGGATTAGTATGGAGTCAGTTGATTACAGAGAGCGATCAAGTGAATCAATAGGTGAACAGAACTAGTTATTTCAGTGATTTATTCAGTTGTGAATCAGCAGTTTAGAAATTTGTTGGATTTTGCCGTAGCAAATGTCACTGATTTTAGAACCCAGATAACGTGACAGTTAGGGTTACAAATGGAATGAGTAACTGAAGTGGCCTTGGTTAATGCGAGAAGGGCCAGAACAACGACATGAAGGAACTCGCGAAAATGTTGAGGTCATGGAGTTACGACAACGAAAACGACGCGGAAAGGAGAAAGAAGCTGAAGAACAACAATGCCAGAGAGCGTTGGAGACCATGGACTTGCGGCTAGAGCAAGGACGCCGAAACGAAAAAGAAGCTGGGGAGCAACAACGTCGGAAAGAAAAAGAGGCTGAAGAACAAAGACACCGGGCTGAAAAACAATGAAGCCAAGAAGAAGAAGAATCTGAAGAACAACGACGCCGGGTTGAAGAGCAACGACGCAGAGAAGAAAATGAGGCTGAGGAACAGAAGAGAAGAAGATAAAGGAAACTAAAAGAGAGCTCCAGGAACAAGTGGAGGAAACGAAAGAATAGCCACAGGAGCAAGTCAAGAAAGCGAAATGGGAACCCCAGGAGCAAGCGCAAGAAATAGGGCAATCACTCCATGGGCGGATCAAAGGAACGAAAGAAGACTTTTTCCACCAAATCAACAAATCATCCTCCACCTCGATGGACAGAACGCGAAACACACCTATACTGTATCGCCAACCATGGCTTCTCCTAACCAAGGTGTAATAATTCCCCTATTTTTCTATGGAAAATTTTCCTGGAACATCTACAAGAGACAATTTGAGGTATATAGCAAAGGCTGGAATGGAGAGGAAAAAGCAACAGCCCTCCTGCAGACCTTGGAAGAAAAAGCATCCGAAATACTGCAAGTCATCTCAGTTGAAAAGCAAATGGATTATGCGGTAGTCGTACCGTTTCTGGAGATTAGGTTCGGCAGTCAGTACCTGAAGCAAGTAGCCAGAACAAGCTCAAGTCAAGAACCCAAGGAACATCAGAGACTTTGCAAGAAAATGGTGCTGACATTGAGGAACTGGTCAGACTCTCTTACCCGGAAACGCCCGAAGAATTTAGCAACCAGATATGTTAACAGCTTCATCGACGGGGTGAAGGACATCGGAATTCAGCAGGCAAAAAATGCCACTAGGTCTACTACTCATTTCGAAAACAGCCACCGGAGATTGAATCACCGTGTTCAATGAGAGTCAAGTCTGGATTGGACTTGAAAACTTGAGGACAAATACATTCTTGGACTCGACATCAAGACTGCCTATGGGTTCGTAGTCGATATGAGGAAGATAACCCTGATTGCTGGAACCGAGGAGATCCTTTCATCTGCACCCGACAAACACCATGGAATCATTAAAATTGTGATGACAGAAGATTCCAGAGCCCTACTCAAGTGCGAGAAGAACGTATATGTCGAAGTTGTTGGACCTGGTGGCTTGGGAGTTGCTGTAGCGGATCCGCCTGAATACTTCTAAGATGTCTGCGTAACCAAATGCCAAGTGAATTGTAGCAACAAAGTGGTCAATCTGAAGGACAACAGGATCACTCTCAAGAAGGGGCAGGTCATCGGAGTACGTGAAACTGTTGCAAAAATAACCAAGAGCAAGCCCCAGTCTTTGGCAGTCAACAAGTTCTGACAGAACTCGTAGTAACTTTCGAGGAATCATGGAGCCACCTATCAGAAGATGAACGAAAGAAAGCAAGGAACTTTCTGAAGAAAGGAAGATTACATGCCGGACGAATCTTTTCCAATATCGAATCGATACTGATGATTCTGGTCCCATCCAACAGCCAAGGAAATGTCCGTAGTGATGGTAACTAAGAAGAACAAGATTCTGTGTGGACTACAGAAAATACAATGATGTCACAAAAAAGACAGCTACCTTTAACTAGAATGGACGACACCCTGTCAGTATTTGCGAACTGTAATGGTTTTATACACTGGACCTAAAGAGTGGGTATTGGCACTTATCGGTTATCCCCGACAACGAGAAAGCGGCGTTTCCGACTGGTGATGGACTGTAGACTGTACCAGTTTTGAGTTAAGTCATTTTGACTCTGCAATGCTCCTGCCACCTCTAAACGATTGATGGAAATTATACTAAGGGGCTCACATGGAAGACATGCCTGGTCCACCTAGACGGAATGGATGGAAAGAACTTTTGACGAACATTTGTAGAATTCGAAAGGCAGAGAAATGCCAACTTGCATTGCCACCTATCGGCACAATATCAGGGCAGTACAAGAATGGCCCGTTTCGAAAAATAAAAACGAGGTCAGAAGCTTTATGGGGCTCTGCAGCTACTACCGACGATTTGTAAAGGACTTTGTAAAAATAGCAAGCAAAGAGGAAAAAGCACCTTTTTCTTGGTCAACGAGTGTCAGCAAGCTGTTAGTACCCTCAGGAGACCCTGGACTGATGCTCCAGTCTTGGTATACCCGAAGGAACACGGTAATCCCATCCTTGAAACAGATGTGTCCCAGTTTGGCTTGGGAGCCATTTTATCCCAGGTGCATGGCGGCGAATAACTCGTTGACTCGTTGACTATTCCAGCAAAACGTTGGGGAAGTCAGAGGAAGACTACTGTGTCACTAGAAAGGAACTCCTTGCAGTTGTGAAAACCGTATAACACTACCATTCATTTCTTTACTGCCGGAAGTTCCTGGTCCGGACCGACTATTCGGCGTTGCAGCAATGGCTTTCCAACTTCAAGATCCTTGAGGGACAGCTCGCACAATGGTTGGGAAAGTTGCAAACATACGAATTGCAGCTATGCCATCGCAAAGGAATGGATCATGGAAGCGCAGGCAGTCTCTCGAGAAGACCATGCCTGGAGAGAGGTTGAAAGTTTTTCCATCGCCAGGAGACGAGATGGATGGCCCAAGCATGACGAAGCCGAGATTATTCCGCCGACAGAAAGGTTGCAACAAGTCACGACGGCTATCAACGATGACGAAAATGGCCTTACAAAGGATAAGGTGAGGAATGTACAAAAACAAGACTCAGACTTGAAAACAGTTCTGGAGTGGAGCCACAGAGGAGTAAGACCGCAGTGGCAGGAGATCGCAAAAGATGGCCAACTAGTTGAAGGCTACTAGCTTCAATGGCACTCGCTGAGTCTTCGAGATGACTCAATCACTCGAAAATGGAAAAGCCCTGATGGAAAACAGATATTCTTGAAGAACTTCAAGACAGCCATTTCGGAGGACAATTTGGAGTTAACAGGACACTGGATGAGTATGCGAGAGGTACTACTAGGTAAACTGTCGCCAAGATGTAGGAGGATCTTGCGAAAGATGCGACTTGTGTTCTTCTGAGGAGATTCCCTAAACAAGGCTCAGGGAAAAAAAGAAGCAGTACCTCTCAGGTTATCCACTCGAAAGGATCGTATCGGACATACTAGGACTATTTCCCTTGACGACTTGTGGTAATGATTACCTGATGGTCGTTATGTCTTTACTTCGGATTAAATTGCCTGTCGAAGGTAACTATTTGAATAAACAACGGAATACAGAACATTGTTGTAATACGATACCCATATTAGAATGAATTCATGAAATATCCAAATACAATTTTCACATTCCGACAAAGAAGCACATGCACAGAGTACATAGAAAACCCAAAAAAATATACTGTCGAACCTAAACGCGCTGTACGCTGATCTACAAACACACTACAATATTTTCCCATTTGAAAATAAAATCGAAATAACAGAAAATAAAAACTTTATGAGCTCAGCTCTGCTTGCCTCATTATCACCATTGGTAAGTTAATGTATCTGAAGGTTTGATATTTGTTTTTGGCCTGGTAAACACCGCCTCAGGTTCTGGAAAGATATCATAACTTGAATGTCTGTCAGCAGGGCTGAATTGGGTCGAAAGACTCTTGTTACCATTGACGGGACTCAACTCAGTAATTTTTTAATCTATGACATCCTCAATTACATCCTTACACCTTTCTGAAATATCTGAATTTGAGCCAGTACTCAATTTTCTCTGTAGTGAAATGCATTTTTCAATGTGGTTGACATGTTTTTTCCAAGTTTTTCTAGTTCAGGCACTCCTACTGAATGTATGCGTTTGCCTATAATTTTAGTTAATTCTTCCCTCATGAATCTGGGCTTGTTAGGAACCTTATACTTTTTCACTGAAACTAAATTCGCCTAAACTAAAATTTACATCTTCCTTACCACCGCTATACTCAATTTGTTTTCAGAATATAGTTTTCAATTTGTGGCCTATTTTTTTGGAAAATCTGCTGGTAAGAGGATGAGAAAATTGTTCTGAAGCCACGGTTGAACATTAGCCCTACTGATCAAATGAAAATCTACATAACCCCAGGTTCATATCTTTGCCAAGATTACCAAAAATGTATTTTTTGATATCACGTTCGAAAACCTTCACATCATTTCCTGCTGCACAATTTGAAGAGGGATAATACGGGGAGGGGGGGGTTAGTTATGTGTATGATGTTTTTACGTGACAAGAACCTTTCGAAATCCACAGAAAGATCTCCATTATCAGATACCAAAAGTTTGGGCAAGCCAAAAGTGGAAAAAAGCCTTCTCAAGGTTCTCATTGTCGCATTGCTTATAGTGGGCATTTCGAAAACCCCCAGCCATTCGGTGAAGCATCTACTATTACAACAAAATTACTATCATTCAATTGAATTGAATGAATTATCTCTCAAGAACCAGTAGGTATGGGCCGTGGAGATATTTCTGCCTTTGGAGGGTCGTGTGAATGAAAACTACAAGCCTCGCAGCTTTCAACAATTTTATTCCAGGAAAGCAAAAGTATGCGCGAGATAATCTGTTCATTCGCACAGCACCCATGTGAGAATTGAACAAATCATTTGAGACATCACTTCGCAAACAAGACAATGGCGGATGTCAAAGAAAGTTAAAGGCCCGTTCACTATCGCTGATCCTGTTCCAATTGGTTTCAGCTGACAACAATTTTACAAGGGGTCTAGAAATGTATACATGTGCAAAAAACGACCATAATAATTCATTTTTCCACGAAACTTTGCAACTGTTCAACATTTTCCGGTCTGAGGGTTTCATCTATAGCTTTTGTTTTTGCATTCGAGGTGTGCAAACCATTCTTATTAATCACAAACCCCAATTATTAGATGCTCTCTTGAAAAAAATTACATTCAACATAATAATTACCTTTCAAACACGATTGCTCAAATTATCCGAAACGCTTTTTAAATTATTCGAGTGTTCTCCGTTATTTTAACCGATAACCAAAATATCATCCTGAAAGGCAGCCACCCCTTCAAATGAACTGAATAGATTATCAATTGTTTTTTGAAGTTTTTCTGCCATTTTCTTTCCACAACCAGCACAGAACTTGATAACTCAGCGCGTGGATCCTACTCAAATTCGTCGCCACAATGTTATGTCTTTATTTCTAAAAACTGAATTGCCTATGGAAAAAAACTATTCAAATAAACAAAGGAATGCAGAAGACTTTTGTAATTCGATACCCATATCAGAATGAATTCATGAAATATTTAAATCTAATGTTCACATTCCGACAGAGAGGCACTCGCACAGAAAAAGTACATAGAAACACCAAACAAATAATATTCTTTCTACAATGTTAAACCTAAACGTGGTATACAACAAGCAAGTTGAATTTTCGTTTGGAATTCATTACTTGGACGATTATTTGAATTCGGCTGTATTTTTTTCAGAAGTTTCGTTCATTATGATCTTGTATCACTGATAGCAATTTGATTTTATTTCTGAAAACTTACATAACAAGAATACTGCCATGGCATTCAAATGTCTGGACTAGCCGTATAGAACAAATGGTGACATAAATTCTGAATTCTTTACTTCATTGAATAATAGAATGCCATAAGAGTAGGTTGTTTCACCTATTTAGTTGGTGGAGTTGAGAAATTTTGAATAGTTCATTGTCAGATTCGTCAGATTATCTTTATCTACTGAAGGCATGGAATCATGAAAATGCTTACTTTCTCAGCCGTGTGTTGGGTGATTTCAATTTGATGTTTGAGTAATCAAGATCTATTGGAAAAATGGTACCTTCATACCTATCTATGATCGAAGACGACTCACGTCTGAATATGATTATATGAAATTGAATAAAGGGGTTTTGCATCATACACATTCAAAATGTGCTATTTTTTATTTAACGTCGGTCTATTCCCGCTACCAAGACCATCACCAACGCCGGTGAGCACGCTTCCCCCAACCATGCTATATATGATCAGATGTTTGACCATCTAAGAAACACTTCATCTCTGGATGTAACGGTTGTTTCATATCAGCTCCTCCAATGAGGCGTTCCAGTATTTTTCAATGTCTGAGATCACAGATATTTTGAAGGGGTTCATTGTTCCTTTCCTGTACCATCTCTCACTTCCTCAATTGATATTCTATAACTTTTTGGCTGATTTCATGAGTCAAAACTTATGCAAAAATATCAGTGTGATATTATCTGAAACCACGCGGTTCCAGCAGTAACGTTCATAATTGTTTTACTTCAATCCCCTAATGATTCCATAGATCGTTTTATACTTTCTACTCATCGATTCATCTTATTTTTTTCAGAACTGCCGTGAATGTTATACTTGGTCTCCATAGCATAAGTGAGTTGCAGACTGGTCAAACGATTGGAGTGTCGTCCATATACTATCATTCTAATTATGATAGTAGAACACTCAAGGACGACATTGCTCTTCTACTTCTGAGTACTCCTGTAAATTTGGGCAATACCATCAACATTGCATGTTTACCAGCTGCAGGACGTGATTATCAAGGTTCCAGGTGAAAGAATTAAATGTTTTCTAGATTGTATCGGATTGTGGATTTTTCAGGTAATAGATATAATCTCAAGTTCACAGTTCATGCTTGAGAGGTGACAACGAGCACCATTCTTGTTCCAATTTGAACCTGTCAAACTCAGCATTTCTCCAACAAATTCAAAATATATCGAGTTTGTTCTGGTAACTATCAAAATGCACAAAAATGCCCGTAGTGAGATTTCATTTCTTTCGAGTTGATTCACTACAATGTTTTTTCAGTTTTTCGGATAAATTTCCCAGAGAATTAAAAATTAATATGTTCAAAATCTAGTATTCCTGATTGATACGATCAGGAATACGACTCCTGATCTTCATCAGATCAAGATTCACCCTTCCTTGGATAATTCTGATCACACTTCGATTTCAATCACTTGTTCGTATTCAACTCCAATAAATGGTAAACTACCCACACGTCGTGTCTGGAATTACAAGTCAGCCGACTACTGACCGTAGAAACCTATCTGAACAGGAATACGTTATAGGGTATTGCATTTCTGCTTGTCTGATGGCTCATACGAGATGAATGAGTCGTTGAAGACGCATGATTTTACAAACTCACCAGGAATATTCTATGATGGAAGTTAGCTTCAAATCTTCTAAATGCGTACAAGTACCTTCTTTTTGAAATTTTTTATATTTCAGTGAGTGGAAGAAGTGAATTTTTTAAATGTGAAAAATCCATCCAATCTTGAGAAAAGAGAGTCTAACTTGAATTCAATGTTTGTGTCAGATGAACAAAAACATTTTGTGCTCGTGAGGATGACAAGAAGAATTATAATGAAATTGTGCAGTCAAATTATCTTCGGAAATAGCTTGAAGAATTGTTTCTGTGTTGTCGAACGAATGAAAGTATTCTTAAAAGAAAAATATAAAAAATATACCTAAGACTTCAACCAGTAGAATTGATAGGTGTGATGTGAATTATGTTTTCTTCGATAGCGTTTAGATAGCGTTTATTTGACTACGTTATATAAATACATACATTTGTAGCAAGTCATGTTACAGTGAAGGCCCGATGCTAGAATCAGGGAATGACATAAGAATAAAATATAAAATATATGTACAAAGAAAAAAAATCACGTAGAAGTACTATTAAAATATAAAACAGATATATAATAATGAGTACAAACAAAAACAAATATGAAAATATGTAAAACATGTAAACAATCACATGCATATTGAAATACACACATAAATTGAGGTTATGCATCAACCGTTGGACACTTACATAACAGGTGGACTAGCTATATACTCTTCTAAATTATAGTAACATTTTGAGACTAATTCAGTTTTGATAACATTTTTGAATTTTTGAAATGTTAATTTTTTTAGTGTTTTTAGTAGGACATTGTATAGATTTGTATCAAGAGAATTTGATGCAGACTTTTGCAATCTATATCTGGTAGATCTAATGAGTGCTGAGCTACGAGTGCTGTAGTCATGAAATATCGAATTAGTATCGAACTCATTCACATGTTCGTGAATGTCAAGGAGTGAGTAATAAATATATAAGGTAGGAAGGGGCATCAATTTCAAATTCTTGAATATAGGTCGGCATGTGTCTTTATAACCTGCACTAGCAATTATCCTAACTGCCTTTTTCTAATTTCCAAGATATTCCTTTCCGTATTGCCGTATTGCCATTCACGGAATCAGAACTCAAGGAACTCTTTGAATGAATGAGAATAAATGCTTTTCGGGATATGATGGAGTTTATATGTTTGTCTTGAAAAGATGTCTATCTTCTTTGATAAAACCCATTTCTTCGTTTATGTGAATTTGTAATTTAGCACAGGTTTATTTTTAAATCTGATGAAAAAAGGCAGGATAATACCAATCTACAAGAGACATAGTCCGCATTCTTCAAAATACTCTAGGCCAGTAGCAAAAACCTCCGAGTTTTTTCAAGGTATTTGAATATGCTTCTCTTCACAGATTTCTCCCCTTCGTCTCAGTGGGGTTTCCGGCTGCGTATATCCTGATAAACTCCTGAATAAACTTTATCGTTATGGTATAGAAATATTCCCATGGATGAGCGAAAGATTTTTCAACTTTTCCTGAATTTTTCATGTCACATTCAAACCAACAACTCAACATTCATATCAAATGAAGTATATTTTCCACTTTGATCAATAGATTAGGAATTGAAAATTATGGTGAATGAAGGAAAATTATTGATACACATTGTTTTGAAGATTATTTCAGGACATGAATCGAATTAATCGTTTTTTGTTTCAATAAGCTTCAATGAAGAATACAATAGAACTTCAAATCGTTATAATCGAATTTCAACCTTGTCATCAGCGTTATAAACATCGATTTATATATGAGAGTGGCAGTCTTTCTCCGGAACTCAAAAGTTTTCTCACCCTTCGAATGTTGAAAGTGTATGGTATCGTGTAATTGATATTTAAGCTGATTATTCCATTGATGACATTGCTGGAATTTATCATGAAACAATAGTTTTCAATCAATAATGTCGAGAACAATCCTTTTTTGAAGATTTTTGTACAAAATTGACCTTCTTTCTACTGAATTCTGGGACGGGGGCTAAAGCCTTTTTCGGACGGGGGCTAAAGAGGTTGTCACTATTTTTCAACAGTCAACACGATTGACAGGCATGTTAGAAGTTCATTTTTTACACATATATATCCTAATATACTACTTTCGATTACCTGTTGTTATTTTTTCAGTGCTGATAATTGTTTAGTAACAGGCTTTGGACAAATATCATTCACTTCAGGAAACGCCCCTACTCCATACCTGAAACAGGTTCACGTCCCAGTAATCAGTACAGAAACTTGCAGGATAACTTTAAATACACTAGTGCAACCAGACACCTATTTAGATGTCAATAAAGAAATTTGTGCAGGTGGTCAACCGAACTTGGATTCCTGTACGGTGAGTTTTGCGATGTATGTGGATTCCTCAAGAATAGCCGATGGAATTTGTATGAATACCTTTTTAGTGTAGTCATAATTTTTTTATACTCTATTTCACACCACGTACTGGCTTGAAACTAAATCACTTATTTATGAATCACTCAACGCTCTCACTCTTCTCTGCAGCTCGAAGTGTTTTTCATTAGTCATATTATTAAGGTTGATGTCTTCATGTATAGGCCATTGAAAAGTTATATTTTTTAAGCGTCAGCGTGCGTTTTTGAGAGGACGCAATTTGATTTTTGTGATGTGTGGTACGGGTTATGGTAAACTATAAATTTTCGGGTTTGCCACCCTTGTCCCACGGCTGCCATCTTGGAAAAAGTTGGTGCAGGTGGTTTTCGCGTTTCATCCACCAAACTATCAACCTACAGAAAATCGAAAATGATATAGTTATGAACAAAAATAACCGAAAATTTTTTAAACAAATTTTTTTTTTCTGCGGAATAATTTTTTCGTTGGTCATTTTACAATAGAATGACTTCGAAATATTTTCATATGGGAGATGGGAGTAGATCGAATAGTTTTCATTATGAATTTTGATGATTTCCTTCATTTATTAGAGTTTTAAAGTGCTCCGAAGTTCACAATATTCTCAAATACTCCTTAAGATACATATGTGTGCAAATGATATCCGCACTTTATCTATTTATCCCACCGAAAATATTTGGAAATATTTTCTAGTTGAAGATTGAATCTTCTACAACTTCGATTCTCTCACTCTTCACCGTGAAATTGAAAGAAAAAACAAAGTTATTGGCGAAATTAGTTTGACACGATTTATTTTTCGGCAGAATAATTCTTTTTCAAGTCATTTTACAGTGAAATGACATCTCAACGTTTCTTTAGAGGAGGGTTGGACAAATAATTTCCGCTTTGATTTTTTATGATTTCATACATTCCTTTTTTTTTCACAGCGTAAAGAATTTGGGATATATATAAAAACGAATAATTGGGCTTAGTTTTCTATTACCTTTTCTTTCTAAATATAATTTTTTGAGATTTTCATCTTTGATTCGTTATTATCAATTAGTTTTCGACACTTTTTCTTTCCATGAAACTTCAGCTTCATTTGAAAATAAAAAAAGCGTCTTTATTGAGTTCAGAATTTCAGTACATCAAATTCAGATACGTTGGCAACATTCGACATAGGGTCGTTTCCATATTACCAAAAAAGAACATAATTATGAAGATATTTTGAAAGCAAAGATAATAATGTGTAAGAGAGAAAATCACATTCCATCACAATTGTGTGTAAGAAACTTAAAAAGAAATATTTTTCATTTCGAACATCGTCTTGCATATAAAAAATTTAAATGAATCCGATTTCAGAAGAAATGTCTGTTCTGGAAGATCCAAATTCTTGGTGCTTTTTTTCTTGAAGTTGAACCAATTGCGGACTCTTAATGTGTGTTGCGATTGTTGTTTCAATAAGTTTCAACAATCATTTTTATTCCGAGTATACATTCACGAGAATCTTATGCTGGTAAGAAAGGCCTTGGTAATCGTTTGGGAAAAACTGTCTGATCAATATTACTATTATTGTTATAATCATCATTATTGGTCCTGAGAGATCCCTCTTTTTTCCACTACTTTATTTTATTGTGGTTAGCATTTTAATTTTGTGAAACATACACGAAATTTTGAAATTCGAAGTGAAAATTATTCGTTGGAACCCCTCTATGAAAACGTGCTGATGTCATTTTATTGTAAAATGACTAGAGGAATAATTATTGCGCCGAAACGAAGATATATTTAAAAATGTTCAACCATTCTCATCCTTATTTCAGTTACTTTCGATTTTACGATAAACAGTTAGAGAATTGAAGTTGTACAGAATTCAATTTAAAACAGGAAATTTCCATATATTTTCTGTAAGATGAATTGATGAAGTGCGATTGCACTCATATGTAACCCAAAGACTATTCGAGAATACGGTCGAATTCAATGCGATGTAATACTCTAATAAATGAACCAAATTATAAAAACTCATAGTGAAAACTATTCGCTAGAGCACCCCATACAAACATAATCTGATATAATTTTTTTGTGGAGCTAGAAAAAAAAATCGCGAAAAAAGATAATTTATTCCAAAATGTTCAAGTATTTTCGTTTATAACTTTGGTATTTTCGATATGCGATAAAAAGTAAAGGAATAAATTCATAGAGAATTCAATTTTCAACAAAAATGTCTTTGTATATATTTTGAGAATGGATAGTTTGGCAAACAAGGCGAAAAAACCATTTCGCACTACTTTTTTTAAGATGGCAGTCACGGGACAAGGGTGGAAACCTCAGACACTTGGATTCGAGCTTACCCCAATTCCCTCACACATCAAAGTGAAATTGAATCCTCTGAGAAACACAACCCCGAATGTAACTTTTCAATGGACTAATAGCTCATATGCTATCTCTTTTTGCACAATCATCTTTCTTGATAATTTACGATATCTGTTGTTAAAACGGTAGGTCTTCTGTTTTTGTTGCTAGGCCAAGGGTATCTGTGAGTGACTGATTTGTCGACGCCGGAGACTGAATAACTAACAAACGTTTTCGAAATATAATATTATGAATTCAACAACTGATTATAATTGTCAACAAAGCCTAATTATTATTCATCTTCGATAATAATGCAATTGGGATAGCTGAAAATGGTAGTACAAATATATTAATGTCACTTTTGACTTTGCAGTTATCAGCTGGAAATTGATTCATTTGAATCAAAACGAAAATGTTGAGATTGTTCAAAACACGCAAATCTGCCTTTGATCGGTAAAATTTGTTAGGCATCCTCGATACTCAATATAATATTCATTTATATTACTGTATCAATGAGTCAAAAATTTCTGTCATTATTTCAACCTCACAGTATATTGAATATTATTGAGAACGGTAATCATATTCTACCGATCCAAATGAATTAATTTTCACCTAATGGGTGGAAATTCAAAAATGTATTCGTGAAAGCATTTTTTGCTAAACAAATATTATTAGCAGATGGCGCTCGGATAATTTTCAATAATATCATTCAACTTCATTGACACAGTTGTTGAAATCACCTCTTTACTTTATAGAGAAGTCGTTAAGTAATCTAGGCGTCGGTCGGTGACTGAATTACTCTATGTTCCACAACTGATAACCCAATAGCAGAGGACTCAGAAATTCTGTGTGTGGCATAATTTATTGTTTAAATTTCTGAGAAGCATAAAATCTCCAAGGAAATCATACATCAAGAAGAATTTGAACCGAATACCATAGAGCTGCATGCTCCTTGGCCTACATTAGCCCTGGCGTGGGTATGAAAATAATCAACACATCATAACATACGAGATCACACTGGAGAAATGGTGAAAATTCATTGTTCAATTTATTTGTATACAGAATATTTTGACTTTCAATGAGCTGCATCTTTTGGTACTTAAATGAATGAGAATATCGACAATGATCACATAGAAAACGTGAACTTGAAAATACACATACTCGAGAAAAACAATGAAAGAAATTGCATATCGAGGGATACTCTTACTCGCTAAATATACGTAACTGACTTGATAATAACCTGAATATTGATTAAAAGACGCTTTCCTCAATATTTATGGTTTTTGAACATTCATCGTCTTTCCCGTGTGCTCTCCATATTACAATAGGCAGACTGAACATGACAGGAGAGGAAGAGTTTACAATGAAAAAAAAAATACAACGAAATCATACTGAATAAGACTGAACTGAAGAAAGAAGTACAAGCAAGTGAAACAAGAATCAGGTTTGATTTGGGAACACCCAGAAACAAATTTTCACAGCTAGAAATCGGAAATACGAAACTGAAGGCAAGAGTTGAATCGCTTGAAAGGAATTCCATGAAGAATAATATGCTGATTTATGGACTCAAGAAAGATACTAACAACAAATCAACCCCGGAAATACCTGCAGAAATATAGAAACACTTATAGGTGCAAATATAACCAGAGAAGACATAAACGATACATACCCGCTCGGAAACTCAATCGAGAGTCCTGTGAAATTGGAATAAGAGGCATAAATGAAAGAAAGGCAATAATTCGACAACTGTGGAAAACTGAAAGGCACTCGTGTATATATTGTTCACGACTTGGAAGAAATACAGACAGAAGGAGAATAAAAGATTCATGTCGAGCCAATGGAATAGACATCAACTGCGACATTCATAGAATGAAACAAACTCATAGTCAATAATATTGCTGACTCTATGAAAGAACTACGAATTCGAAAAAAATGAGTGGAATGTGCGTATGAAATCAAACGTTGCTCCATCCTCCAAACTTTTGGACCAGATTTAATTTCCCACGGCATTCCACCATCTGAACAGAATAAGGAAAATAAATACTCTGTTTCCTTAGAGAGCATTTCAATGCACGATATGGGCAACAGCTAGTCTTATTCCATTGTAAATATTTTTATTCCATTGTATTGAAAAATTACTAGTTCGAAGAAATTAAACCAAATTGAAAATAATGGTGTCTATACAAGAGAAATAAATAATATATTATATCACTATACTCTAAGTTATTACAAGCAATTTATTCTTCCTATCTCAGATAATCGATCCTCTCAACTACATCATAATAAATTTACTGATAGTCTATGCTACTATAAAATACATTACCATCATTGACCATTCATTCCGTGGATTACCCATGTAGTCAAAATAATGATGAAACTTCGAGATGAAGATCAAGCAAAGTATAAAACTTCCTACTCATGCTTAAAAATATTATCAAGAACTAAAATATTTTACTAAGATTGCTTTCATAAATGAAAATCGAGCATAATTTGATTTCATATCTGGCCCTGGAAATCGTAATTCATTGTAGAAAAATGTCAAAAAACTGAAACTCACAAAACCAAGAAGTCACATCATTCCTGAAGATCTCTAGAATGCAACAACAAAAATTTCCTGTTACGAACCACTATCCCTCGAGGCTACACGCGGTAAGGTGAATGAAGAATTGAAGCCAAGAAATTAGGTATACCGTCGCTTTGAAACATTATAACTACCTCAGTATCCGAGAGTACATTTCCAGTATTGTGAAAAATTTTCATTATCAAGCCCTTACCAAAAGTACCTAGACCATCAAATTTGAATGATATTGTATGAGACCCATCAGCATCATGCCAGCGATCTCCAAGGTAATTGAAAGGCATTATCACACTGTAATAAGTAAATTTTTGGTAAAAAATGGTTCACATAGTGTCCATCATTCTGGATTCAAATAGAACTTCAGACCCTGTAGGGCATAAGCTTGTATTGTAGATGAAATATATGAAGGTATTGACCAACGTCAGACTACGTGTATGGTACTGATGGATTTCTCCGAAGCTTATGAAAATGAAGATCATGATATTTCACTATCCAAATAACATTTCTTGGTCTTTTCAACCGATAGTGTTAACTGCTTCGAATCATTCATCTGCAGTCGGAGACATTCAATGTTTGTTTTATGCCTCGGAATTTCGATTTTCAACTTCAGAAGTTTCACCCCAACTAACCATACTGGGACATGTATTTTTTTCTGTATATGTTCTGGTAATAGCTAAAGGGGTATTCATTTTTTGTATTATAATTTGCTTATTTAGGTACTGTTTAAAGGTCATCATTTTGTGGTGGATCAATATTTGTTCCGTAGTTTTCTGGGTTTGTAACCTACCACAATCTGAAAAAATAGAAATCAATATTGGAATCTATACAAGTGAAGAAGGGCAGATTTTTAATCTACCTCAAAAAGTTGCTGCGTCTATTGAAATTTTGACTATCGAAAAAATAATGAGTACTAATATTTATATGAAAATACTTATCGTTAACGTTTGGGAAACTAAATCCGTCTCCATTCTCAAAAGTTATACGCAAATTCCTGTTCAAGTGCAAATATCTCTTGTTGGCAATCTTCGTAATCGACATTTGTAAAATATTTCAAACCTGACATATTATTTCATCCTTCAGGAAAGACAGCCATACGCGATCCATATCAAGCGAACTCATAGACATGTATTTTTCACCAGACAGTATGATGAAAGCAGATTCCTTTAATTTTCGTTTTCTGCCATTGCTCTCTTTCGTTATAATTTTAGTGTAATTCCATTCTAGTGTGTGATCTCCATCGGCAGTAACAATGTGTTCTGATAATTTAGAACCACCTATCTGTCTGTTCGTGATGTACATCTTTTGTTCACTCTTTCGCACATTCAACGGTCGTGACGTTTCATCAATATATTCTTGACCCCATGAACGAGGAATAAGATAAATAAATTTTTTTGTGTTATTTGGTTTGGTATGTGTCAGTATTGACCGTAAACTATTTGTTGTTTTGAATGTAGTTCTTACATTATACCTGTTGATACAAGTTGTGTATTTTGTGTAAGTTGTATGTTTTCATTTTGGACTATGTTCTGGTTTTCAATTTCTGTCAAAGTTTTTTCTATGAGTTTTCCTGAACATCCATTTTCTTTCAATACTGATGAAGTTTATCTCTCCATTGATTTTTTCTTGTGAGTTACATACAATATTTGTTCTATCATAAAGGCGTTTACTATACCTCCCTTGACACTTGTGTGGTGGTTTGAGGTGTAGATTCCAATACTAATTCTTATATTTTTTCATATTGCTCCTCAACTAGCTCGCACTTTAGAAAAAATAATCCCAAGGCTAGATCACCAGATGTAACAGCTACGAGAGTTTAATGTATTTATTTTTAACATGAACCTCTCCTTCACAAAAACAAATAAAAGCAGATAACAATCCTGCCGTGCATAACTAGATGTGATAATGGCAAAAGGCTTTTATTTTCCTATACGGAAGCTGCTGTCACCAGACATAGGTTTCTCCACGTCAAATTTTGGATGTCAAGGCAATGAAAGGAGCATAAAATTTGGCCGTTTGCGCCAAAAACGGGTCATTTGTGATAAAGTAATGATTTTCCTGCTTTTTAGTGCTTTGAAATAGGGCGGCTTGTTGAAAATGAAATCCGCCAATGATATTGAACAGTATATTAGCAACAAATTGAAAAAAAAGAAACCGAAAAAAAATTTATTAGGAAATATTACGAAAAGTACGCATTGAAACAATTTATAACTCTTGAATAATGACATTTTTCATACCATTGATTTCGATCAAATTCATAAGCACAAACAAAAATGAACTAAGACAAGTTTTTCTCATGAAAACTGAATCTAGACAAGCTATCAATGTATGTGCTTTAGACCATAATTCCTTCACTCGTTGCATCCACACGAATATCGCCAAATGAAATAAAAAATTATAATTTATACAATTCCAAGGAGAGAATCTCAACAATTTTTGATATCAAACCAGGCGATATATTATAAATGGAGAGATGAAAAATCAACTCAGTTGAATCTCGACCATACTCCCCTTTTACCTGTGAATATCACATTGCCGTGTTATTCAAAATTTAATAAATGAACCAAACTAACCCAAACAAGACTTACCATTTTGCCAAGAGATGCCATAAGGTATCAATAAAGCAGGAAAAAGGTTTTTCGGTAGGTTTAGAAAACAACAATATTATAAGCACTTCAAGATTGAACTTAATTGGTGGAATTTTCAATTCAATAGGCTACGCGATGATATTCATACTGAGGATAAAATGAACGGCCTTAACGTTTTTACTGGGGATATAAAGATCAAGGCCGATGTACAACATCTGTATGTACATGGTAGCACGAATGAGGAAGACCAACACATTGGTATACACGATATAAGTGAATAGGAAAGATCAGTTGAAAAAGTCACGAATAAACCTGTGAATGAAAAGTTGTTGTATTGCGTCTTCATTGAATCTCAACAAAACTTTGTGTCAAACATAATGCAGGAGAATGCAAGAACATCATTTGCTCAACGGGCCCATTTGAAAATGTGGAACAGAATTAAATAGGTTAAATTGATTGATGAGTATATGTTCCATTCTTAGTCCACTTTATATATACGTACTCAAAATGTCCTCGATTGATCCACGAACGTCAAGACCTGAAATGGACCAATATTCATATCATTATTATGGCTTGTGCTATATGAGTAATTTTGGTTGATTTATATCAATCAATCAACTCATCCATTTTTCTATCATTTCTTAAACGTTAATTTGAGTTTATATGACCATTGTATTCAATTCAATATACACAAACAAAAAAATCGTTTCTCATGCTCATACACCAATTTTTTTTAGCAAGATGGAGGTTCTGGACTGGTTTGTAGAGATTCAGCTACTTCATCATTTAGCCTCGTTGGACTGGTGAACTGGGGAAAGGGTTGTGGTACTGCAGGAGTACCAGGAGTATACGTCAGAGTATCATCATATATAGATTGGATAACTCGTACTCGGAATTGTATATTGACATCAAACTTTGCGAATTGTCCTGATGCCATCCAACAAGTGACAAGTTGAGTGATTTAAAATATTTGTTAAAATAGAGTATTGTTTTACTCTTCCGGTTATTTTGAGTAAGTAAGTAAGTAAGTAAGTATTGTTACGATATATTCCTGGGTTCGTTTATTAAAACACCAAACAACACTGAACTTCTTTTATTATAACTCTCTATCACAATACAACACAACACAATCACATAAATTGCTCCGATAACTTTCCAATGCTTGGTACTAAAACTCTCTGTACTGAATATTCTCTCTAATACAAACTCTCTGTTATACAAATTCAACACGTCGACTACTTGCACTTAGCAATAACAAAACTCTCTCCACTTAGCTCTAATAAACTCGCTCCACTTAGCTCTGGATACAAACTTCCGAATAACCAACTCTCGAATAAAAACTTGTATCCGCTGCGATATCCCGATGCTTATATATACCTGCGTACCTATCGAGAATCTTCGAGAGAAGCCCCGATGACGTCTCTCGAATTCTCCAGGTGGCAATCAACAATTCTTAGAAAACGACGATGCGATCCCTCATCTGCGTTCACGATCTCGTCAGGGCCAGCGTCAGGAGAGCGCCAGGAGAGCGCTAGGAGATTCGTGACATTACCCCCCTCTCAATTTTGATCGTCTCGATGAAACAATATATCTTCATTTCCATTGTAACATTTTAGTCTCTCTAGGTGTACGACTTTCATTTTTGTTCTAGGCCTACGTTGTACACCACATCATTCATCCTGCGACGAGGTTTGAACAGCCATACTCGATCTTCTTCTGGGAATCCGCTAGTATTTGCCTTCCGATAGTTCCGCACCTTCCTTCTCCCAATTCACTTTTGCATCTCTTGTTGTTTAGCAGATGGAACTCTTCTCGATGGTTGTTGAATCGAGTGGACTTGGCCAATGTTGACTTCTTGTTTGACCAAGTCAGCCCTTTCAGTTGTTTTCAGCTCGGAGATGTCACGTTTACTTCTAATACGACACCTGGCAGTTCTCACAGGGATGGCTTGTTTTGTCTTCACCCGGGCTTGTTCGAAAACCGATTTGTTGGTGGAATCATCCGATGGCCGGGCGCTGCATTCAAGGTCATTATTCACTGTCATACGAGCTAATTCCTCCGATAGTGTAGGGATTCTCGCAATTTCCGGTGATCGCTGTTTCACAGGCATTGCCCTTTCTGCTGGAGTTGCAAGGACAAATTCTTCTCCTCCGAACCTTATAATCTTTTGCTCATAGTCGAATGAAATTCCATGGTCAATGATCAAGTTCATTCCAAGTATGAATTCATCTTCTATATCTGCGACATAGACTGTACCTGTGATAGTGACTCGCCCAAAAATCAACGTAATTTCAGCCTCTCCTCTAATAGGTGCGTTCTCACCAGTGACTGTCCGAATCACGACGTTGAAATAGGCTTCACGTTTCCAGGCCGAAGGATGTCGCTGCGTACCAAGGAAACTGCAGCACCGGTGTCTATGGTGCATATAACATCCATTTTATTCAATTTTTCTGGAATGGTGAGGCTCTCGGGTGTTTTTTTTTAGTCTATTAACACAGATGACCCTCGGTGACCTTGGCCTCGCAGGTGATTGCGGACTTGGCGGCGTCCTGGCCGGTGAGTTGGTGCTAATTCCACTAATCAATATTTTGATCTTCTCCAAAAATTTCTCGAATAAACCATCCGCCGCGTCAGATCTTTGTTCGGGATCGTCAACTGTTACCGCTCGCACTTTCGGCCTTGAGGTGTTGAAGGCCGCCTCCACTTCTAGCGAACGTACCAAAGGCATCGCTACTCCTTTTAAAACTTGTAATTCGCAAAGTTCTTTGGATTTCTGGGTCTCTCAGTCCGTCTATAAATATCTGCACTGCTAGTTGCTCCTTGAAATCTCCGGGCGCTTCTGGATACGCCAGCTGGATTAGGCGTCGAACATCTGTCTCAAATTCTTGCAGACTCTCACCTGATTTTTGTGTGCGAGTCTTCAGTTGTGCCCGGTATAGCTGTTCTCGGTGTTGATCGCCATACCTCAACTCTAGTTCGGAAATCAGGTCCTCATATTTCTTTTGCTGTTCTATGGGTATCGTCTGCAATATACCCAAAGCTGGCCATCTCAAAGCTACTATGAATGCCGTAGCTTTTTCTTCTTCGCCTCATCCATTGGTCTCTGCCGCAGCCTCAAACTGTCTACGATACATAGCCCAAGACGACTGTCCGTCAAAAGTCGGTGGTTTCACGGAAATTGTTGATGTGGCAACCCTGTCTCGGTGATCCTGATTCTTGAGAAGAACTATCTGCTTTTTTAGACCTCTCATTTCATTTCTGAACTCATTTTTCATCTCCTCTCGTATTGTATGCACTTCTCTTCTGACATCGTCGTCGATTTTTTTGACGGTTTTCTCCAGTTCTCCTTTTAGAATTTCTCTCAGTTCTTCAAGAGCTTCTTTCAGTTCTTTCCTCCGTACTTCGGTTCTGTCGAAGAACTTGTCCTGATGTTCTAGAACCTTGTGGAAGTCTGCTTTCCGTCGTTTCTCTATCTGCTCTAATTCATTCTTTTGTTTTTCTAGAATTTTTTGGAGTGTTTCTTCTCGTTCTTTTTTTTTTCAATTTCTTTCATTCCAAGTTCTCTTTTTTCTTTTCATAGTGTTCTTCGTTTTCGTCTTCGAGAATTTTCTGGAGTCTTTCTTCCCGTTCTTTCTTTACTTTTTCTCTTTCTTTAATTTCATCTTGCCGCCGCTTTTCTTGTAATCCTTTTTCCTCCTATCATCGATTTTCCTCTTCTTGTTTTTCCTCCTGCCGACGCTTTACTTGTAATTCTTTTTCCTCTTGTCGTTGCTTTTGTTCTTCTTGTTTTTTCTCCTGCCATCGTCTGTTCCAATTTTGGTAATAATAAATAATCATGTCCTTCACCGTATCATATGACGTACTCATATTCACCATCAATTGTTTTTATTTACCAGCAAAAATTTCACTGTCGACACCACTGTTACGATTTACCCTTGCAATATCCCACTTCTGACACTACTGTTACGATTTATCCTTGAGTTCGTCGATTAAAACACCAAACAACACTAAACTTCTTTTATCATAACTCTCTATCACAATATATTACAACACAATCACATAAATCGCTCCGATAACTTTCCAATGCTCGGTACTTAAACTCTCTGTACTAAATATTCTCTCTGATACAAACTCTCTGTTATACAAATTCTACACGTCGACTACTTGCACTCAGCAATAACAAAACTCTCTCCACTTAGCTCTACCAAACTCGCTCCACTTAGCTCTGGATACAAACCTCCGAATAACAAACTCTCGAATGAAAACTTGTCTCCGCTGCGATATACCGATGCTTATAAATACCTGCGTACCTATCGAGAATCCTCGAGAGAAGCCCCGATGACGTGTCTCGAATTCTCCAGGCGGCAATCAACAGTTCTTGGAAAACGACGATGCGATCCCTCATCTGCGTTCACGATCTCGTCAGGGCAGCACTAGGAGAGCGCTAGGAGATTCGTGACAAGCAAGGGAGAAAGAGGAAGGATGCTTTGTTGTATAACATGGTAACAGAGCTTGAAGAAAAAGGACAATGCTACCTACGATTTACTCTGGTAACAGTATATATATATATATATGTGAATATATATATTATTATATTATTTTGTGTGATAATGAATTATGTTTATTATTGAATTTTGTAATTTTATATAATACACATCATAATATAATATTCTCAGGGTTTTTCAAAAAAAAAATTTGTATATGAATATCGATCTCAGGGTTTTAAAATTATAAATGAAATTTCTTTTCAAGTTTAGACTCTTCTAAAAGTTTCTGCTTTACCTACCTTGGTCATAGCATTTCTTTTTACCTCAGGTGGATTCAAATCAGGAAGGAAATCCAAGACTCAAAGTACTTCATGAGAAGTTAGGAACCTTTCAGCATTTTTAAGAAACAAGAATTGAATTTCATGCTTTTTAATAATGAATAGAAATTTTGAAATGAAATGTGACAACACAGAATTAATAACAACAATAACCTATCATATATGGATTAAAATAACCTTAATCTTGAATTCATATTCTAATATACATGTCTGGTAATTTGAACGCTTTTCGTATCTACGAACGTGGTTCTGTATCAAGTTCATTGGTTATACTTCGCCGGTAAGTCTGCAATATGACATATTAGTGCATTTCCGAACGTTCTAAATGGTAACTCGCGTCAATGTCAATTGTCATTCTAACTTATGTTTACTTTCACTATTTACATTCACGAAAAAAAATGTTAAATGTTCTTCAGAAAAATGGGAATAAAAAGAGTTCATTGAGCTCAGGGAAATAGTTTATGTGCACAAGAAAATAGATATATGCGTTGCAACGATATATGGAAAGTGTTTACCATGCTGGTTTCCCTCGATGTGGTGATTGGCGACTCCAACAAGCAATTTCTAGCCTGTTGAGTATTTTCGTTGCTGTGTTGATGTTGATGTAAACGGCCTTGGTTCGGGCTCTGGAGTGAAGATTTCTTCTGGGGAAAGTTTGTATGGGACGAATGTCTTGGATTCATTGGTGATGAACCATATCACAATCACAAACACTTTGGATGAGTTTTGAACATAATTAGGTACATATTTCCTTCTATTTTAATTTAATAAAAATTTTGTCATGCTCATGCTTTGAAATGCATTTTCGAAGTCGTTGTTTACAAATAAACAACTGAATGAGTTGTTTCCCTAGCAACTTGTTGCTTCGATAACTATTCTAAATATTTACAAATTAATTCTAAATCTATTCTATAATCTACAAATTTCTAATTAATATCATTTTAAAGCTTGATTCTTCAAGTATATCCCAATATGTGTTATTTTTCCATTAAATTTCTAATTCCTTGCTTAATTTCAGTAAGCATCATTCAATATCAGAAAAAGTTGAATTCTCCTTCTCATATTTAAATTTGCTGAATGTTCTCAATTCAAAATTTAATTCTATTTTATCTATTGAAATTGATTTGGAAGTTTCTTTATGACTTTATGCATTGTTTGGGACTAATTTCATTCATTTAACTGTTATCAATTTCTTGTATTTCATTGCTAAAGTTGGTTAATTATCACGTGACAGATGTCATGTCATTTGGTGAATAACATTTCTACTCATGATATACGAGGTGTCCAAAAGATTCCTCCTGTTTGACTTCATCTGAGATAGAAAGATTTTTGCTTTTTAAAGTGAGTAGGTTGGATTTCATAACAATACCTCAAGTATTAGATATGATTTTTCCTTGCAATGGGAGGAAATCATATCTCATACTTCTTCAACTTTTAATTAGTGTCACTTGTTTTATATAAGTAAATGTCATTGATATTAAATATTCCCCTTATTCTATCTTCATTAAGGTACTTTAATTTATAACTATTTACATTATTCTGGCTTTCAATCACATAAGGTCCTTCAAATATTGGCAATAATTTTGCACATATACCTTCTTTTAAATTTGTCACTCTATTTGATCTAATCAAAACTAATTGACCTTTCTCAAATACTATTTTATATCTTTGTTTCTTCTGTATACGTTTCAAATATCTTTTTCCACTCTTTTCTATTTTATTTTTAACTTGGTTTAGTATGTCTTGTAATTGTTCGTTTTGTTCTTGTAGCCAATGTCGCAGTGGATGTCGTCCTGTCATCAGTGAGTATGGAGTCTTTTCTGTAACGGTGTTTGGCAGTTGATTAAGGAAGTTCTCGACTTGTGGTAAATGATTGTCCCACTCACTGTGATTGTTCGTAGTCAGTATTCGTAAGAATTTCACAACTTCTTGGATGTATCGTTCAGTAGGGTTTGCTTCTGGATGTCTTATACTTGTGAAGGTGAGTGTAATATCTTTTCTTGTACAGTAGTTTTTAAATGTATCGTTATTAAAGTATGTTGCATTGTCAAGTATACATCTGTCTGGTTTTCCTATGTCATTTATGTAATTCTGTAAATGTTTTTGTATAGTCTTTACGTTAGTCCTTGTACATGGATACAGTTTTATATATTTTGTAAACAAATCAACTATTACCAAAATATGTCTGTTGTTTCTCTCTGTTACTATCAACTCACTAATAAAATCTATCGCAATACATTCGAGTTTTCTACCAGTTATTATATTCTTAGGTATATTTGAGTTGGTATAATTTTTTACTTTTATACAATTGACAAATTTCACAGGAGTTATTTATTTGTTTGATTATTTTGATATCTTTTCTACTATAATAATTTTCCCTGAAAAGTAACCATATTTTTCTCATACCTGGATGTCCATTATTTTCATGCAAATCTTTTAAAATATTTTTGGCTAAGTCATTTGTAATAACATATAGCTCTTGATTATTAATCACTTTTATCCATACATTATCTACCTTTTTACACCTTTTAACCTCATCACTCCCTAAATTTTGTTGGTCAGCTATTATTTTTGACAATGAATACATTCCTTCCCTTTCCTTTAATATATTTACACCTATCTGTATGCTTCTATCCCTTTTAATAATTCCATCTGATCTTGTTAATGCATCTGCTATGATATTATCTTTCCCCATATGGTCTGTTTCTATTTGAAATCTTGCTCCTAATAAAAAAAAATCTCAATTTTGAAACACAGAAAATTATACTAGCAAATTCCAATTCTGTTATGCTATAATGTTGTTCATAGGACTTTGTTACTCTTGTTATGTACAGACTACCTATGCCAGGAGAATAGATAAGAGCCAGCCTCGGAGTGCATTCGCATCAGGTGTCACACGCTGGATACTGGGAATTCAACGACGCTGCATTTTTCACCCAGATTTGTCTAATGTTATAAATACGAGTTCATCTCATTTTTATTCAGTTATAATTGTACTTTCGGCTTTTACATTGCCAACGAAATATAGTTATAATTCATTTTGAGTAATTTTCGAAATAAAGTTTTATTTTTAAAAACGGTTTTCGAGAGCTCCCAAACTTAATTGGCGCAGTCAGTAGGATAGTAGTGGCCCTTAGCGATCTAATATCGACGCTTATCCATTACTATTTCGCGAACCGGAAGATTTCGAACAAAATCGTCGAAGTTATTTCCAATTACGGATAAGAACTGATCAATTATTGGAAATTGAACATTGAAGTGTAAAAACTAAGAACAGTTAATTGTGAACTATCGGATTATCAGTGAATTGGATTATCAGTGAATTGGATTATCAGTGTATTGGATTATCAGTGCCAATCAATTCATTGGATTACCAGAATATTTTTGGATTACCACCATAGGACCAATTGGACCAATGAGGATTCTACATATTTTGATGTAAGTGATTGCTCATTTCCCAATATTTATCCATTGATTTTTCCCCATTGTCCCATTTCTATGTCTGAAGTTGACCAACTTGCTGATTTAATTTCGAATATCGTTATTGACGAGATGGCTGCTTTTCAAACAAGTTATTTGGATGCCATTCCCAAATTTGAAGGCGAACCAGCAGAACTAGCGGATTTTATCGAAGCTTGTGACCTTATAGTGAACCAGTTCTACAAGAGAGAAGAACCAACAGCGTTCCTCAATAAATTTTTGATAACGTCTATCAAAAATAAACTCACAGGGAGAGCAAAAGTCATCACCGGATCAAGAGAAATCCAAACATGGCCAGATCTCCGCAGTCTACTTCAACGCAATTTCGCCGACCAAAGGGACGAAAATTCACTGCTTCGAGACTTGATGCTTTTGAAACAAGAAAACAACGAATCACCGCAACAATATGGTTCTCGATGCCAAGATATGAGAAGCCTTCTCCTTTCAAACCTTTCATGCAATGAAGCAAATGCCCAAGTGAGAGCTGTCAAAGTAACTTTATACGATAACCTCACACTGAAAGCATTCCTCTCAGGATTGAAAGAACCACTGGGATCAATAGTTCGATCAAGAGGACCTATAGATATAGAAACCGCCCTATCGGAAGTTTTGACAGAAGAAAACATTTCGTACGCTCGTAACAAAACTAATACGTTGATTCAAGTTCAGAATCAGAGAAGAGACCCCCGCATGTTACCATCTACTAGCGCACAACCGAGGAATCCAACAAGTCGCCCAATTCAAGCATATACACCGATTCGCCAGAATTTTGGCCAGAGACCTATACGACCTTTCATACCCCAAAACCAAGGAATGTTTCAAAGACCATCATTCAGGCAACAGCCTACTTGGAACTCGCCTCAGCCTCAAGGTAACCACCAGTTTCGACCGCCACAAAGAAATGTTTTCCAGCCAAACATGAATCGACAACAACCGAAACCAACGCCCATGGACATATCATCAGGTAATTTTTCTAAAAACACACAACCCAAACCAAGACCCACATTTGTATCTGAAGAATTATTTTTCCAAGAAGAAGGAAACTTCAGCGATGAATACCAAGAATACGGATACAATCAATATTATCCGGTTGACCAACAACAAGAAGACTACCAATCATTCGAAAATTCTTATGGAACCACAGAAGAGGAGCAAATTTTTGAAAACGAAGTGGAACCCCAAAATTTTCGGGTAACGCCCCAGGACAAATCAACGACATAGTGGAAATCAATGCTACATCTATATCAAAACTGCCGTATATAATAATTCCTGAAACGAACACCAAATTCATGATTGATACTGGATCCACCAAAACCCTCATCAGTACAAATATGGCATATACCTTTTATCCACATCACATTCAGGAAGACCACTTTCAAATACAGTCGGCACACAATATCTCCACCCACAATTGTAGCATAACCATACCTTTATCAAAAATCTTCAAACGGCCAGATCTCTTCCAAAAATTTTACATATTCGATTTCAATTCAAAATACGATGGATTGATCGGAATCGACTTATTACGAAATATTGGAGCTTCAGTTGATTTGAGAAAAAACGTGCTCACTACCAAAGAAACCATCATTCCACTTCACTTCGAAGGAGAGCAGGAGAAACAAAAAGGAAAACCGAAATTGAAAAATACAATTTTTCATATGGAACTTTCCCCAAGAATGGAGCACATCGTGGAAGTACCAGTCAATAAAAACTTGAAAGAAGGAGTTATCAACTACCAAAAATTCCAAAACTTGGAGATGCCATCTGCATATGTGACAGTAAATAACGGAAAAGCATTAACAACAATAATCAATCCAACAAATGAAACATTGGTGATCGATCTATTCGAACCAATCGATATCGAACCAATCGATACATTTGAAATAAATAATTTTGGAGATCAAGAAATTCCAAGAAATGAAAACATATATGAAGATATCCAGAAGGAAAATTTACGAAACTTACGGTTGGACCATATGAATTATGAAGAGAGGACCCAAATAAAAAAATTATGCACAGAGTTCAAAGACATATTTCATTGCGAACAAATTCCGCTGACCTTCAATAACCAAATAAAACATTCAATTAAATTGACGGATGAAACGCCAATATTTACCAAGTCGTACAGGTATCCACAGGTTCACCAACAAGAAGTCCGAACCCAAATTCAATCAATGCTACAACAGGGAATTATCCAACCTTCAACATCTCCGTGGAGCTCACCCCTCTGGGTCGTTCCAAAGAAACCAGATGCTTCGGGAAGGAAGAAATGGAGGCTTGTTATCGATTACAGAAAATTGAATCAAAAAACTGTAGATGACAAGTATCCTCTCCCCAATATTACTGATATCTTGGACAAGTTGGGCCGAAGTCAATACTTTACAACTTTGGACCTTGCGTCGGGCTTCCACCAAGTACAAATGGATCAACGAGACATCGAAAAAACGGCCTTCAGCACTGAAAATGGTCATTATGAGTACAAGAGGATGCCGTTCGGTTTAAAGAACGCTCCGGCGACGTTTCAGCGCGTTATGGACAACATCCTCAGGGGCATTCAGAATGAAAAATGTCTTGTGTACCTTGATGACATCATTATTTTTTCTACCTCTCTACAAGAACATCTGGAACATCTGAGAGAAGTATTCGAGCGGCTAAGGAAATCTAACTTCAAGATACAACTTGACAAAAGCGAATTTCTAAGGAAAGAAGTGGCGTACCTTGGGCACATCATAACACCCAACGGAGTGAAACCAAATCCTGATAAGGTCATTGCCATCCAGAAATTTCCAATACCAAAAACTCAGAAGGAAATCAAGTCATTTTTAGGCTTACTTGGCTACTATAGAAGGTTTATTAAAGATTTTGCCAAGCTGACGAAACCTTTGACTAAATGCTTGAAGAAGAACTCGAAAGTCGTTCATTCACCTGAATTTGTGGAGAGCTTCGAAAATTCAAAGAAAATTTTAATCAATGACCCGATTCTACAATACCCCGACTTTACTAGACCTTTCGTATTGACAACGGATGCAAGTAACTATGCCCTAGGAGCCGTTTTATCTCAAGGTAAAATTGGAGAAGACAAGCCCATCGCCTTCGCATCAAGGACGTTAAATGACACCGAGCAAAAATACTCAACAATCGAAAAGGAGTTGCTTGCAATTGTTTGGGCCACTAAATACTTTAGGCCCTACATTTACGGAAGAAAATTTGTCATATATACCGACCACCGTCCGCTCCAGTGGCTGTTTTCACTAAAAGATCCCAACTCGAAGTTAGTCAGATGGAGACTCCGTCTCGAAGAATATGACTATACTGTCGTATATAAGAAGGGAAAATATAACACAAACGCCGATGCCCTCTCTAGGATCCAAATCAATCCGATAGAAATTGACGCCAGATCAACTCAAGTAGAAAATGATCCTGACCTAGACCAACTTCTAGATGATCTCATCATGATGGAAGAAGAAAATCGCAATCAATTGAATACACCAGAACCTATGGATTTAGGAACTCAACAAGAAGTTATCAGGGCTCCAGATTCACCATCAGATATTTTAGAACCCATGCTTTTGGATAATTCAACACCACCTGAACCTCCAGCACCACCAGATATTTTGGAAACCACCGTAGATTCCAGGCAAGAAACGGAACCACCGAACAGTATATCAATTATTCAGGATGCGATCGATAAGAAAGAGAAACAATTCATAATAACTACCGTTTTTAACAATCCTCTACAACCAAAGGTCATAAAACGAGGCAAACAAATTATAGTACACGCTCAAATTTCCCAAGACGACAACGATGCGGAAATCAAAGCATTACTGATTCAGTTTTGTGAACCAAAGAAAAAATATTTCTGCTACTTCGACAAGGAAAAAATGTATAGAGATTTTTGTAAAACTTTCTGTACCACTTTTAACAAAGATCATCCAATCCTGATAAGGTGTGCAAATAGGACGACAATCGTAGAAGATAAATCGGAACAAGAAGAACTGATCAGAAACTACCACGAGGGAAAAACTAATCATCGCGGCATCAATGAAACTTATAAAGCCATCAACCGAAAATATTTTTGGAACAATATGAAACAATCGATAGAAAATTTCATAAACTCTTGTTTGGTTTGTAAAAAAACTAAATATGAGAGACACAGACCAACAATACCTTTGCGAATAACTGAAACATCAACAAAACCGTTTCAGAAATTGAACGCAGATTTATTCACAATCGAAGGTCAAACTTTCTTCACCATAGTGGACGAATTTTCTAAATTTGGACAGGCGTACCCCGTGAACACCAAAAATGCCATCGAGATAGCAGATAAACTCATTAAATTTTTCCAACATTTTGGAACACCAGAATCAATCACTTTCGATTCAGGAACTGAATTTCAGAATGAAACAGTCACTTCCCTCTTGAAGCTACATAAAATTGATATACACTTTATAACACCACAACATCCCCAATCAAATGGATTGATCGAAAGATTACATGGTACCCTAACTGAACATTATCGTATCGTAAAAAATCACTCCACCGACACACCGCAAAGATTGATGGCATATGCTATAATAGGATATAACAATTCGATCCATTCTGCCACAGGATATACACCTTTGGAGCTGATTTTCGGACACACCGCTTCGAGAAGTCCATACGATATATTTTACGATCGCCAATACTATCACCAATATATAGAAGATCATCGTAAGAAAATTTTACTAACCTATGAAAAGGTCAAAGAAAAATTGCAAAATGACAAAACACGTATAATTTCCAAAAGAAACGAAAATCATCATGAACAAAACGTTTTCAAAGTAGGAGATCAAGTCTTCGAAAGAAACCCGGAGAGCGAAAGGAACAAATCGAAAAACCGATATATAGGACCATTCACTATTGATCGAATCAATTCAGACAATACTTGTATCATAACAAATAATGAAAACAATCAAAAACGTAAAGTACATTTAGATAACTTAAGACACCCTATTGTTCCAGACCAATCTGCTGGACCATTGGGACAGTCGAACCAGCAACAATAACTACAACAAAAATAACCGAAAATCCAGGTCTGCTGCCACAAAAACTTGGTACAGCCCAAAACGTCATCGACTACTGGACTTTCATCCGGATTTTTGATCTTCATGACCTTATTCAAGAATACCAATTGATGAAGGACATTACCAATCATATGGAAACAGCCTTTCCAAGTCATAGTTCCAATCCCAATAAAGACATGCAAAACTACCTTCATATAATGGGGCAACAGCTGAGCGAAATCAAAGATAAGCTAACACAAATTTTTCCAACAATATCGTTGACCCGGAAGAAACGAGCACTCGTAAATGTTCTTGGAAGCATCGTGAAAGTTATAACAGGCAACTTGGATGCGGAAGATGGACAAAGATATGAAGATGCAATCCAAATGCTTCAGAACCAACAAAACAAACAGAAGGTTTTATTAGAGGAACAAATCTCTCTCACAACAAGGGCAATTGAAAAATTCAATTCCACAGTACACACACTGGTGAAGAATCAACTAACCACCGAATTGAAACTCACCCAGCTGGAAGGAATGATCAAGAAACAAATAACATCATATGTCGAAACATATGAGAGGCTGAACATGAATACAGTCTTCACACAACTGATAGCCACTACCGAAATGATTTTGAGAATACTCGAGGACCTGGAAACTGCAACTACTTTCGCCAAAATAGCAGTTCTCCATCCATCCATTATAGAAGCAGAAGACTTTCTTGAAGAACTACAGAAGATCTCCCAACATTTAGATAACTCTGTACTTCCCTACACTCCAAGTAGAGAAAACATCATAGTTTTTGAGAAAATAACCACCATCAAGGCATACCAAAAAGAATTCAAACTAGTTTTCATATTGGAAGTGCCGATCACTGAAATCGAGAAATATAACTATTATCACTTATACTCTCTCCCCATTGAAACCAAACCGAACCTTTTCCAAATCATCATCCCAGAAAACAAATTCCTTTTTCTCAATGAGCATCACTATATATTTTCGAACGAGCCATGCCAAGAAGTCGTTCCAGGTGAAGCCCTATGTACCCTGCCAGAAGCCAACCCAACTAATGTGCAGACTCCATGTGAAGTGCATCTCATCCGATTCACGCAAACATATGATAATTGTCATCCAGAACCAATCAAATTACGGGACACGAAAATTCAGAAGATATACCCCAACCAATGGATTGCAGTTTTCCCGAACGAAACAACGACTTCATCAATGTGCGATAACGAAGAGGAAACTTCATCGCTGAGAGGAACGTACGTCATAGAAATACCAGAAAACTGCAAATTGAAAGTCGAAACCACTATCCTTCAGACCCACAAAAATCCAAGTACCGAGACAAAAATACTCAAGGTCCCTCACCTAGACATCAAACCTGAGGAGTATCTCATGAAAAACATCGAAGAAATACCCTCGTTTCGACTTGAACCACTCGACCTCGACGATTTGAAAACTATTCAAAACCAAATGGACCACGTCCGCGATAGACTTCGTGAAGAGGAAGAACCCTATATATCACCAGGAATCAGCTTATGGACAATATTCCTGTACATCATCCTAATTGGTATTGCAGCCTACCTGACCTCAATCCTATTGATGAAGAAAACTAAACTTCCCAATGAAACCAGGGCTGAACAACAAGCTGAAAACCAGAACATACCCATTGAGGATCTCAGGATTAGAAATCAGGTTTGAACATTCAACCCTAATTTCTAAACAACGAGGGGAGGTGTTATGTACAGACTACCTATGCCAGGAGAATAGATAAGAGCCAGCCTCGGAGTGCATTCGCATCAGGTGTCACACGCTGGATACTGGGAATTCAACGACGCTGCATTTTTCACCCAGATTTGTCTAATGTTATAAATACGAGTTCATCTCATTTTTATTCAGTTATAATTGTACTTTCGGCTTTTACATTGCCAACGAAATATAGTTATAATTCATTTTGAGTAATTTTCGAAATAAAGTTTTATTTTTAAAAACGGTTTTCGAGAGCTCCCAAACTTAATTCTCTGGATACAAAACATATGGGTACTTCATTACCTTTTTGAATTCGTAAAAGTATTCCTGCTAATTTATTTATAGTTGCATCAGTTCTAAGTATAAATGGTAATGAATAATTTGGATGATAGACTTTCAAATTGTTAGCAAATTCTTCTTTGATTAAATTAAATGACTTTTCTTGTTCTATACCCCATTTCCATCTTTTTTGTTTCTTCAAAAGAGATATTAATGGCAATGTTTTCTCTGAAATATCTGGCATTAGTTTCTTAAAATAGTTAATTATTCCTAAAAATCCCCTTAATGTTTTTAAATTTGTTGGTCTCTTATACTCTTTAATAACTTGTACTCTTTCTTCATCCATACTTATTCCTTTTGAATCTATTTTATATCCCAAAAATGTCACTTCATCTTGGCAAAATTTTGATTTATCCAAATTTATTTTTAATCCTGCTAAGTCTAATTCTTCTAGAAATATTTTTATATGTTTCAGATGGTCTTCTTGATTTTTGGAATATATGAGAATGTCATCAATGTAATGAAGAATGAAGTCATTATACTTGTCCAGAATGGCATGGATTGTTCGTACGAGTGCTGAACATGAACTTTGTAAACCATAGGGTACGACTTTGAATCTATACAAGACTCCGTCGATAGAAAAAGCTGTATAGTCTCGACTATTTGGATGCAGTGGAATTAGCCAAAAACTATGTTTTAAGTCTATTTTTGTGAACATTTTAGAGCCTGTAATACTTCCAAATATTGCTTCTATGTTTAGTGGTGCCTCATATTGTGGAGTTGTGTACTTATTAATATTCCTAGCGTCTAGGCATAGTCTTAATTCATTATTACTTTTTGGAACGACCACTATAGGATTTATATATTCAGAATTGCATTTTTCTATGATATTTTGCTCTAACATTTTCTTTATTTCTTTATTAACCTCATTTCTATATTTATATGGGATAGGATATGTTTTTGACTTAAAATTTTGAATACCTGTGACCTCAATTTGGTGAATATAATTTTCTGTTACTCTATTTTCCTCATTTATTAGATTTACATGTTCTTTGAGTAAATTTTGTACCTCTCTTTTCATATTATTTCCACAATTTATATCATACTCAGTTATATCTCTTAGTTTTTGTTCACATCTTACATCATTTATTGTATTTACCATTGTTTCCTCATTTTGCTCTATCATTCTCATAAATTTGATTGTTTCCTCTTGTATTTGAATTTGACCTTGTTCGTAATCTATGATAACTCCATGTCTATCTAACTCATCTGTTCCTATAATTGCATCATGAAGCAAATTTCCTATCAAAACAAATTGTATCATATATTCAGTATCGTTAAATTTAATTTTTCTACTTATTCTTTTGTTAACCTCATATAATTTCTTATTATTTGCACCTACCAAAACTACTTTTGGCATTCCATAACAATATTTTTCCAAATTTAGTTCTGTTATAATTTTATGATTAATTAATGATATTTCTGAACCAGTATCTATTAATATTTCCAGTTGTTTATTGTAAAATATCCCAGGAATTTTTATCAAACCTTTATTCAATTCTAATTTGAAACTTTTTTCTATATCAATAAATTCTCTAGGATGTTGATAAGTAACTGTATATAATTGAGAACTATTTTGTTCTGTATATCTTGGTAGGCTATTTATTGAAAATTTTGTTCTTGTGGAACGATAACAGGGCTTTGTACTGTACTCAATTGTTCATTTTGTTGTCTATTTTGTATATGATTTACTTGTCTATTTTCCCTTCCATCTACACTTCTACTTCTTTCTTGTCTATAATTATTATTATTTGTTTGGTATGGTCTTTCTTCACTTCTACGTCTTTGTCTGTCTCTATTGTTTGGATTTCTATTATATCTGTCATTATTTTCATATATATTCCTATTGTTGTAATTTCCATTGCTATATGTATTGTTTCTGTTTGTATATTGCCTATTGTTCTGTGTATTATATCTGTTATTGTCTGTTCTTTGTCTTTCATTATTATTATTTGGATTATACCTCATACCACCATTATTTCTATTTCCATAATAATTATTATTTTGTTCATTATTATTATAATATCTTCTATTTTCATTTCTATTTCATACCACCATTATTTCTATTTCCATAATAATTATTATTTTGTTCATTATTATTATTATATCTTCTATTTTCATTTCTATTTCCATAACTATTAGAATTATATCTCACATTATTATTATTTCGATTACTATAATTTCCATATCTATTTTCATTTTCCCTTCTAAAATTTCCATTAGTATTATTATTTACTCTATTTATCATTGTACTATAATTATTCCTTCTCCTTTCCTGTATTATTGAAAATTGACAAAGACTATCCATATCTTTAAAATTGTACAGCATCATTATTTCCTCCAAATTATTATCAAAGTGTTGGATAATTGAACTTACAATATATTCTTCTGAAAAATTACAATTCAAATATTGTGAAGTACTATATATTTGCATTGCATATTTATGAAATGAAGTTCCCCTGTTTGGATTATATTTTCCTCCTAATAATTCATCTTTCACTATTTTTTGTTGGGATGGTCCCCAAAAATATGCTAGAAATTTATTTGAAAAGTCTGAAAAAGTTAATAATTCTGTTTCCTTATTGTTAAACCATAATAAAGCTTCCTCTTGCAATTGGTTCCTAATAATAGTTTTAAAACTAGTAAATGTAATATTGTCAGATAACTTATTTTTTAAATGTTTTATGAAAGGTACAGGATGCTGTTTCTTTATATTTCCTGTAAATATAATCTTATTTTCATTGGCATTTGCAAGGAGTGTTTTATTATTATTTCCTCATTACTACTTTGTCTTCTATTTTGTATTCTATTTTCAGTTTGTATAATCCTTTCGTTTATCTCCCCTACTTGTCCATTGATAAGTTGTTCTTGATTATTTTTTTTCTCGTGTATCCTTTTTGTTTCCTTTTCTATTTTCTTTTCCAGTTTTTCTTTATCCTTCTTGTTTTCATCTTGGTGTTTTATTATGCTGGTACTTATACCTTGGATTTTCTCATTTACTTGCTCTATTTTCTTTTCTGTTTCCTTGTTCTTCTGTGACATTTCACTCATACACTTTTCTACTGTTGCATTCATTTGTCGGTACATTCATGATTTCTTGATGTATCTTCTTTTCTTGGCTTTTTATTTCTTCTTGTATTACTATTTTTAAGTTTTTCATTTCTTCACTTCTCTTTTTTTCAAGTTGTTCTTCTCTTTCTCTTCTTCTCTCTTCCATTGTTCGCATTTCTTCCCTTCTATTTTCTTCTTTTTCATTCAAAAACCTCATCAAATCCTGCATATTGAATTCTGGAGTGGTCCTTGTTTGTGATGTCGTGGCATCTCCAGTTTCCTGTCCAGTTGATTGTGCGTTGTCTTCCTTGTTCTCCATGTCTGTTTCTTGTTTTTTTTCTGTTTTCTTTGATCTATTCCTAGTCTCCATTTAGTTTCGAATTTAATTTTATTTATTTTAATATTTTCCTTTCCTGAACACGCCTCAAACGTTGGGAGCCGTTTATTATATTATTTTGTGTGATAATGAATTATGTTTATTATTGAATTTTGTAATTTTATATAATACACATCATCATATAATATTCTCAGGGTTTTTCAAAAAAAAGTTTTGTATGAATATCGATCTCAGGGTTTTAAAATTATAAATGAAATTTCTTTTCAAGTTTAGACTCTTCTAAAAGTTTCTGCTTTACCTACCTTGGTCATAGCATTTCTTCTTACCTCAGGTGGATTCAAATCAGGAAGGAAATCCAAGACTCAAAGTACTTCATGAGAAGTTAGGAACCTTTCAGCATTTTTAAGAAACAAGAATTGAATTTCATGCTTTTTAATAATGAATAGAAATTTTGAAATGAAATGTGACAACACAGAATTAATAACAACAATAACCTATCATATATGGATTAAAATAACCTTAATCTAAAATTCATATTCTAATATACATGTCTGGTAATTTGAACGCTTTTCGTATCTACGAACGTGGTTCTTTATCAAGTTCATTGGTTATACTTCGCCGGTAAGTCTGCAATATGACATATTAGTGCATTTCCGAACGTTCTAAATGGTAACTCGCGTCAATGTCAATTGTCATTCTAACTTATGTTTACTTTCACTATTTACATTCACGAAAAAAAATGTTAAATGTTCTTCAGAAAAATGGGAATAAAAAGAGTTCATTGAGCTCAGGGAAATAGTTTATGTGCACAAGAAAATAGATATATGCGTTGCAACGATATATGGAAAGTGTTTACCATGCTGGTTTCCCTCGATGTGGTGATTGGCGACTCCAACAAGCAATTTCTAGCCTGCTGAGTGATTTTCGTTGCTGTGTTGATGTTGATGGAAACGGCCTTGGTTCGGGCTCTGGAGTGAAGATTTCTTCTGGGGAAAGTTTGGATGGGACGAATGTCTTGGATTCATTGGTGATGAACCATATCACAATCACAAACACTTTGGATAAGTTTTGAACATAATTAGGTACATATTTCCTTCTATTTTAATTTAATAAAAATTTTGTCATGCTCATGCTTTGAAATGCATTTTCGAAGTCGTTGTTTACAAATAAACAACTGAATGAGTTGTTTCCCTAGCAACTTGTTGCTTCGATAACTATTCTAAATATTTACAAATTAATTCTAAATCTATTCTATAATCTACAAATTTCTGATTAATATCATTTTAAAGCTTGATTCTTCAAGTATATCCCAATATGTGTTATTTTTCCATTAAATTTCTAATTCCTTGCTTAATTTCAGTAAGCATCATTCAATATCAGAAAAAGTTGAATTCTCCTTCTCATATTTAAATTTGCTGAATGTTTCCAATTCAAAATTTAATTCTATTTTATCTATTGAAATTGATCTGGAAGTTTCTTTATTACTTTATGCATTGTTTGGGACTGATTTCATTCATTTAACTGTTATCAATTTCTTGTATTTCATTGCTAAAGTTGGTTAATGATCACGTGACAGATGTCATGTCATTTGGTGAATAACATTTTTACTCATGATATACGAGGTGTCCAAAAAATTCCTCCTGTTTGACTTCATCTGAGATAGAAAGATTTTTGCTTTTTAAAGTGAGTAGGTTGGATTTCATAACAATATATATATATATATAGAAGAGGGCAGTCGTAACTGACTAGAGATGTTACAATTGGTTGTATTATCATACTCACACTTAGGTGAGGTTATATGACACGATGTTCAGAAGTATCATTTTTTAATCCGTTTTTATAATACAACTTCATTCCATGAGCACTCCATCAATGATTACTTTTGAACATCGTGTCATATAACCTCACCCAAGTGTAAGTATGATAATACAACCAATTGTAACATCTTTCACATGAATGTAATCTAATTGTAGTTTCCTGATGATGGAATAAACAAAGTTCCGAAAGCTTGGATCAACTTAGACGAGTCTTTCTTTTGTGAAATTGCTGCATTCCCCACTATTCACTAGTTTAATATATATATATATATATATATATATATATATATATATATATACATATCACGGACGAAGTATGATGAGTTGTTTTTTCGGGTTTGGTTCCGTGGTTTTGATCCTCTGAAGGATAATTGTCACAACGTTTCGGCAAAGTCTCATTTGCCATATTCTAGGTGATGATTGAATTTCGAGTCGAGTTCGGAGGTCGAAACTCAATCATCACCTAGAAGATGCCAAATGAGACTTTGCCGAAACGTTGTGACAATTATCCTTCGAAGGTTCAAAACCACAGAAGACGGAATCAAACCTAAAAAAACTTATATATATATTATATATTGATTTTTTTCTTCGATCGTTCGACGTTTCAACTTCCATTTCGGAGTAGTTATCAAGAAGTTTTGGAAAAATATATGTCAATTCTGTCCTGGAGTTACCCTCCTTACGGAATAAGCAAGACAAAGCATTTACTTCAATTGACTGTTCTGCGTCAGAGATACTGACTGTTTATTATAGTTCTCTCCCAATATTTGTTGAATCAAGAATAAATAAATGAAGATATATAACATGGCGCAGTCGCTGTAAAGAACCTATCATAAAAGAAAAATATTACCTCTAACTGCAACGTTCCGCCACCACTACAGCTTTATGAAAACTTGAATGAAAATAAGGCAAGTTTCAAATGAGCATTCGAAATATATCTAACTGCATGTGCATTCGATAAAGAATCAAAAGAAAGGCAAGTTGCGATTTTTCTCAATGTGGTTGGACCAGAATCAGTTAAGCTATTTAATTCATTGAAACTTGTGCGGCAGATAAAAAAGACATAGAAAAAGTATTAGGAGCTTTCGAAAAAAACTATTCTCCAAAGAAAAATATACTACACTCAAGATTCCTATTTTATAATAGACGACAAAATAAAATGGAGCCTTTTGATTCGTATTTGATGGATATAAGACGTCTTTGTTTGGACTGTGAATTCAAAGATCCTGATGATATGCTCAGGGATAAGGTTGTTTTGGATACAAGAGATCTAGAATCACAAGAAAAACTGATAAAAATCAGGGGGTATTTTGTTTGATATTTTGAGTATCCGTTGAGCTAGGATTCTCATCCGTTTTCGGGAAAAAATCCATTTGCTCGAAATTAAGTTATGACCTTCCGGCAAACCAACTCGTTCCCAAGTTTGATTTTTGATGAGTGACAGAAATTCTTTCTGCATTGCATTTTTCCAGCTTTCCGAATCATTTCTGGAAAACGCCTCACGAACTGTTTTTGGATCTTCCGTTCGATCGATGTTTATTGCAGCACATAATATGTAATCCTTCAGTCTTTCAGGAATTTGGTGTTCACGTTCAGGGTATTTTCTCTGTTGCATCTCAGTCTTATGCAGACCCCTTTCTATATCCATATATTCTTCAACTTCATCAGTTTGGTTCAGCACTCCACTTTCGACTTCATTTTCCCTTTCGACTGGATTGGTGGGTATCATTCTAGTGAAGCTTCCATCTTCATCTTCCATTGCATCCGGTTGATCCTTAGGCATTCCTCTCAGTTCTATTTCGTGTTCAGGTATCTGTATATCTTCGAATTCGTAGACATTTTCTTCTTTTTTGATACTTCTGACGTACATTTTCATTTCATCAAATATGACATCTCGAGATTTTGTTACTACTTTCGTTGCCATATCTATCAAACGATATCCTTCAGAATTTTCGCAATAGCCCACCAAAATTTGTTCTTTGGATTTTGCATCCCATTCATTCCTCTTCTATTCTGGTATGTGCATGTACGCGGTGCATCCAAAAACTTTCAAAATACTCAAATCAGGTTTCTTGCTATTCCACGCTTCCTCGGGGGTGACATATTTAAAAATTGTTGTTGAACTTCTATTTTTGAGATAACTTGCGGTATTGACAGCTTCCGCCCGAAACTCTTGAGGTAAATTGGCAGCATAAAGCTTTTTCAAATAAAATTCGATTGCATCTTTCTGTTACACCGTTCTGCTGTGGGGTATATTCAATGGTGATTTGATGTCTTATACCATTTTTCACTTGATATTCCTTCATGGCAATATTTATATATTCCTTCTCATTTTCTGCTCGAAGCGATTGAATTTTACAAGATGTTGCTTTCTCAACAAGACTTCGGAATTCTTTAAATTTTTCAAACACTTCCGACTTGTTTTTCAGGAAATAAACGAAAGTTCTTCTGGTGAAATCATCGATAAATGTTAAAAAATATCCTTTTCCTCCAATTTAGTGTTTCTTCATCGGTCCACAAATATCTGATTGAATGAGTTCCAGTTTTTTGTTCAGATGAACTCTTTGGCAATTGATATCTGTGCTGATTCCCTTTCATACAGCCTATGCAAACATCACCATTAGTGAAAGTCTCGAAATCCATTTCATTCACCATACCAGCTTTCAACCGTTTCATATTTTCCAGACTAAGATGACCAAGACGACGATGCCATATTATATCTACGGAATTTTCTTCACTTGCACTCAATACTGTCGAATAATCATGAATGCAATCTAGTTTATATAACTCGCCATTGGTAGATTTGGCAATTGCAATCAAATTTGAAGTGTTTTTATCTCTCATTTCACAGCGATTTTCATTCTCAAAAATGGTTTTCACGCCCTTTTTTGCCCACTGTTTACATGATATGAGGTTGAACTTGAGTCCTGGAACAAATCTAACATCTCTTATTGGTGTCTGAACTTTATTTCTATGTATATTCAGCACCACCGATGTTTCTTCCATACATGTTATTGGAAATTGTTCTCCTGAAGCTGTTGTTACAATGCCACTATCATTAACAGGTTTAATATTCCGAAGCCAATCTGACCGACCCGGTAAATGAATTGATGCACCTGAGTCCACGTACCAATCATTTCTATTCAAATTCTCATTTCTCAAGGCTGTTATAACCCATCCCGATTCGGATTCCTTCATTTCTGAACAGGCTTTCGGAAGGCGACATGTTTTCGATTTATGTCCGAATTTGTGACAATTATGGCATTTTCCTTCGTGGTAATCTATTTTCTCTCTGGTGCGTTTCTCTGAAGACAAGTGCAGATTCTTTGTCTTCATTTTCATATTCCGCAGCTTCAGCTAATAGTCTTTCCTTCACCAAATCTGTCGCCAGTTCCAATCCACAGTTTTCAAGTGCCATGATGAGGGGTTTGAAATGATCAGGAAGGCTCACGAAAATCAATGATGCTAACACTCCGCCCATGATTTCATTGTTTATAGATCTGAGTTGTTGCGCAATTTTGACTTTTTTATTGAGATATTCATCCATTCCTGAACAATCAGCATAACGAACAAGTACTAATTGTTCTATGAGACTGGCTACTCTCGAAAATCCTTTGGATTCATATATATTTCTCAGACGTTCCCAGACCTCTTTTCCTGTTCCGTATTTCCTTGTGAATGTGAGTTTTAACACCAGATACGATTGCTGCAAGTGCTCGTCTGTTATTCTTCTCATCAGTCTTTTGTTGACATTCATCACTGTTTCCTTCAACATATTCCCACAATTCGCAATTGATAAAATGAATTTCCATACTATACTTTCAGTCGATGTAGTTTGAACTACCATCAAACTTTTCGAATGAAGGTGGAACTGTGGTATTAGACATTAATGACATCTCGAGTTCTTGAATTCAGGAATTTATAACTTGACTGATTTTCACACTTTTATAAACTCCAGTTCTAACTATTCCACTTAGAAACCTGGCCCCATAACCTTTTGAACAGCAGAGATTGAAAATTACCTTTTTAATGGAAAATAGGCAAAAACTGACAGAGTTTATTTTCAACGTGAAACAACTACATCCACAACTTATGAACATAAACGTATCCATATAAATAAAACAATGAGTGAGAGTGAGCTGCATCACATCAGGAACTACAGCTTCAACACTCCCACTTGACATGGTGCTTCTCTTTCATTTTGAGTCTGAATTCCCATGTTCTCTTTGCACCATTCAAATTTGTGACTGCTGAAAGCTTTGGTCAAGGAATCTGCTATCATCTCATTTGTTGAAACTTTTATGACATTGATTTGTCCATCTTTGACAGCTTCACGAATAAAATGATGTTGAACATCAACAAGCTTTGTTCGGGAATGGTACATGGAGTTCTTCGATAAATCTATAGCTCCTTTGTTATCACAATGGATAGGGACTTTGTAATTTCTCAAAATTCCTAATTTGGCTACTATCATCCTGAGCCATAGAGCTTCTTGAACTGCATGAGCTAAAGCCATGTACTCTGCTTCGGTTGTAGATCGGGCAACGGTCTGCTGCTTTTTACTCGACCAGCTGATGGCTGAATTTGCCATGAGGAAAACGTAGCCGCTAACAGATTTTTGATCGTCAGGTTCGTCGGCGAAGTTAGCATCAGCATAACCAACAAAATATTCACCATTTTCTGTTCGTTGATATCCAATTCCAGTGTAAATCGTTCCTCTGAGGTATCTCATGACTCGTTTAACACAAACCCAGTGTTCTTCTGATGGGTACTGTTACATTGCAGGAGGCAATTGATATGATACGGTTAGCTGAAATAGTGAAAAAGCAAACGAGAGAAATACAATCCTCTGGGATAAACAGCACCGAGCAGAAGGATGGCAAAAGAGATGACAGAAGAGATGACGGAAGATACAACAATGTTACACCATCGAAAAATAGACCGGTTGAGAATAAAGAAAATAAATTCACCACAAATCTACCACAAGGGCAGCAGAGATGTTACAGATATGGACTGTCACATAAATTCAAAAAATGTCCAGCTTTCGGACAACGATGTGAGAAGTGTCATTCCATGAATCATTTCAGTTCGGAGTGTAAGAATGTAGTCAATGAACTATCATCTGAGATAAAATCTTCAGATATAAGAAATGATCTATGTACTGATGTTGATGAGAGTGATTACTACTGTAGTTCAGTTGAGATGCATATTGATGATTTTTGGAATGTTATTTTAGCAGTAGAAAATGTTGATATAGAATTCAAAATCGATACAGGGTGGATGTTGATATTATTCCACTGATTTTTTTTTTTAAATTGAAAATTTGTATGAAACGTCGATGAAAAGGTTAGAAGCTTACGGTGGTCATAAGATAGATGTATGCGGTGAGTTAGAATTTTCAGTTTTTTATCGAAGTAAATATTATAGAATCAAATTCATAGTAACCAATACAAAATCGAAACCAATTTTGGGGTTATACGCTATCCAAACTCTGAAACTTTCTGTTGGAAATGCTGATCTTTCAGAATCATAACGTCTGGACAAGTTTTGAAAAATTTTGATAGTTCGAAAGAAATCATTATTCATACAGATTCAAGTAAAACAGGTATAGGTTGTGTACTACTTCAGGAGGAAAGACCAGTGTGTTTTACCTCAAAGAGTCTCTCAGAAACTGAAATCAGGTATGGTCAAATGGGAAAAAGAATGTATGGCAATATTATATTCATACATGAAATTCAATCATTACATATATGGAAGAACAACAACAATACACACAGATAACTTACCTTTAGCTTGATGAATAAAGAAATAAACAAAATCCCGTCGAGTCGCTTACAACGTATTCGATTGAAACTTATGAAATATGATATTAATGTAGTATACAAACCTGGGAAATTGATGTTTATTGTTGATGCTATTTCTAGAGCATGCTCTGAAGCTGATAAAGCTCTAACAGATTCGTGTTCGGATGATGTTGTTCACAATATAAACAGTGATGAATGCAAAACTGAATTTCAATAAAAAACTTTTCAAGATTCAGTTTTAGAAAAACTGATTACTCACACTGAAAATGATTGGCCAAATTCAAGAACTAAAGTGGATGATGATGTCAAATTTCACTTCAGAAATAGATATGGAATCTTTGTAGATGGACGTCTGGTTCATTTTCAAAATAGAATTATTGTACCCAATTCAATAAAACCACAAATTTAAGAAAACTCACATAAATCACATATGGGAAAAACAAAAACAAAAATCATAGCCATGTCCTCATTTTATTAGCCTAGTATGGATGATTATTTTGTAAATAAATGAAGAATTTGTGAAAAATACAGATTGAAAAATATCAAGTAACCAATGATTATACAGGAAGCGCCTTCTCTTCCGTTTGAAAAAATAGCATGTGATATTCTGGATTTCTTCGATTTTTTTCATTTAGTTGTCATAGACTATTATTCGGAATAGATAGAACTAGTATTGGTATTGGTATTGGTGAGTTGGATGGTGACAGATGCGCTGCGACCTGCCTAGATCTATATTGTGCCCCATCTTCTTCTGCTATCTCAAGGTGTTCTCGTTTATAGCAGCCCCCCAAGCCTCAATTCCTTCAGGAATTTAAGGATTTTGAGGAGATCTATTCGTGGTATTTCTCCCACCGTCAGCTGGAATGGTCCCAGTATATTCGATCTTTTGTGATGTACAGCAAAACACTCCATCAGGATGTGATGGGGTGTTTCTGGGTGTTCTCCGCAGAACCTGCAGGTGCTGTCCTCCTCTGAGCCTAGCTTCCTTAGGTGTTCTTTGAGTCTGCAATGCCCCGTTAGAAATCCCGTGATTGCCTTTAGACTAGTTTGGCTGAGGTTGATCACTGTCTTCGATCTTGCTCGGTTGAAGTTTCCGAGGAGATCTTTGGCCTGCCGCAGCCCTGGTAGTCTTTTTCAGTGTGTTGCTCTCATTGTTTCTTCCGTTTTATTGAGTTCTTCTTGGAAGTAAGAGTTTCCAAGTCCGCAGAATGGTTCTGGCCCGATCAGTGGTGTTGATGCACCTTTTCGTGCCAGGATGTCTGCTTGTTCGTTCCCCTCCACTCCGACGTGCCCTGGCACCCAGAGTAGGGTTACCTTGTTGTTCCTGCCTAGGTCGTTAAGTTTCTCTAGGTATTCCCAAACCATCTTCGAATTGATGCAAGAGGAACTCAACGCTTTGATGGCTGCTTGGCTATCGGAGAGGATCACAATTTCCTTGTTCCGATATTTCCTGTCGAGGTTGAGCTAAATGCACCTTCCTATGACGTGAATTTCTGCTTGAAAAATGCTGGGGAACTGGCCCATGGGCTCGGAGTATTTGGTGCGAGGCCCATAGACTCTTGCCCCAGTTCCCTCGGGAGTTTTGGACCCGTCTTTGTACCATGTTATGGTATTCCTTCCTAGTGCTTGAATGGATTCTATGCTCCAATCTCTCTTGGTACTCAGTTCTGTTCGAAAGAGTTTCATAAAACTGAATTTCTTGATGATTTCGTCAGTTGGGAGATCGGCAAGGTGTGCGCTTTCGGGAGAGGCTAAGTTCCCCCCACCGTGTGCTATCCCCTTGAGTCCAACTTTAGCCAACCTGAGGTTTACTCCCCAAGCAGTTCTCCTCACCATGATATGGAGAGGTGTGAGGTCCAAGATGACCTCTTGTGCTGCCGTTGGAGTTGATCTCATTGCTCCTGTTATGCAGAGACATGCAAGTCTTTGCACCGTCTCTAAAGTTTTCCTTGTTGTGGCGACTCCGGTTCTGCCGTGCCACACTACTGCTCCGTAGGTGATCATAGGTTTCACTATCATGGTGTACATCCATCGCAGTACCGATGGGTTACAGCCCCACGTTTTTCCCGCAATGTTCCTGCACACCATCAGTGATGATTTTGCCTTGTTGACGATCTTTTCTACGTGTCTGTTCCAGAGTAGTTTTGAGTCTAGGATAAGCCCTAGATACTTCACCTCTTGCTGCCATTCTAAGTCTGCTCCGTCGAGACGAACGGTCCTTAGGTGCTGAAGCTTTGTTCTTCTAGTGAAGGGTACCACTGTGGTTTTCGCTGAGTTGATTCTCAGCCCCACTGAGAGGCACCACCTTCTGGTAGTCTCTAGCTCCCTTTCTATTAGATCGCAGAGGGTTCCTTCGAATTTGCCTTTGGCCATGATGACTATGTCGTCAGCATATCCTAGGCAAGTGACTCCGTTCCCGGTCAGTGTTCCGAGTAGTTCGTCTACTACAAGACTCCACATCAGAGGTGATAGTACCCCTCCTTGTGGGCATCCTCTGTTTGTGCTGATCCGAAAGCTGTTCTCGCCCACTTTCGTTTCCGCAGTTCTTGTAGCCAGCATTTGGCACATCCATCTGGATGTGGTTCTGTCCACTCCCTTGTTCATCAGGGCTCTTTTTATTGCTTCGTGAGAGGTGTTGTCGAATGCCCCCTCTATGTCTAAAAAGGCGCATATTGCCATTTCTTTAAGCTCAAGTGATCTCTGGATGTTTTCGGTTAGCACGAACAGAGCGGTTTCCGTTGATCTGCCCGCCCTGTATGCATGCTGCCCGGGGTGCAATGGCACCTTCTCCAGTATCTCGGTTCTTATATAATTATCTACAATCTTCTCCAGTGTCTTCAGTAAGAAGGAAGAGAGACAGATTGGTCTAAATGACTTCGGGAGGGTGGGGTCCTTCTTTCCTACTTTGGGGATGAAGGTCGCCCGTGCCCTCCTCCAGTTACTCGGTATATACCCACGCGCCAGACTGTATCTGGCTGCTTCAATAATGAACGGCAGTAGTTCCGTATGCCCTTTTTGCAAAAGGGCCGGAAATATTCCGTTGATTCCAGGGGACTTGAATGGTTGGAAGGAGTCGATTGCCCACTTCATCCTTTGGGGAGTGCACATGATTTTCGCTACTTCCCAGTCTTCTCGTTTGGCTTTACCTGGTTCTTCCAGTGATCTGTTGGGTTCAAATGATGTGCTTCCTGGAAAGTGCGTTTCCAGTAAGAGGAGAGTTCGTTGCTCTTCATCCTCTGTGTAGCTGCCATCTGTTCTTCTGAGTGACATTGGTCCTTGCTCTCTGCCCCACGCCATAGCTTTGTGCAGTCTGGCTGCTGCAGGGCTTGTGATGATTGTCTCACAAAAGCTCCTGAAGCTGTTTCTTTTGGCTTTCCTTATTTCTTTGTTATATACTGTCAGTCTTTCGGTGTAGCCCTGCCAGTCTCCGTCTCGCTTGGTATTTCTGTTTCAATAATTTTTACTATTTCAAATTGCATCCAGGAAGATGACAACTCCTCCATCACGTTTCTCTCTGTGTGCATATACAGATTCAAAATTTCCAAAATTGAAGTGAATTTGTTTCTTCTCACTCTTCATCCAAGTTTCCGATATGAATACTATGTCTGGATTATATCTTCAGCGTTGATTTCTAGTTGTTTAAATTTATTTGTCATGGATTGAGCATTCATATACAAAATTTTCATGTAAGTGTCGGATGTAGTTGATGTATAATCCATTAGTGAATCAAATTCTTGAATTTTCGTAGTACTCAAATCCATAATTCATTCGTTTGATATTTTTGTTCATAAAATTTATTGAATATTATACTTCAAATTTGAAAACTTGCAATTTCCACAACGTATTTCATTTCGTTCGTTGGAACATATATTAAATTTATGCCCTTCACCCCATTGAAAACATTTTGGTTCATTTGTACATTTTCGGCTTACTTGATTGAATCCTAAACAATTATAGAATTGGGTTACCAAATTGGCGTCGTAAACAGGACAATTATGCCAAGCAATAAAAAGTTTTCTCCCATCAATTTCGAATATTCTATTGAATAATCTTGGTCCAGTGTCTGCAAATATAGTATACCTATTATCAATATCTCAGTATTTGATGTAATTCACAGAAAATTCATCACATTCTTCAACAATAATATTTTGTTCTCTTATGAGTAATTGTAACTCTCTCTTGCTCATGCCTTTTTGTAGCTCAAGTCCAGGAATCACTATTTTCGGATTTTCGAAATCCTCCAATTTACTATTATACTGACCCTTCATCTCGTTTTCAAATTCTCATTTCGAAATCTCAGTTTCCTTTCCATTGCTGCATTCAATCTCCATTCCTCAATTTAGGCTTTTCAAATTCATTGCTCCTTGTAGACCCTTATCTGTAGTATTTGAATACTGTACAACTGTTGGATGGATTATAAGACCAGCACTAAATTTTTTTTTGGAGATTTTGGTTCAGTTCGCGCTATTTCAGAATAAGATTTGATGCCTGAATGTCTCAATCATAGATTAAAGAAAACAGGAGATAGAACATGGTCAACTGCGCACTCTGCCAATTTCCCCTGATATTCCCACTCCTAAGGTCCGCCAATCAAATCGTATATCCCCACCAACGTACCGATTTGAAGGATGTGCACGCTTGTCAAAGTTTGTTATTAAGTGTCAATGTCATGTGTTTCGTGAACTTTTTCGGCAAAAAATGTCACGGTTTGTTGTGGAGCGATGCAGATACTACTTCAGTTCAGATTATAAGAAGGATATGAAATCTGTTCATCTATTCCGGTGAGTCTGTTATGAGTGCGGTATGGTTTTGATGGGAGTGGCCAGGACACCAGAGCCGTAGTTGTTTCACAGTCGAAGTTGACAATAATTTGTTTTCCATACCCCGATGAATGAGACCAACGGGATAAATCGCGATGGTAATTCCATATCGTTCGAATATTGCGTTTTGATTTCCACAAGCCATCTCAAATATTGCGAACAAATAAAATAGATAACGAGGAGTTCCATCAGTTTGCAAATCTGAATTGATTCAAAAGTGAACAAAGTAATCGATAACTTCATATTACATTCAGATAAGACGTAATGAGGTTACTCCTCTGCAAGTTTGCTCTTGGTTTTCACTCCCTGTGATAATGGGAAAAAAACGATGAAAGTGGTTACTTATGTCAAAATTTCTCAAAATGGAGTTGGAAGTCATCCGAAAAAGAATGAACACGAAATCCCACACACATTTTAACACTTACGGCAATTTTGGGTTTGTTCTTTTTTGCATCTAGATATAACTGTTCTGCTAGACGAAATCATATCATAACATGACCTATTTCAGTTTCCCTAGCAATGTTGAAAGAAGAGAATTATGGAGGTGGGCTTTGACAATCGAGGCAAAAGATCTGCAAGAATATTCTCGTGTATGTCAATTACACTTCAGCATGAATTATGAAATAAACTATATAATCCAATTTTGTGTATATTCTTCACTTTCATTCGTAATATTTTAGAATTTGCTGGCAGTAGCATACTAGAGGATTATAACATATAATTATACAATGCTTACAAAAATCGTAATGTACCAATGAATCATCAGTAGATTCGAAAATGAATTTGCAACCTAAGGTGAGTTCTATTTGAGTCATACGGAATCCTATTCCTTATGAAATTGCACGCCCCTGGTCGTGGGTATATTAAATATTCATTGTGAAAGTGTATGTTCCTGGTTATGGTTATATGAACTATTCAAAGTATATGAAATTTGGGAAAACCATCTTCATTTCGATGCAAATAAGACTTTTGGCGAAATAACTGATATTTTTCCTGAATACTACTCTGTACCGCTCCCCACTCCTAGGCTTCAACTCTGAATATTTGGCAGGCTCAGCGCACATTGATTTGTATATTCATATTATTCCATCTCCTGTTTTCTTCAATCTATGGTCTCAATGAAGATAAAATTTCTCTGAACGAATCCAATTCACATTCAAGTTCTTCACCATATTTGATTTTTTCGAAAAACAGTTATTTCTTTCTTCTAATAGTCATATCACTCTATTCTCTTCTTCTATAATAACAGTTTCTTTATCTTTTATAATTGTTCTCAGTAGTAGAATTTCTCTATCGAGACCTTCCAATGACTCGAATTTTGGAGTATTTTCAATTCGAGAAGAGTCTATAGTTGGGTTTCGAAGATCTGAATTTCTTGATGTATCATTATTCGTAGTAGGAATATAGTTGATATGAGTGAATTCGAATCCAATTATTTTAGTATATTGTTTCGACCCACCTGCTCCTTTGAAATTTTGACTTGAAATTTGAAACGTTTTCAGAGCTGTTTAATATTTGTTATCATTTGGGTATTTTGGTGGAAGATTGAACCTATCTTTGTCTTAATCACAATCTGGAACTTGTTTTCCACCAGAAATGGAAAATTGTTCATCATACGAAGGATCTATGTTCTTGGATCCTGGACTATGAAGTGAGATTTCCAAATTCTGACATTTCTTCCTTGGCATTTTCTAGATAACAAAGATGAAAATCCCATAAAATCCAGAAAAGGGCAGCACCGATGTAAATTTTTTGAGATTCTTTGATTAATGTAGTAGCCATTCATCTTGAAATATTTTATAACGCCTAATTGCTCCAACTAAAAGTCATCCACAAATTTGAGGCATTATAGGCACGGCAGCTCTGTTGTATGGTAGCAAGGTGTGGATTCGTTTGAGAGATGGGGCCAAAAGGGCGCCACCCTATTTAGTAAGGCAAGAACAGGGAAAATTAAGCAAGATAAACTGAAAGACTCAATTAACTGTTTGATATATTATCTTACCCAAATATAAGTTTCAATATTCTAGGGCTCTCAAAAGTACCTACAGTATAGGCAACACAAAATTATTCATTAATTCATTTCCTTGTGTAAATGTTAATACCCCCCTTATATTGGCCAATATATGAGTTCACAAGTGATTCAGCTAGTTGCTGGTGAAAATATATAACATAAATATGTTGAAATATAACTGTAATTATTTGAAATTTTGATTGAATTTGTGGCTTGTGGAATTAAAGTTCACCAAGGATGGGTCTGACCTTATTCGGAGTCTCTCATCTTTGTAGCCCCAGTCGGGAGAGTAACAGGATGGATTCCTTGAGGCTGGGTGGTTCGGTTTGATCTAGTCCAACCAACAGAACGGGCAGTCGATGAAGGACTGAAGTGGCGCTTATCCTTCAGGAAATGGACAGGTACTAATAATGATGTTAGAATAAAATCGAAATTTCTTGATGAAATTTTCTCAGGTGGGAAATTTGGAGTTTTCCCCAGAAATCTCAAATTTTTTGAAATTGGGGCACGAGGCTTCCACAAAATGGCGTCGCTAATCGCTTCATACGGTTTAAAATCCCAAAAAGGCCAACAGATCTACAAATTTATAATGCTAAAGTATGCATTAGTTCAAATTAATAACCAACTCACCTTCCAGAAGGAAAGGCCTTTTAAATAGGTGTTGATGAATGCAATGTAAAACGAAAATGACCACAAGGGCGTCATCTTGAACTTAGAAATTCTTGAAAGACAAGATTTTTTACTAAAACCTGTCCAACTCCAAAAGGAAAAGCGTTATGAAAAAACAGTTTAAATGTAAATTCGTATTCAGCGCATCCTGGATTTCGGATATGCGACTGACAGTTAAAAATCAGGAGTGCCACCCTTTTAAAATTTCTATTGACAGAAAGATGTGGAAGTTTGTTCTACTTCAAATGATCATAATAGAAATCGCCGTGAACAAAATCCACTAGAATGGGATAATCAGTGCAATACAGTATTGTACAAACGATTTACATAAATCTGGGTAACTATTTCTTTTGGTCACCTGTCACAAAGCTGCTTCGTGCCGCTTGAACTTGAAATAATAAGACGCATCCACGGACGCCTCAGTCAATGACAGACTGCGGAACGTGTGAGCGGATTCTACTTTACCCACCGTTTATTTGACATGACAAGATAAACAAATTAACCTACAATAATTAATTTTTTTATTTTGATGGAGTCTAGAATATGAAACACTCGAAATTGAAAACAGTTGAATCAATGGTATCGGATGAGGAAATGGACTTGTTAACACACTAAAAACTCGTCAGCCTTTAGCATAATAACACAAGGAGTTGACACTTCATACACAACCATATTCATATTTTGATTGAAGTTTAGACAAACTGGTAACACCCAAATAAGGTACAAAACATGAAAGTTTTATGCATCTCGGGCTTCAAGAAAGTCAACTTTAACGTCACAATTACCCCCCTCCAATACATAAAAATTGACATGGGTAATGTCGATTTTTATCACATTTTATATATATTTTTTTGTTTTAAACTCGAGTTTAATTCCCTAATTCTACCCAATTAATCTCTAACCTTACTAGCTAGATGCCATGGACTATCTACTATATTTACAAAATTGGCAAATTATTTACAAGAGAGTTTTCATTATCCTCATGATAGAGTGAATGTTGATTAGTTTTCCTCCATATCAGATCTGACATCATCACTACAGGAAAAATATACCTCCTCAAAAGGCTTCAAATCCTCTATATGCCAGGTTCCTACCTTACCAATATTCCCTTCACTATCCTGACATACATAAACAAGTTTTGATTTTTTCTGTATAACTTTACACCTTATATAACGCGGTGCTAGTTTTTTACTGAAATTTTCACTAGCATCAGAAAGAACTCTATTCCTCCTCAATATTTCATCCCCTACAAAAAATTCTTTTTCTCTCCGTCTTAAATTGTATCTCTTTTCATTCTTACGATAAGCGACATTAAGTTTGTCCTGGACCTGCTTGAAAATGTCTGACATATGACCTAAATTTTGAATCCAATTTGTTCTGTCTACTAGATCTAAGTTAATTATTCCCTTTCCATAATATTTCCCAGAGCAAGGTACTTCCCTTCCGAAATTTAAGAATGCTGGGCTATAACCTGTTACTTCGTGAACGGCTGTTCGCAATGCGAAGGCAATTTTTGGGAGTTCTTTATCCCACCATTTTTGATTATTAGTTATGTAGCTTCGAATAGCTGTCCCTATAGTTCTATTTGTTCGCTCGACATAATTCGCCTGAGGGTGATAATATGGAGTATATTGAATACGAGTATCATACTTTTTAACGAGTTCTTTAATTGAATTGCTGACTAATTGTCTACCATTATCACATATTAAATATTGAGGAACTCCATATACCAGAAATACGTCATTTTCGATTATTTTAGCGATACTTGGAGCCGTAGCATTACGAAGAGGATATATCAAAGGATATTTCGTGAACCAATCACTTATAACCAATATATACTGATTGCCAGAAGTACTACGGGGAAAAGGTCCCATTAAATCTAAGGCTATAATTTGCCATGGAAACCTTACTTTTTTTTCGGATCCTATAAATCCAAATTTGGGATAATTTGGGGCTTTTTGACAAGCACAAACTTTACATGACTTTACGTAACGATAAATGTCACTTCGCATTTTTGGCCAAAAGTAAGAGAGAGTCACCCTAGATAAAGTCTTGAAATATCCTAGATGCGACGCAACTGGTAAATCATGACAAGAACGAATAATTGCTGTTCGCTGTTTTTTAGGAACCAATAATTTCCAATCTGATATGTTTGTATCCAAAGGAATTTTCGAAGGGAGTAACTTATAAACATAGTTTCCTTTAACTGTCCAACTCGGATATTTATCTGGTTGTGATAAAATGTTTTTGCGCATTTTTATATAAAACGAATCTAAATTCGAAAGGTCAATATCTAGGCTTATACACTCATCTGGATTCTCGATAGCAAAATTTTCTAAAACTGATAATTGGCTAGAAACGGACTCGACTGGTGCCCGTGATAGAGCATCAGGAACAATGTTTAAACTACCTTTTCTGTGAATTAAATTGAAATCGAATTGACTGAGCCGTACACTCCAACGCGCAAGTCTACCAGTAGGATTTTTCAATTTGAACAAATATTTTAAAGAAATATGGTCGGTAATCAAGTCAAACTTAACACCTTCAATATAAGGTCTAAATTTCTCACAGGCAAAAATACAAGCGAGACACTCTTTTTCCGTGGCTGAATAATTTCTTTCGGCTCTCGAAAGACTTCTAGATGCAAAAGCAATAACCCTTTCTTTTCCTTCTTGTATTTGGGTTAAAACACACCCCAAACCTGTGTCCGACGCGTCACACTGGACAGTGAATGGTAACGTAAAATCAGGACTCGTTAATATAGGAGCAGAAATAAGTGCTTGCTTTACATTTCGAAATGCTTTCTCAGCTTCAGTGGTCCACTGAATTTTCTGACCTTTACTTCTATTTTTAATCAAATCATTTATAGGAGACATTAAACTAGAGAACTGTGGAATGAAACGCCTGTACCAACTACAAAGACCAGTGAATCTTTTGACTTCGGTTGTGTTTTTAGGCTGCGGAAAATTAACCATGGCAGAAACCTTTTCTGGATTAGTTCTAAGTCCATATTTGTCTATAATGAAGCCAAGATATTTAAGGGATGGTTTAAAAAATTCACATTTCTCCAAATTGACTGTTAATTTTGCTTCATCTAAACGTTTCGCGACTTCAGTTAGTACATTTATGTGTTCTTCAAATGTTCGACTAATTATTATAAGGTCGTCTAAGTATACGAATACATTTGGTTCCATTTCCGGGCCAAAAACTGCATCCATAAGTCTCTGTTGGCATTGAGCCGCATTGGAAAGTCCGAAAGGTAAAACATTGAAATGAAACAACCCCCTACCGGGTACTGCAAAAGCCGTTTTTTCTTTGGAATCCTCATCGAGTGGGATTTGCCAAAATGCGCTGCGAAGGTCTACTGATGAAATGAAATTTGCCTTACCTATTAATGATAAGATTCTATCCACTACTGGGAGAGGATAACTATCCTTTTTTGTAATTGAATTTAACCGCCTACCGTCAAAGCAAAATCGAAAATTTCCGTTAGCCTTTTTAACCAATAATACAGGAGAACACCACTCACTGCTTGATGGTGCAACTACATCCTGTTCAATCATCGCATCTAGTTCTTTATTAAGGTGTGTCAGCATGTAAGGAGACATTTGGAACTGTCGTTGTTTAAATGGTTTAGCCTCGCCAGTGTCAATGTGGTACACAAGTTTATTGGTGCGACCCAAATTTCCATCTCTATTTAAAATTTTAAATTTTGAAACAACTTTCTTTACTTCGAGTCGTTGTTGAGGAGTCAAACCTTCCATTGACTGTACGTTATCATTTGAAAGAGCACCGATGTAATCAAATCCGCCCAGAGCGATATTAACATCATTATTCTCTCTAACTTCCCAGGTATTATCCTTAAAGTCAATTTTTATTTGAAATTTTCTACAAAAATCACTACCCAATATCACACAATAGCTTAAAGAAGGTACTAATAAAAATGAGATCACCTCACAAATACCATTAACACAAATAGGAACATCAACTATTCCTTGAACTGTCTGCTTTACTCCGTCAGCAGTTCTAACAAATTTATGAATTGTTTTCTTAATCCTCAAACCAAGAGATTTTACAAATTCTATGCCCCGATTACCAAGTGTACTACTGCTAGCACCTGAATCCAATAGTGCATCAACTTCTATTCCATAAATGTTAATCTTGGCATATGGCCTGTTATCACTAATTTTTTCAACAAGAACTGGACTAACTGAGTTACTAAATTTATTTCTTAATATATTATTGAAATATGATTTAACTGATTCTAAAATTTTCAACTGCTCTTTACTACGATTATTATGTTTTAAGTTGGCCTGAGATTGCGGAGGTCGAAAATGGCCAAGCAGATTATGTTCTACCTCCTCAAACCGTTTCCCTTACAGTTACTACAATTGGATTTGACCACGTCTTGTTTTCCACAAGAATAACAAAATTTTCCTCTTTTTTTTGTACAATGTTTGAAATGATGATTTTGTTGATGACAATTGAAACAAACTATAGGTTTTCTGGAAATGTGGGGATTGTGGCTTTCATTGCGAGAACAACCGGGGTTTTTACCTTTGTGATGAGGAGCTATGGATTCATTGGAAGCTGAAGGATTCCCTGAACTAAAAGTCTGTGAGTGCCCTTGCCCTTCACTCCTAACATGCCTACTTACAAAATCATTTTGACTACTACTTTCTTCAGATTGTATACTGCAATGTCCAAATTCGGTTTCAAAATCGTTGATAAGTGAACTAACATTATGTTTTCGAACTGAATTACTGCCATGAAGATTCCTAAAAACTTCTTCTAAAGCCTTAGCATCCTGAATTAATCCTTCAATATCATTATACTTGTTTAGAGCTAGTCTTTCAACATACTCTGGTTTTAAGTTTCTCTGAATCCATTTAATCTTGGTAACCACTGCAGGTGGGTTACTTAATCTATTAAATAATTGTTCCATTACAGCAACAAAAAGTATAACTGTTTCACCATCATGTTGTTTACGGTTCTTAATAGCCTCCCACAGTTCCTCATCATAGTCTTTGTTCAAAAAATCCTGGGTAAGTCGCTTAGAAAGAGTATCACAATCTTTGACTGTATTAGAAACATACCGAAACCATAAAAGAGCTTCACCATCAAACAAGTCCAATGCAGAATCATAGAGTTCCTCATGTGAAACATGTCTAGCTTTAGCAAGTTCATCCACCCTTTCTAAAAATGCTTTTACCCCCATTGTCTTTTTAGTTCCATCAAATTTTACATTCCATTTATATACAGCTGCTGGTTTTGACGTTGACGGTACAACTGTCTGTTGAGGAGTACTACTTGGTTGTGAAAATGGTAAATTAAGAGGTAAATTTGTTTGAAGTTTGATCTGATCTTCTAAATCTGATTCTAAAGACAAACAGGTCGCATATGATTCATTTTTAAAAGACACTTCCTCTGGTTTAGATATATCAATTTTCATTCTACGGATTCTACCCTCAACATGTCCTAACCTAGCCTTCAATCTCTGGTATAAAGAATCAGTTGTTGTGATTTCAAAATCTGGAATTTGACTAGCAATGTTGTCCAAAGTCGCTTTAATTTGGGATTTTTCTTGATCGAAAGTAAAATCATTTTCAGACAATTCAATGATGCCCTTTTTCTCCTTACGTAAAGCAGTAGAAAGAATTTTTCGTTTTTCATTCATATCTCTATTTGTAATTATACCTCTTATTCGAAGCTCATAGTCCATCTCATCTAGTAGCAAAAATTTTGGCTTAACTTGGCCTTCCATATTTAAGAATTATAAGAATCAATGAGGTTAAAATTCAGAAAAAATTAATTAAGTATGCAAACAAGTTGAACATATGCCCTGTCAGGACTAACCACCGTATCCACTCCAACTTTCTATTTAAGCATTACCAATTATCCAAACATCAATATCACGAGAGAAAGTAAGAAAGTAAAAGCAATAAATAGTGAATATAGAAATATATGAGTTGACTCTGAAATCAATTTCGCATAGTTCCCATTCCAAACGCCATCAAAATATTCAGAAAATCAAAAATTCAAATTTACAGCTAACACAGACTGGCCCCACGTTGGGCGCCAAATTACTATAACGCCTAATTGCTCCAACTAAAAGTCATCCACAAATTTGAGGCATTATAGGCACGACAGCTCTGTTGTATGGTAGCAAGGTGTGGATTCGTTTGAGAGATGGGGCCAAAAGGGCGCCACCCTATTTAGTAAGGCAAGAACAGGGAAAATTAAGCAAGATAAACTGAAAGACTCAATTAACTGTTTGATATATTATCTTACCCAAATATAAGTTTCAATATTCTAGGGCTCTCAAAGGTACCTACAGTATAGGCAACACAAAATTATTCATTAATTCATTTCCTTGTGTAAATGTTAATACCCCCCTTATATTGGCCAATATATGAGTTCACAAGTGATTCAGCTAGTTGCTGGTGAAAATATATAACATAAATATGTTGAAATATAACTGTAATTATTTGAAATTTTGATTGAATTTGTGGCTTGTGGAATTAAAGTTCACCAAGGATGGGTCTGACCTTATTCGGAGTCTCTCATCTTTGTAGCCCCAGTCGGGAGAGTAACAGGATGGATTCCTTGAGGCTGGGTGGTTCGGTTTGATCTAGTCCAACCAACAGAACGGGCAGTCGATGAAGGACTGAAGTGGCGCTTATCCTTCAGGAAATGGACAGGTACTAATAATGATGTTAGAATAAAATCGAAATTTCTTGATGAAATTTTCTCAGGTGGGAAATTTGGAGTTTTCCCCAGAAATCTCAAATTTTTTGAAATTGGGGCACGAGGCTTCCACAAAATGGCGTCGCTAATCGCTTCATACGGTTTGAAAACCCAAAAAGGCCAACAGATCTACAAATTTATAATGCTAAAGTATGCATTAGTTCAAATTAATAACCAACTCACCTTCCAGAAGGAAAGGCCTTTTAAATAGGTGTTGATGAATGCAATGTAAAACGAAAATGACCACAAGGGCGTCATCTTGAACTCAAGAAATTCTTGAAAGACAAGATTTTTTACTAAAACCTGTCCAACTCCAAAAGGAAAAGCGTTATGAAAAAACAGTTTAAATGTAAATTCGTATTCAGCGCATCCTGGATTTCGGATATGCGACTGACAGTTAAAAATCAGGAGTGCCACCCTTTTAAAATTTCTATTGACAGAAAGATGTGGAAGTTTGTTCTACTTCAAATGATCATAATAGAAATCGCCGTGAACAAAATCCACTAGAATGGGATAATCAGTGCAATACAGTATTGTACAAACGATTTACATAAATCTGGGTAACTATTTCTTTTGGTCACCTGTCACAAAGCTGCTTCGTGCCGCTTGAACTTGAAATAATAAGACGCATCCACGGACGCCTCAGTCAATGACAGACTGCGGAACGTGTGAGCGGATTCTACTTTACCCACCGTTTATTTGACATGACAAGATAAACAAATTAACCTACAATAATTAATTTTTTTATTTTGATGGAGTCTAGAATATGAAACACTCGAAATTGAAAACAGTTGAATCAATGGTATCGGATGAGGAAATGGACTTGTTAACACACTAAAAACTCGTCAGCCTTTAGCATAATAACACAAGGAGTTGACACTTCATACACAACCATATTCATATTTTGATTGAAGTTTAGACAAACTGGTAACACCCAAATAAGGTACAAAACATGAAAGTTTTATGCATCTCGGGCTTCAAGAAAGTCAACTTTAACGTCACAATTTTTTCACGACTCGTAATACGAGATAATGAAGTTGAAACGGGCAGATTGCCTGATACGTTGTTCGTTATTATCGTAACTATCGGTTGTTGTTTTATTTTCTATTGCTCTTCTAGGTACCCACAATAGTCCCTCAATATTTTCTTCCTAAACTGTACCTCTGTTTCAACCTATCTGTATCAATTTATGTTTACAGAATAGACAACTTTACAATTTACAATCCCTCCGCTCTATTACTAGTGTGGTAATTGCTGAAAGGGTATCATTTTTGTTAATGGCAGCGTGTCACCAGACGTAGATTTTTCTGCATCAAATTTTGGATGCTAAGGCAATTTCCGGAAGGAACATGAATTCGGCCCTTTGCACGAAGAAAGGGTCTTCAGTGAGAAACCTAGGGTTCAATTTCTGCTTCCTCGTATACTCTGATATCTGAAAATAGGGCGGCTTGTAGGAAGAGGAATCCTCTAATGACTTCAAGTAATATATTAGCAACGAAATAAAAATATGAACTTACAAAATAGATCAAAAAAATATGTAACAAAAGAAATATGCAGTCAAAAGAAATTATAACAAAAAAGATGTCATGTACCGTACTATTTAGTTTAATCAAAATATCGAAAAATGAACTGAGACCGGCAATAGTCGTCTCTATGCATAAGAATAATGAAAATTCCACAAACAGAGAATTGTGTACTCAGAACACAAAAATCTGATGTACTTATATCTATAAATGCCTCTGAATTTGCCCTACTGGCTAAATGTATATTATAGGCCGCCCTAGGGCCCATCTCAATAACTACTCGATGTCAGAGAGAGTCAGATAGATTTCTCAACTTGATATTCAAACGACAGATAAAATTATTAATGGCTTCTCTTCTCAAAAATGAATAAGATGGTTATTTACGTTAACACACAGCAAAAATTGACATACCAGTTGGTCCTCTGTCTATCTTGCATGACTTTTCCATTCCATAGATTTTTTGGTATTCCAAGATATGGCACTTTGCACACGAATCAATTTGACGTTATTTATTTTCCCGATTTTTTTCTGATTGTAATTAACTTCTACCCCCGTGAATTGAGACGCGACCCCATGATTTAGGGAGGGACTACGAATCCCTCCCGCGCTCAACGCGCGATTTCCCCTCGCGGAGATCTCTTCGATCTTCTTTCTAGCGCTACTTCCGTACAACTCCCCCGAGACGTTTTCCTCCCCGAGATTTCAGCCAACGATCATATTCTTCCTGAATTTGCGATAATTGCATTTTCGATACCGCCGCCCACATCGTCGGCTGATACCAAGCGAAGGCGATGTTTTGTCTATCAAGATGTTTACATATTGAAATCTCATATCTCGTTCAGACTCAAACAAAGACTTCTTTCATTGGGTGTTTCGTGAGAGGAATTCTCAAATGAATTTTGATACATTGTATATGAAGCTTTCTCATACAGGGTGCGAATTCTTATATTGAGTTCACTTAAAATGCTCAGCATTACATCACTCTCCCCTACGAAAAAGTTCTGTGCATACCCAATGCCATAACTTTTCCAACAAAATAGACAGTCAACCTCACCTAAAAAATAAATCAAATTATCACCTACCTCGGTGATCTCCATCTAAATATTTTCTGACTCTCCCCCGTATATTGAATTCAAAATTATCAATTACCATCAACTATTTTTATAAGTTTCCATTATATACCTCATGACTATCCCCTGTATAATAATTTCCCGGGGCGTACAATTTCGCGCTCCCGTTCCCCGCACTACACTCGCGTCGCATTAAACGCGCACGATCACAGGTGGTCGATGGCAATGATGACAATGAGAGTAACCTATTTCATGATACCGGGAAACCCAGGACTTCGACGCTGTCGACGCCGCTGCTGTTTATTGCGGGATTTTGACTCGCACTATATTGTCTATATGTCGCGTGGGGAAAAATTGTATAGTCCACTGCTCGGGTATAGGGTGGACACGTGAATATGGATTTGTGAAAAGCTAGCCTGCTCTCCTGGTACTGGTTCCTCAGCTATTCGAACGTCCTCCATCTCGGTTGGGTTTCCATCCGCTTACGATTGACTATCTGCATGCCAATACACGGCTGATACTGCTACCCCACAACTAAGGGTTAAAACCAAACTGACTGCCTGTCAGGCGACATTACTGGTACATGCCTGGGACATCCTTGTCCTTTTACATCTATTATCTGCGACTGGGTTACTCCTTCCATGGTGCTGAAACTGGTAGGCCACTAATGCCTATATCTCTCCTTCCCCTGGTAACTGGTTAGCAGAATGACATTCTGCGATCTCAATTGGTATGTAATCGAAAGTTCCCCAAAAACGCTTTACTGTATTACTCGCGTATTTGTTTCTACTACAGGCACGACTTTTCAAAACTGAAATACTTTTACTTGCCCGACTCGATTTTACATAGTCTGAGTTTCCGAGCACGTCGCGAACTGCGCGATTCACTTGGTCGACGTTTCGATACTTTTACTCTTCACCGCTGAACTGGAACAACTTCACCTGGATTGGAAATCCGGCCATCATGATCAAGGTTACCTCACGTGATGATGACGATGACCCCAAACAAGGTCTCCCATGTTGACCTGCCGTCTTCTTATAAAAGTCTGTAGTTCGTAGTGCGATTTACGTAATCATTTTTTTCTGAGTGTCTATGAAAAAGTCTTTCCTTATCTCTAATTTACACCAAAAAAAACAACGGAATTGATTATATAAATTCTTAACCTAAATCTCATCTCGGATAGTGCATCTAAAGTAAAGTAACGTAACCTGCGCAGGATTTACGTACATAAAACATTACTATCTATGAGTATAGTCTATATCGAGAAAAAAAAATTGAAGGTTCAACTATATGAAATGAGAACTTCTATCCTACGAAAAAAAAATTCAAACTATTACAATAACCTCTGATACAAAATAAAATGTACATTTTCCCAGTCAGGTATGAATACCTGGTAGGCGTTGCCTTAGATATCTCACTCACGAAAAATTGGTTGTTGGTGAGACGTCCATTATAGACAAAAAAAATCTTTCTAGGATCGTCGAACAATATATTGCTCTCGAAAAATTCGCCTGTCAATGCCTCTCTCTATGTCTTTCCAAGACTGCGCCTCCTCGGCGTCTCCAAAATTGGCTTCGCTTCGGGCACCAAACCTCCTTTAAAAAAAAAATCTCTCTAGAACCTCACGTAACTGCGCCTCCTAGCGGCTTCAAACTTGACCTCTCTTCGGGCACCAAACCTCCTATAAAAAAATCTCTCTAGATCCTCAAAATAATCTGCTCCTTCTCGGCAGCTCCAAACTTGTCCTCTCTGCGGGCACAAAATCTCCTAGACTCTTCTCTATAACCTCACATAACTGCGTCTCCTAGCGTCTTCAAACTTGGCCTCTCTTCGGGCTCCAACTTCTCCTTAGACTGCTCCCTGCAGCTCTCTCATCTTGTCCCCGACAAGGCTACTAAACATCTCGCCCTCTTCTAGCGATTTTCCTCCGCTCTCTGAAAAACAAAATTCCACTACTCTCGGCTGAATATCCAAATTCATCTTGTCCCCGACAAAGTTATTAATACACATCGCTTTCTCCCAGCGGTTGTCCTCTCGATTTCCTGGAGCTCATAAACAAAACCTATATCACTCTCGCATTGGCCTCATCAGTTAAAACTGGTATTATTGGTCCTCACTAGTCGGTTTGGCTTCGGCGGTAAATACAGCACATAATGCTAGATACTTTTCAACCACTCACTAAATAGCTCCTTACCAACACTCTGTGTTGAGGGCAAAACCTGACTGTTGCCACCTAGGCTGTCTTGCAGTTTTCTAGCGTGACACTCGGAGGACCGGCGATTATCCATGTTACCCCTTGACATGGTTCGCTTCGCAAAATTAGAGTCCGACTCCTCTAATCGCGCTGTATATCGGCCTACTTCAGCTACCGGCATTCTCCTCTGGCCGCTTTCCTGAAAAACACTAATTCTGAGCCACGCCCTATCGCTCTAGCATGCTCTTAACAGCTCCCTCTATATCAGCTTACTTCAGCTACCGGCTAGATAATTTATTTCCCAATATCCATTTTGAAAAATAAAAAGACATGATCATTAAATGTGAATTGACGAGCAAATATGCTATTCCATCCAAATATTTAGGATGCAAAAGAAGGCAGTGAGAGTACTGGCTAATATTGGATACAGGGATCACTGTCAAGGAACTTTCAAAAAACTCAGAATTATGCCATTGCCAACTTTATTCCTTTATTATGTTTTGATTGAAATACATAAGACGAAATCATGTTTGACGAAACAATGTCATATTCACGAACATAACACACGAAACTCTCACCATATTAGAATACATCGATTTCGTCTTCACTTATCGCAAAAAAAATTCTAGCAGGCCAGCACGCGTCACCCGGCTGGACCGAGGCCGCCGTCAGTATATTTCGCGTGCGAGTAACCGAATGCATTGATGATCTGCCATGAGATCAATGCTCGAAACGGTTTCTATAATATCAAATATTATGCTTAACACTATTACGAATGCCCGAAAACTTGAATTTCGCGAAAATGTTCATTTAAACAATAACAAATGAAAAAAACGTAAAAGTTATTGTATCTCGGCCTAGAATAAAGATATTGGAACTTTTTCTTTTTTGAATTACGCGTCTCGCTAAGACCTACGAGAATCTTAAGGAACATTTCAAATAACTTGAATATATAAGGAGTAACTTCTATTTGTTTATAAGCTAAAATCTTACATATTCGAAAAACATGTTGAAAAAGAATTAAAAATATTTTTTCACTCAAATCCTGAATGTAAATCCTGAAAAGACTCACCATGATTTTTTTGCACCTTCTCGGCCTTGTGGAACAAATGCTATAGCGACACGCCAGATTTACGAAAATCGGTCATTGTTGCTAAAGTATATAACATGGCTGGATGAACCTTACCGGTATTTCTTCAGGAGAGTTCCTTTCAGATGGTGGATGAGTTTGAGGACAGTACTTCATAAATGAACCTTGTAAATACAATAATGTTTTTTTTGAAAAATTTTTGTTTAACAGTGATTTACCGCCAAACTAATAATTCTACGTGATTTTTGCATAGGACTTATTTTGTAGATTTCATCACGGCGCACATTTTTTGTACGAAACATTTTTCGATAAATTTTATTCCAAAGATAATAACATCAAAATATGTCTTTTGTTTTTTTCAATTATTTATTTTTGACAGAAATCGTCATTTCTCGATTCCACAAATTTCACACTATATTCCTTGAGGTCCAAACTACCTACAAAAAAATTAGCGATTTGGCACGGCTGTTGAATAGAAGTCGTCCAAATTCATGTACATTCCGTCTGGACTAATACCATATGATAGAAGACTGTGAAAATAGGCGTGATAGACGTTTAATGCAGCGTCTATTCCCACTTGCCTCCTGACCGTTCTCACTGCAAAAATTGATTTACTCAGTCTCTTATTCAGGTAATCGATATGATCGCAAAAATTGAGATTTTTGTCGTTGTTTATGCCTAGAAATTTTATACTTTCAACAGGTTTGATATCACCAGATGAGGTCATCAAGGCTCTACTTGGTTTAGGGTTTCGTGGATGTTGAAATGAAATGTTGGAAGTTTTCGAGCTATTCAAAAAGAATTTATTCGCAGAGAACCAATCACCCGGTATATTACAAAAATTCAAGTTGTCAATACGTTACTTCTCAACATAAAATACTCTTCACCGATGTTATTCAATTCATTTTTATCCCAACAAAAAATATCAGTTACTTTTTCCCTTCGCAAAATGTTTCCAATCACCATGTATATCAGTATCACTACTTTTATTCGGGTTCGAAGGCCGTCGTTTTTTGGAATTTCTTCCTGACGTTTCGCTGGCTCGAGTGGCTAGCTTCTTCAGAGGTTCATTCATCTTGGAATTCACTCCGATGACTGAGTGAATCGGAGTGAATTCCAAGATGAATGAACCTCTGAAGAAGCTAGCCACTCGAGCCAGCGAAACGTCAGGAAGAAATTCCAAAAAACGACGGCCTTCGAACCCGAATAAAAGTAGTGATACTGAAAACCTCGGCCGCGAAAGCCTCAACTATTTTATTTCACCATGTATATGTTACAGAAAACTCGAATTGTCCATAAGTGACGCCTCAAAAAAAAAATCTTCAGCCGATGCAATCGAATCTACAATTGTCTTTTATTCTAACTACCGTCGCGAAAAAAAAATTTTTCTATAATTTTTTCTTTCTCTCTACCTTTTTCCCGTAATTTCATTAATAAATCTACCCATATTTCTTCTTGGAAGGCCTTTTACTTCAGGCCCAGAATTCGCTTTCCATATACAAAGCGGGTGCTTTGTCACTTCATTTGTAGGCATATACGAAAATATGCTCCTGCTGTCTTCTTTCTCGCTGGATCTTCTTGTCGAAATTGCGTTAGTATTCTTGGGAAGAGATGGACATTTTCAAAAATAAAATCTCAAAAAAAACATGTCCACCTACCTTTATTAGCTTCTTTTTCTATACCTGAAATGCAGTCTGAAGCGGTATTCTTTTTATTAAATTACAATGCGAAATTCCATGAATTATTTCAAAATTTTCAACTTCGGACATGGGGAATAATCCTTCAACTATATAAATTTTTCTCTACCCTTGTTTCAAATAACTTTTCTCGCTTTATATTCTTTCAACTAGATACAAAAAAAAAACATCGTTACTTCGCTCTCTATTATATATACTTCCAACTAAATGAAAAAGTTCAAATCAACTTCATGAGCACAAAAAAAATTATCATTAGTTCACTCTGTAATCATATTCGTTACAACTGAATGAAAACTTACAACAATAGAAATTCTATTTTCTATTTCTCAACAAAAATGTTTTATTCCTCTAATTATCTTTTCCAGGATTTATCAAAAATAGAAAAATAATGAAATTCCCAATCACTGCTCTCAGACTTTCTAGAATATTCAATATCACTTTTACTTCACCACGAAAACAAATGTTTAGAATGCCAGAGGTAAATATATTCGCTAGTATTCCTTATCTCAAATGTATCAAAATCGGTTCTCAAGACTCATTTTTCTAATTAATACATTTGACCTATATACTTCTAAGCAAGTCTCAGCAACCTTTACAATGGGAAGTTCAACTGATCATCTGGCGAAAAACAACTACTCCCCTGGCAAGTACCTCGACGGGTATTGAACTACATTCAACAGACGCCAGTGCGAAGTATTAACACAACCTGTATGTGTCACATACTCTTCGGGAAAAACAATATCCCGGTTTACGCTATTCTCCGCAATAGCCCTATTTCTGACACAACTCCTAAGTGTCACACAACTTTCCGGAAAGCAATAATCCTCTGTATACGCTATTTTTTGCAATAGCCCTATTTCTGACAACCTATTAGTGTCACTCAACTCTCCGGTAAACAATATTTTTCTCTACAATGATCTTCAAAATAGAAATACCTATCTATAGTGTATACAATCCAAAAACTGTTGCACGTCATCAGGGGCGTGGTCGAATTTTGAAGTACACTATAGCCAGATTGTCATATAATTATGGAATATCAGATGAAAGTGATGTATTTATTACGAAAGGATTGAAATCAAAACAATACCTAATTACATGTGTATTATTCATTAAAATATGGAAGTTCGTCCATGAAATAGTTTTTTCTCGTGTAGTTTTTTTAAAAGGGACCAATTTCGAAGAATCGAGATTTTCCTGTTTTCAAAAACCAAATAATCACTGCGTTCATACATGCTATGAATTTTTCTACTAATAACACTCGTATCCAGTACTGCATCATTTGTAAGCCTCTTTGCTTTACGCGTTTCGAGAGCTTCAGTATGATTATTCTATCTACTTGACTTGAAGTCAGCTACTACACGCTGGAAGTCAATATCTGACGGTAGATTACGATTACAATTTACTTTGTTATTCTTGATTTGCCTCTCTATCAGAAGTTGAAGCAACGGGTCACTATTTTCTCCTTAAGATGCCACCAAGTCTTCGCAGCGCTCATCAACATGTTTTGGCATTTCCACAAATAGCCTGGGACTGACACTTGCTATATGATGATCGAAATACACAGTTTTTGATCACAATATCCAATTTGAAATACCAAAAAGACGTAAACACAGAACTGTCACTTTTAAATAACAATTGTCAATTGATTACTCTCAAATTCCGAATGAAGTGCGGCAACATCGCAAGTCCTGCCAACTAAAATCCTCACAACAACAGGCGCCAAATTTGAATTTCAATGCAAACAATCCCATGAATTTCCATCAATGGATTGGTGCCACTGTGTTGATTTTATGTCGTCATCGATGACGTGCAACAGTTTTTGAATTGTATTCACTATATTGTACTAGTAAATACCTATTTACTGAATCAACTTAGTTTTCAAATAGCTCAATAGTTCTTTCTTCACGCTGAATTATTCGAAAGATTATCAAATCCCATTTTCATATGTATCTCAAAATATTCAACAAACTGAATTCGCTCGAATATGTTCCGACGGAACGCTACTTGCTCTTGAAACGTTTTTTCTTATTGATTTAAATTCTCTATTCGATATTGATCTCTTTTCAACAAAATTCCTAGTGGCACTTTAAACTTATACTACTTCAAACTGCCTGAAAAATTCTGTAAACGAATTGAACGTATCTTCGTTCTTCATATATACCTATTTTTCCACCAAAATTTAGTGATATTTTTCCTCCTGAATTATTACAAAAATTACACTCAAAATAATGAAATTTCAACCCTAAGTTTTCACAAAAATCCCACCGCGTTGCACCAGATGTAACTATCGGTAGGGTTTGCAATTGTTGTTTTATTTTTTATTGCTCTTCTAGGTACCCACAATAGTCCCTCAATATTTTTTTTCTAAACTGTACCTCTGTTTTAACCTATCTGTATCAATTTATGTTTACAGAATAGACAACTTTACAATTTACAATCCCTCCGCTCTATTACTAGTGTGGTAATTGCTGAAAGGGTATCATTTTTGTTAATGGCAGCGTGTCACCAGACGTAGATTTCTCTGCGTCAAATTTTGGATGCTAAGGCAATTTCCGAAAGGAACATGAATTCGGCCCTTTGCACGAAGAAAGGGTCTTCAGTGAGGAACCCAGGGTTTAATTTCTGCTTCCTCGTATACTCTGATATCTGAAAATAGGGCGGCTTGTAGGAAAAGAAATCCTCTAATAACTTTAAGCAATATATGTATTAGCAACGAAATGAAAATAGGAACTTAACACACAGCAAAAATTGACATACCAGTTGGTCCTCTGTCTATCTTGCATGACTTTTCCATTCCATAGATTTTTTGGTATTCCAAGATATGGCACTTTGCACACGAATCAATTTGACGTTATTTATTTTTCCGATTTTTTTCTGATTGTAATTAACTTCTACCCCCGTGACTTGAGACGCGACCCCATGATTTAGGGAGGGGGTACGAATCCCTCCCGCGCTCAACGCGCGATTTCCCCTCACGGAGATCTCTTCGATCTTCTTTCTAGCGCTACTTCCGTTCAACTCCCCCGAGACGTTTTCCTCCCCGAGATCCCAGCCAACGATCATATTCTTCCTGAATTTGCGATAATTGTATTTTCGATACCGCCGCCCACATCGTCGGCTGATACCAAGCGAAGGCGATGTTTTGTCTATCAAGATGTTTACATATTGAAATCTCATATCTCGTCCAGACTCAAACAAAGACTTCTTTCATTGGGTGTTTCGTGAGAGGAATTCTCAAATGAATTTTGATACATTGTATATGAAGCTTTCTCATACAGGGTGCGAATTCTTATATTGAGTTCACTTAAAATGCTCAGCATTACATCATAATTCAACAAAGCATAATAATTGAAAAGTTTTGTTGTGTTGAAACAGTTTTCATGTTGTGGAATAATAAGCCTCGAAAGCTTGAAAAAAAATTTCGGAACATTCTCGCACGTGAATTTCTCGAATGAGCTATTCGAAGGACTATTCCCAAGTCGATTGCTTCAATATCTGGATCATATTATTCTTTCGATTGTTCTTGTTCGATTATTAGGCGAGAGCATTGCTTCCTGAGCGAGTGGCCCACGACTACTTTGAAATAATTCCCTGAAGCAATCACTTTCAGATAAGATTATTCATTTTTCATTACTACGATTCTTTCAGCAGAGTTCGGACGAAAAACGACTCCGCCTAATAGCTCGTTTGGGAAATACGGTTCCAGTGAACCAACTACCTTGGTAATTTACTGTAACGAAGTTATTCGATAGGATGTTTCACCGAGTTGAGAATAACGATTATTCAAGAAGTTTCGGCTCAGTCAAACATTATTCTTAACAAATTTTGCAACGACATTTTAATAAACTGGAAATTGCAGAAAAGATAAAGTGTATAAAGTTAGCAACTTCATTATTAATTGTTTTTTCAGTTTCACGTAAACATTATCTGGTAATAAGTTCCATTTTGGGTCAGACTTATTTCATCTGGATAGTAAATGTTCTGGTAAATGTCTTGAAAAATTATTTCCAAGGAAACATAAATTTTAATTGAAAATGCCTTTGATGTCGGATAACTGTTTTCAATTTCCGATTGAATTTGGAACGGGGGTATTTATTATTGCAATGAAGTCATGTTGAGGATGAAGGTTTGTAAATGAACCCCACTGGGCTGGCTGATATGATTCTGTTTCATTTGATTTCAGCACTTGTGTTCATCAAACAATTGTATCCAATAGACTGCTATGTGAAGGTATTTTGTTCAGGAAAATAAAGCAATCATTTAGTCTCAGCATTGAATGATATTCTCCGTGAACACTTTACTTTATCAGTATCACTACTTTTATTCGGGTTTGAAGGCCGTCGTTTTTTGGAATTTCTTCCTGACGTTTCGCTGGCTCGAGTGGCTAGCTTCTTCAGAGGTTCATTCATCTTGGAATTCACTCCGATGACTGGAGATTGTTTCTTCGCAAGTTGTATTTATGCCGAGTCAGGTAGTTTGCGGTGCTAATTATTCCATTCGGATTCGGGGAATTGTCATTAATATTGATTACCTTGTTTACTTCCTGTGGGTTCGGAGAATAATCATCATTAATATCTGAAGAACTACCTGCAGTTATTATCGATTTTCTTAAAATGGGATTCCATATTCGGTTGAGGTTGACAGCTTCTTCTTTTCTGTTGAAATTATCCGTGTGTTTGTGGATTTCTATTGCCTCCCGTACCAGTCGGCTATGGTATCCCTGGCTGGGTGCAATCAGTTTTGCATTTTCAAACAGAATCCTGTGGTTTCCCTCACTAAGTGCGTGTTCCGCCACAGCCGACTTGTCAATTTGCCCTAGTCTGCAGTTTCTCTCATGTTCCTTTAGCCTAGTTCCCATGGATCTTTTGGTGGTACCGATGTATACCTTCCCACAGGTGCACGGTATGCGATAAACCCCTGCTGCAGACAGTGGATCTCTTTTGTCTTTAGCCAATCTGAGGCTCTGTTGAATCTTCTTTGTGGGTTTAAATACAGTTTTTATGTTATATTTACTCAGGAGTTTTCCAATTCTGTCTGTGACCCTCGGGATGTATGGCAAATATGCATGTGCAACTATCTGAACGTCCTCCTTGTTTCGAACAGTGTAATTCTTCAGTTTCATGGCCCTGTTGATCACGGGTACACTGTATCCATTCGACCTCAAGGTCACTTGAAGATGTTCCAGTTCTTCCTCCAAATTGACAAGTCGGCTGTGGCGGAACACGCACTTAGTGAGGGAAACCACAGGATTCTGTTTGAAAATGCAAAACTGATTGCACCCAACCAGGGATACCATAGCCGACTGGTACGGGAGGCAATAGAAATCCACAAACACACGGATAATTTCAACAGAAAAGAAGAAGCTGTCAACCTCAACCGAATATGGAATCCCATTTTAAGAAAATCGATAATAACTGCAGGTAGTTCTTCAGATATTAATGATGATTATTCTCCGAACCCACAGGAAGTAAACAAGGTAATCAATATTAATGACAATTCCCCGAATCCGAATGGAATAATTAGCACCGCAAACTACCTGACTCGGCATAAATACAACTTGCGAAGAAACAATCTCCAGTCATCGGAGTGAATTCCAAGATGAATGAACCTCTGAAGAAGCTAGCCACTCGAGCCAGCGAAACGTCAGGAAGAAATTCCAAAAAACGACGGCCTTCAAACCCGAATAAAAGTAGTGATACTGAAAACCTCGGCCGCGAAAGCCTCAACTATTTTGTCACTTTATATTCATTTAATTTCATTGGCTGGGCCTAATTAAAAATGTATCTGGTTGATGGTTTATGTATTTCGTTTTAATGCATATCTATCGATTCATTTTCAATCTCTCCATGAAAACTTTGTTATTCATTTCATTCTATCCGCTGCACATATTGAACAATTGCATTTGATGCGAAGTTATGTTTTATAATCATGCATTTTTGGTTGAAGTATTTTCTGCGTGAAGTAACTTTTTATTATTCCTCCTGTTTGGTGTGAATCATAAAGTAAATAGAATTTTGGAATATCATATAGGAGTGACTTATTTCGATGGAATTCTTATTTTTCTTGTCATTTGGTTTTTACTATTATCAGATTTTCTGCGGGTATGAGTACACGGCTCCCAAGGAATGGCGATCATTCAGCTCAGATCATTAAATCCGTTGAGATCAATGATTCAGTTTAGATCATTCAATCAGTTCAGATTATTGATATAGTTCGGATCATTCATTCAGCATTCAATTTTGAATACAGTCCGCTTCAGTCTTCTCAGTTGGTACGAATTATTCTACCGTTATTCTAACCGAAAATAATGAATTTTCGAAGTTGAGGTTAGACCCACAAGGCTGTCAATTCAATTTCAGTTTCAAATGTTTGATTGTGGTCTCTTGTGTTCTCGCTAGTTCGGCCATCTGCCATCAGGTAGGCTTCAGTGAGAACCGGGTATGATTTCCTAGTTTGTTGAGTTCTCGCTCGTTCGTTCTTCTGAAGTATATTTGGATCGGAAGTGGTGACCTCACATCAATTTTCACTTTTGTTAGGTTGAACGAATTCAACTCAACTTTGAACCTGGTATAGTCATCAACAACTTCGACTAAGGAACTGTCTAGAGATCACCATCGAAAAATTTTTCCTGGTTATTATTTACCGTTACAAAAACATTATCTGCTTCCCATCATTGAGTGAATATTTCATCTGCTATAAAAACTTTCGAAGTTTACAGTTCCATTTGAATGATTGAAGAGTTTTCATTTCAGCACAATGAAGTTGATCTACACTGACCAGTATTGAGGAGTTCGTAACAGGTTACTTTTTCATAGAGAAATATTAGTGAATGAGTATAAGAAAGCGGTATAACTTTACAGTAATTATTGTGATATTTATGAACAGTATATTCGAATCAAACCAGTATTCTAGTTATGAAGATTAAATCAGAGCAGAGTTCCATACGTTGAAATAGATCGTTCGTATTTGGGTTATTTCTATTCAACCACTGATCTGTAATGAAATCTCAGTTCTACAGAACCATGATTGCTTCTCGAATTTGGTGGTTTCTGAAATAAAAATCAACTTCAATGTCACAAAAATATAATTTCACGTCATGGCTGAGTTACGCGATCGATCTGTATCAAATTTGTCAAGCCCGAATCCTCCATGAGTTGAAATTGACGTGTGACGTCATGTCAGGTCTATGGTTCAACCTTTATCCCAAGCCAACCTGTCCTTGACGTCATAATCAGAAATACCGAAATAACCAAAAATATTGAAAACCATCCATTGAACAAAAACGAGTTCGATAGATGAATATTGCTATAGAGAAAATGACAGTGAAAAATTTACATAAAATTTGAAAGGAGGAAATAAGTTTTTTTGAATGTCACGGCACATGGCTGTAGCTAATTTTTTGAATTATTGCTCGCATCGTGGATGGATTTGCCATAATTATAGGCATTCGGAGTTTAAGGTCTTAGTCTTGGGAAAAGAAGGAGCTACTCACCTGCTTGTTCAGGATCTGGATTATTCAGTACCCCCAATTTTGCCGTAACAGTAAAAACCACATTAGGCCACCCACTAACTTAAGGTACGTCCTACTCCTTCAGTATTTGTCTAGTAGAGCATCAACATCATTTTCAACGCTCTTTTCGAGCGCTCTAGTGTGATTAAAGTGTTGCAGGATCAGGAGCGGTACTTACTCAGATTGAGGGTGAAGAAGAGGAAGTGATAGCCTACGCAAGTTGAAGTCTAAGTAGAGCTGGGAGAAATTTTTCAACGACAGAGCATGAACGCCTAGCGTTAGTCTTTGTATCAGAAAAACTACAACCTCTTGTCGAAGGAGTTTTGATGTTCTGTCAGATTATGCTATATTGAAATATCTGTCAAAAATGTCAGGTAGCTCTGGCAGACTGAGTCATTGTGCAATAAGACTCTCTGTTTTTGACTTTGAATTGATATGTTCCAAAAATGTGTTTATATCATACTAACTGCTTCCTCTCCTCGTCTATTATACGTCACCGCCATTAGTCGTCCGGGTCAGGGCCCACTTATCCTGATGGGTCCTGAAGGTGATATCTTTCCTTCACCGCTGGAGTTGGCGGGCCGAACCCCCTGCCAGTTTACTCCGTAACAGTCGGTCATCCTGCAAAATCAAATGATTTCATTGATTTCACTCCCAAATGATCACCTCAGACCACCCGTCAGATTCTCATACTCTTGTTATTCGATTCATATTCACTCTCATCCATACGCCATTCTCTGCTACTTTCTGATTCATAATCCACCCCATCATACTGTGATACGTCCCTCAAAGTGTCCACGGCAACCACCGCCTCAAACTGTTCATAGCCCCTAACGCCTACAATAGCTTCGATTATATAACGGTCCGACTCATTACCTTGCTCGGTCTGAAAGGCCTATCATATCTATTAGCTAGTTTATTACTGAGGCCCATACCAGGTTCACCTGGCAGCAGCACTCCGCCAGTACTGAGTCACCCTCCTAGAAAGTGGTTGCAACATTTCGACCTATGTCGAACCGCCTTCTGTGTAGACTTTGCAATATTTTTCAATTCTGCAGCACGACGAGTTCGAATTTCGCCAATAGTTGGTCCGGACAGGATGGTGAATCATGCTTCGTCCGCTTGCTACCGGGAAACATTTGCTACTCATACCCGCCTCCACACAACCGTCGATTGTATCATTACAGCTCATAACATCACCTACCACACGTTCACCAATCATTATCCTTTTTTTGATTAACCTTCCACTCCGTTTTTGTGCTTTCACCTGTCTGGCCTTCCGCCTCGCCAACCGCTTTTGCTGCACATTTGACACCCGGTACTTCCACCATGTCCCCTGGATTTTTACCAGTCCAAATTACCATATTGGTCTGCTCGTCCTTTTCGCTAGCTAGCTCGCCGTCTTTCAAATCGTTTACTCGACCGACTATGAGAGAACATCAGAGTTGATTGTATTATTGAGGCCTCAAATAACTTCCGGTAGGCTTTCAGAATCTGCTATCGAAGGCAACGCTTCGACTATATTCCTATTCGCCTTTTTCACCTGATCATCTGCCCTAGTACTCGTCATAGCATTGATTACATGCTTAACGCCCTTCTCTACCAAAAACGCCTCGAAGTCATTGCACGCCTTACCACGATCCCATATGATCCACCTAGGATATCTGAACTCTGCAAACTCCTCACATAGTTGTGTAATGGTCTCTTTTTCCCTCAGTGTCTCCGTATGTTCCATCAAAATTCAGTAAACCCATCTACTATCATCAGCAAGTAACAATATCCCCTAACACTCTTTGTGAAAGGTTAAAGAGGATCAAAATGCACCGTGTCGAAGTGTATTGGCCTTCGCTCTGCTGGATGCAGAAATCCTTCATCTCGTCCATAGGAACTCTTGACAAATCCGCACCAGAGACACCTCACATATTTATTATCAAATCGCCTCATTTCAGGAAACCAATAGGTCCTCCATATCAACTCCAAACACCGTTCTTGCCCCGCATGTCCGTTGTTATCATGACGTTTTCTCGAAATACCAAAGCTTGCCATCGCCGGTACGTATAGCCCATCCCCCTTTGGGGTTAGTTGATGAATACGCCCATGCTTCACCTTGAAATTCGCTCTGACATATATAATTTTCGAATACAGTCCACTTGAGCATATTTGCATGTCAGTTTTATCACAACATTCGCTAATTAAGTAAAGAAACCTATTTGAACAACTCCTTTAAATCTCCTTGTACCAATTTTGCCTCTTTTTTTGTGAGAACGATTGTTGAGATCGACATAAGAGGCGCAGAGTGTGTAGTAGTGAAGAAATTTTTTCGCCTTGACAAAATTTTCGTGCTGCAAAGAGCCCTATCTGAAATACCGGTGGTGTAATTTTTTCGTTGCGAGATAAAGGAACATTCATTTTCCTATCATCCTCATATATCACAACTTTTAAATGAGGTGAGTTGACTTATTCATCTGTATTCTGTTATCATTTGGTGATTTATTTTACTCTTTGATTTCTACACAAGGTTTGTTATGAAGGGCAACAAATCTCAAGGTTGAGAAAAAAACTTGCGTCCCTATCCAATATCCCGTTTTGCAAAATAGTTATTAGTCCTTCGAGCCGGATATTATTCGAATGAATTTCAGTTTCGTTTTGGTATCAAAACTTGCTTTGATATAAATTTTGAATGCAATCCTAACCGGTTACATATATCTTCACCTCCAACTTTAATATAGTTTATCCTAGCATTGCCTAGCATCCGTTATAAAACTTTCTAATGTCAATATAAAATTACGAACAAAATTCATAGATATCCTGTGAGTTGGCTGTTTTTCTACATACCGTTTTTTATTTTGTTTATGCTTTCATATAGGTTTTTCTGTTTAGAATCTTTGTAGAACCATGTCCGTAATTGATTTACTTTCATTGATTATATTATGAATTCATTTCATTTGAACACAATGTCTCCAGATGAGAATATTGCTTGCCCTCGAGCATCACGTTCAACAGCCTCCAGTCATTTTCAATCAATCGGAGAGGCGTCAGAAGATTTTACCAACGAGAAACATGAGAATGAGTTCAAAGTAAGCTCCCGAAAGTTTGAAAAGGTAACAAAAGATTTCGAGAAACGTCAAAATAATCAATTACTCGATTTCCAATAAACCTGATACTTAAATTACGAAAACTGTGTATTCGATAATTTTACTACGAGTTGTGATGCTGTGAAAACTATTCAACTGATCCCATTAACGGTGATCATTGTTACAATACTGAGAGATAAGAACTTTTATAGTCTTATTGGCCCTCTCTACTGGGTTTGCTTGCGGTGCGTAAGGCGGCGTGAAACGGTGTTGAATCCCTAGTTATTTCACAAGGTCAGCAAAAAAATTTCCTGTATATAACCATTATTACTGATGACGGTTTGTGGACGGCCGAAATGCAGCACTATTTCTTCATAGAAATCTTGAGAAACGGCTCGTGCCGTTGCTCTCCTTAATGGACGGACTTGGACCCATTTAGTAAAACGGTCCTGAAAGACACATGAATAGCAATTTCCTTTGCTTGAACATGGCAAAGGACCCACTAGATCGATAGACACGGTTGTCCACGGCTTAACATTTGTAGACGGATGCATTTTTCCAGGTGGTTCCTCCTCTGAAACCTTATATTGCTGACAAACAAGGCATCCTCGTACGTATTCGGTGATCTCTAGGCACACGCTGTTTCCATGAAATTTTAGCGTCTGGTTCACTGAAATCCTGAGAATCCCAGGAATGTCGGTAGAGACGACCATGTTTTACAGAATAGTCTGGGTATTCTTCAGGACGCTGAAGTACGTCGGAAATTTCCTCGTATACCAAGGGCATTGAACTTCGGTTTCATCATTCAGTACGTAATTTTCCTCAACGTTATTATGAATGAATGAATTCTTGAAAAAAATCAGGACAAGACAAAACGGGTGCTTCGGTAAGACTCCTCTTCAGGAAATCGGAAGAATCTTGTTGTGCCGTTTTCCATTTCCAACTAGTGTTTTCCTCAACAAGCTCGTAAGTGGGGACACAACTCGGGAAAAATTTGGGACGAACCTGCGGTACCAGGATGCCATCCCCAAAAATTGCCTCAGATGCTTCAATGTAGTCGGTGTCGGCAAATTCTACTATGGACGCGACCTTGTCTGGATCAGTCTTGTGACTACATGTCCTAAATATTTCAAAGTATGGAGACGAAATTTACATTTGTCAATGTTCAACTGGAGATTGCTATCCCACAAACGACGGAATACTTGTTGCAAATTATCCAGATGTTCTTCGAAAGTTTTTCCCAAGACTATTATTACGATATATTCTTGAGTTCGATGATTAAAACACCATACAACACTAAACTTCTTTTATTATAACTCTCTGACACAATACAATACAACTCTATCACTTAAATGGCTCCGATAACTTTCCAATGCTCGGTACTAAAACTCTCTGTACTAAAAATTCCGCCGTCGAAGTGTGCGGCTCCCGCCTAGATAGGCGCTCATAGAGTGGAGAATCATCCAGACAAATCTTGACAATCGAATATTCTGGGTGAGCCGCGATCACGCCGGTATAATCTTTCCTGGAACCGTCGTACCAATTCGCATCCATAGTTGGCAGGGCCGGCGCCAGCACATTTCGTTACATTATCCCCTCTCAATTTTGATCGTCCTGATCAAACAGTACGTCATTATCGCCATTGTAACGTTTAAGTCTGTCTAGGTGAACGACCTTCATTTTTGCTCTAGGGCTACGTTGAATCCTGTACACCACGTCATTTATTCTCTTGACTATCGGATAGGTTCCTTCACAGCATGGTGTTAGTTTGGGAGAATTTTTTTTCTACGACGAGGGTTGTATAGCCACACTCGATCTTCTTCTTTGAATTCACCAGTATTCGCCTTGATATCGTATCGAGCCTTTATCCTGTCACTAGTAATCTTCAATCTTCTTCTCGCAATTTCGTGAATACTTATCAGGCTGTCTCGCAGTTCATCTGCATAATCCTGTACCTCTTTTTCCTCAGAACTTGGGGATCCGAACACCAAGTCACCGGGCAAACGATCTCTCCCGAAGATGATACTGGCTGGAGTGAGCTTTGTGGAATCGTGTACAGCTGCCCGGTAAGCCATCAAGAATAGTTGAAGGTGTCGATCCCAGTCTTTTTGATGCTCTTCTACTACTTTGGAAAGGTGTTCTTCCATAGTCCTGTTGAACCTCCCGACCATGCCATCAGATTATGGGTGGGGGGCAGTTGTTCTGGTTTTGCTAATTCCCATCAATTCACAAACTTTCTTGAATGAATTCGATTCGAAATTTCTTCCTTGATCGGAATGTAGCTCCATTGGCACTCCAAACCTCGTAAACATGTTGTCCACCGGGGCTCTTGCAACGGTGGATGCTTTTTAATTAGGCAAGGCGTAAGCTCCAACCCATTTACTGAAATAATCCATGGCAACGAGGATGTATTTGTTGCCATCATTCGTCATCGGGAACGGTCCAGCTACATCGATGGATATTCGTTCGAAAGGCGCACCAACATTGTATTGTTTCATCTCGCCCCTTGATCTTGTTCAAGGACCTTTGCTTGTTTCTTGTTTCGCATTTTGAGCATCTTCGGCAGCATCTCTCGACATCTCCTCGACATTGAACCCAGTAGAACCTTTGCCGTATTTTATCCAAGGACTTGTTAACTCCAAGATGTCCACCTGATTATCCACCATGAATCTCTAACGAAACATCCTCTATTCTCGACATGGGCACTACCAGTTGGGAACTCATTTCCTTGCCATCGGCTGACTCTCAAGACCTCTTCAGTAGGCCATTTTCCAAAATCAAGGAATCCCATTGTGCCCACACAGCTTTGAACGTTGGTGATCGATCTGAGATGTTCATCCAGGTGGACAAGGCATCTGCGTTGTTATGCAATCGTCCTGGTCAATGTTTCATTCTGAGGTGATACTGATTCAACTTCTCAATCCACCTTGCTACTTGTCCTTCAGGAGTCTTCATTTCGAGTAACCACTTCAGAGCCGCATGATCTGTTCTGATGAGGAACTCTCTTCCGTACAGATATTTGTGGAAGTGGTCTACAGCCTTGATTATTGCCAGTAGCCCTTTTTTCGTTACGCAATAATTTCTTTCTGGCTTGTTGAGTACTTTGCTGTGGAACTCAATTACTTTTTCCTAGCCATCTTGCTCCTGTGATAGTACAGCTCCAATACCATTATTACTGGCATCTGTGTCCGAACTAAACAGGCCTCGTTGACGTGGGAAACTCAAAATGAGGCTGGAACATAGAGCAACATCCAGTTTCCCAAATGCCCTTTCACTTTCGTTGGACCAGACGAATTTGGCTCGATCTTTTGTCAACTTATGTAGGGGTGCCGCAATATCAGCGAATCCTTCTACGGAACGACGGTAGTAGGTGCAGAGATCTAGGAAACTCCTCACATGTTTGTCTCTCGGTATCGGCCAGTCTCTTATCGCTTGTATCTTCTTTTGTTCTGTTCGGATACCGTCTGATGAAACTGTGTGACCTAGAAAATCCACTTCTTTCTGGAACAATGAACATTTCCGAAGATTCAGTTTGAGGTTGGCGTCCCTGAATCGTTGAAAGATTTCTTGCAGGTTGTGCAGATGTTCTTCGAATGTCTTTCCCAGGTATACAAGACAAGTTTTCCAAGTGAACCCCCGAAGGACCAGCTCCATTAGTCTCTCAAATGTTGCTGGAGCATTGCACAATTCAAACGGCATAACAGTAAACTGGTAAAGTCCACTCCCAATCGAGAATGCAGTCTTCTCCTTATCTTCTTCATGTATGCCCACTTGCCAGTATACGCTTTTTAGATCCAATGTTGAGAACCAACGGGAACCTGCTAAAGTTATAAATGTGTCATCTATTCTTGGTAGAGGGTAGCTGTCCTTCTTGGTGACATCATTCAATTTCCTGTAATCGACACAGAATCTCGTAGATCCATCCTTCTTGGAAACCAACACAATAGGTGCAGACCAAGGGCCCGATGACTCTTCATCATCTTGTCGACAAGCTCTTCCACTTCCTGTTGCTTGGCGAATGGAATTATTCTTGGTGGTTGCCGAACCGGATGAGCTTGGCCAGTATCGATTCTGTTTGACCAAATTAGTTCTTCCTGTTATCGTCGAATAAAAAATGTCACTTTCACTCCTGTTGAAGTTCTTGGCAGCTTTCAGTTTCTCTGTTGATAAGTGTTGACATGATTTTTCAAGAGTGTATATAACACTCTCAGAGTCTGCCTTCATTTCCTGATGTTCATTTGAATTATAGTTCGCTACCAGAGTAACAGGTTCACATGTTCGAATAACATCGCCTGCCTTAACAGCTATTTCCCCAGGAAACATAATGGCAACTCTCACAGGGATCGTTTGGTTGATCGTTTTAACTTAGGCTTGTGCGAACACCAAATTGCTGGGGGATTCATCACACGGCTGGATCACTCCAACGCAGCACCCAGGATCTTCATCAACTGCAGCACACTACTACTTTTTCCGAAAATCCAGGAATTCTCGCCGTTTTCATTGAAAGCAGTTTCACAGGCATTGCTCTTTCTGCTGGAGTTGTAAGGACAAATTCTTCTCCTCCGAACCTCATAATCTTCCGCTGATTGTCGAATGGAAATCCATAGTCACTGATCAAGTTCATTCCGAGTATGAATTCATCTTCTATATCTGTGACGTAAACTGTATCTGTGATGGTACGTCGCCCAAAAATCATTGTAATTTCAGCCTCTCCTCGAATAGGTGCGTTTTCACCAGTGACTGTCCGAAGCACGACGTTGGAAGAAATAGGTTTCACGCTTCCAGGCCGAATAATGTCGCTGCATACCAAGGAAACTGCAGCACCGGTGTGTATGGTGCATATAACGTCGATTTCATTCAATTTTCCTGCAATGGTAAGGCTCTCAGATGTTCTTTTCAGTCTGTTAACATGGATGACCCTGGGGGCTCTGTTATTGCTAGCCAGCATGCGCCCCGATATGCTGGCTGATTCTCGTTTTCCTGCCGCCAATTTGAGGACTCGCTGGATGACCTTGTCCGCACAGGTGATTGCGTACGAGATGGCACCCTTGCAGGTGAGCTAGATCTTGGTGGCATTCTCACCCTACAGTCTTTGATGATATGTCCTGGTTTTCCACATCGGTAGCACGTTCTCTTCTTCTGTGTGCTCATTCCACTTATCAACGATCATATACTGCCTGACTGGCAAATGATTTTGTTGCTCCTCTATCGATAAGTCCAAAAAATGTAGTATTCAAAATTCAAAATCACTGGCACTAGGTCGGAATACGGTATCTGGGGAGTTTAACGACTGGAGCTTGGCAGTCCCTGAAGCTGATGAGCTCCTTGTCTGTTTCCCTTTCGAGAACAATTACAGTCTCTGGAAAATACTCCGTCTCGGCCACAGCGCGAACAGAATATTCGAGGTCGGTTTTGGCACTCACTACGCAAGTGACCCCGTTCCCCGCATCTCCTACATAATAGCGGTGTATCGTTCGAAGGAAGTCGAGGATCACGTAAGTATTGTTCCGTATTTCCAGGAGGATTTGATCGAGGCGGTGTTGCAAGAGGTTGCTGTGGCGGCGGTAGACGTGGTGGAAGTATGGGTGCCGATGTTACATGTGTCGGTGGGGGACCGTGATGGACGACCCGTGGTGGTACCTGAAGATGGCTTACGGGGAGAGAACAGGGGGGTAAAATACCCATTTCCCCCTTTGAGATCTCAAACTCCATAACTTTCTTAACTGAGGATGGTGAATCATAGAAATCACCTCGCCCTATATAGTGACGGTAATCCGGGAGTGAATTTCGGTGTATGCGAGCTGCTTCCTGTTCTAAAGTTAGACAGCCATGCCTACGAATCAGGGTTTGCATATCGATAATAGTTTGCAAACGACAGCTAATTTCCATTTTCAAATCCCCCCTGTAGTGAACAGGGTAAAAAGCTACTCTGAAAATATTCTTGAATGACTCCCAAGAGTTTCAGTATATTTTATTACTTCGGTACCATAAGAGAGCCCTACCTTCAAGTACATTCGGCAAAGTCACAAACATTCTATCAAGAACAATGTTTTCTGTAACACATATTTTCTCTAAACGTTCCAAGAACGCCACTTGATCTTGGCACTGGATTTTGGAATGGAGCGCGATACGGCGGTTGGGGACATTTCAATAAGTTTTGATAAACTTATCGGCAACAGGGATTATTTACAAAATAAATATTGACTTGAGGGTTAGAGTAGCTGAAAACTGAAATTTCGATTCAAGTGACAGAGAACGGTTCTGTTTCAAGCAATGATGACAAGTCAGTGGTGGCCTCGGTTTTCGTTGCAATTATTTAGGAAGATGTCAACCAACTGACAGAAATTCCTTATTATTATCTCCAACTGGAAACAAATCAGTTTATCGGTTTCGGTGTTCGATACGGTCGTCCCAGAGATGTGTGAAACAGTTAACAACATCCCTGCTCGGGCGCCATTTTGTAACGGGTTTCCCTGGGTTCGAACCCGCACAAAAAGTGGCGCTTACGGATATATTTACAAATCTTTTTGTGAATTACAAATCATTTTGTGAATCAATGCCTCAGGCGCCAGTTTCAACTTCGTATGCTCCAGAATCCCGGATAGCAATCACTTGGAGGTATCCAGAGGTCAGATAATTGTGACAACGGCAGACTACTAATTGATGTAGGCTTCAATTACACCAATTCTCATCTGAATACCTTTTGCTATTAGAAATATCTCGAAAGTAGTTTGTTTTTACTTCCCTGAGCCACTTTTTTACACACTCGAGAGGTATTTCGTTTCTACCTCTCAACACACTTATTTCATTGATTCGTTTCCTGAAAACAGATTGAAAAAAATACCGACAAACGAAGTTCAGAAAGACAAGTTAATTTGCACCAATATACGAAATTTTCAGACAGGAAAAATGTGCAAAAGATATAAATAAATAAATCGGTGGTGCAAAAACTAAAACGATATCAAAAACGGGGTTGGCAACAATGATCTCAGATTTCTCAATGCAACGTTCGTAAACGGTATACGAACTCTGCGGTTGAACTGCACAGGGTGCCGTTTCGGACGGATTGTTACTGAAATCGGAAAATCCAAAATTGTTGGAGGTGAAATGTATCAATGCGGTGAATACGATAATAGAAGGAAATGAAATTATGTATTAAAAGAAACTGTTTAGATCTGACCAATTCCGTCAGTGCGAACGGTTTACACACTTGAATATTTCGGATTTTGAAATCACAGTTTTTCTGGTTCAAATTGAAGCCTAGATAACGACAGAAGGTCGAACTAGCAAGAACAAATTGAGAGAAATTGATCTTGGTTCTAACTGGAGCCTAGATAACGACTGAAGGTCGAACTAGCAAGAACCCAACAAATTATGAAACTAAACTCGGTTCTAACTGAAACCTAGATAACGGCTGATTGCCGAACTAGCAAGAACCTGAAATTGAAAATAAAATAAATTCTCTGAATTATACAAAATGATTGATTCTAAATGGAGCCTAGAATACGGCAAAGGGCCGAACTAGCGAAAACACAATCAGAACTAAATTTTCAAAACACGAAATAACGGATTGTCAGATCTAAACTCAAAATATATTTATTTTCGGTGAATGAAAACAACCGCCATGAAAACTAATTTCGGAGCAAACACTGAAGCGGAATCGAACTGAATTGAAGACTGAATTCTGAATGATCATACTATTCCTCGGGGTCCTGTATTTATACTCGCTGAAAATCTGAAAAGTAGTGGAACGCAGATGCCAAGAAACACTGAGCATTTCATAAAAAACTACGGATGATTTGGCCAGTTTCAAATGTTTTTCAACATAAGGTTGATCGAAAAACTTGGTAGAGAATGTATTTTTATAATAACGGTAGCAAGCTGAACTGATAAGATACCCGAACTAAGTGAATATTTATGAGGAAATAATATTTTCGAATCATTTGAAACATTTCATTTCCTAACAATTACTATCAAAATATCACACAAGAGATTTTCTAAAACTAGGGTTTTGATCACACTCTAATACTACAGCTAACGGTTACCAATTTCACTAGGTTTTCCTAGAAAATAACATGCCAGATTATGAAAACCCAATTCCAAGTCTGACAAAATGATTGAGGCCTTTGCGATCCGAGGTTTTCAGTAATACTACTTTTCTTCGGGTTTGAAGGCCGTCGTTCTTTGGAATTTCTTCCTAAAGTTTCGCTAGCGCGAGTGGCTAGCTTCTTCAGAGGCTTACTCATCTCTCATCTATTATTCTTCGGAATGATGAAAACATTTTTTTATACTTATGCATCTAAAACTAAGCAAGGCTACTGACTATTCTAATATAAACTTCATTATTGTGAATATTCTTATACAAGGTATATTCTTCATACTAATATATTGCCTGTATATTTTTCTGGCGACTGCTGGTAATATTGAAAAATGTCCATAGGGACTTGCTTGGGAATAAAACCATATTTGGACTGAATTAATGGGATCCGTCAAATCATGTTTAATGGCTTCGTTTTGTGATGGTTTCTGTACCCTGATCGCATTCTAAATCAATACTCTCTTAAAATATTGACGAAACTCATTCGGGTCAGTTCCTTTGTCAAGTTTGTTTCCTTTAATTATCTGTTCTGCGAACATCAAAATAAAAACACCACAAGCGAAAGTGTCTCGTTGGATTGGATGTGCAGGTGGATCCAAAAAATTTCGACCAACACTGGAGTTACTGTATATTTCTAAAACCATCTCAAATATGTAGTTATAAACTTTGCATAATATTTATCTCCATTTGTCCTACTTGATCCCCCTGGATCCATGAAAGGAAATATTCCCTCGTATGTATTCGCTACACATAAAACCCAATGATTACCTTCAATGGTGGTTGGCATTATCATGATTTTTACTAGCGGATAATGTCAAATAATCCGAATAATCTATTTCCTTCATTTCACAATGATTATAATTATTATTACGATATTGTGAAATTACAAAATTGAATTCACAACCGGAATTTTCGAACTGTTTTTGTTTCTCATTAGTGATTTGTTTTTCGCACGTATAACCTTCAAATAAATGGCATCGAAAATTAATTTTCCTCGCGTCAATTTCATGTAATCCTGGTTCTCTCACACAAGTTAAATGCACCCATCGACCGCAACATTCACATATGATCTATGTCATATCCATCATTTCATGCTAATTATAGCAGTACAAACATGTTTTTCGCATATCATCGGAAAATTTGAGTAAATCCTGAGATAAAGTTGACGTGTAATCAACTCTGTCGATGATTTTGTTGGACAAATCACTCTCGATTGAATACAACACGAACAGCCCAAATTTGTTCTTTTTCGTTTCTGAACTATAATCCTTCCACAAACCTACAAAGGGAATTATCAATTACATTAAATCTAGTGGTCCATTGTGGAGGGTCAATGATTGGTTCTTTGGATCGATCATCAGATACATAGTCTTTCCCAAAAGTTAGGAGCTTGTATATCGTTGTATCGCTCAATGTCAAGTGTTGCCAATTGATATTATATTTTATGTGAAACATTTCAACACAAATTTCAAAAAGAAAGTTGGATGGACAACTTACGTTTACAAAATTTCAAACTGAAAGTTCAGATGCCCCAAAACTGATCACAGGAAAACCAATTTCGTTCGAATATTTATAATGACTGAATTTCTAACGAGTCCACTGTTGAATATTCCCAGAAATGGTTTCTCAGAATCTTCGATGTCATCTTTCAAGAAAGTAGTCCAACACTTCTCACTTACATATTTTGTCGAGACTCCATCATCAAAATCCTTCACTTCTCCCAGTTTAGAAACAGTAAATATAGGATTATAGTGCCCTCACCTTCCATGATATTATTTTTGAAAATAATGTTCCAGCTCTTGTATTGGGGCATTGCTAAATCTTTGTCCATCAGCGAGTAGAACAGACCACAATGGCAAAACAAATTTTTTCAAAATTATTTGTAAAAATTCGGTAGCATAAAAACCATTCTTTTTTCCCTCATTCTGATGTTGCACTCCTTTTGAAATATCTTCATATATTCTAGAATATTCTGGATTGAAAGGGCTGTTTTCATCAATTAATGGTATCTTGGTCGCAGTCTGGAATTGAATTCTTTACTACAACAACATCTTCAAACCAACTTTTCATTAAAGATTAATTGTTTATATTGAAAGGAGCAGCTAATATGCTCTTCAAAAGTGTTTTGGACCATTTATTTTTACTGTACTTTGTATCCCCATCTCTAACGTTATTACTCTCCAAGAATTCATCAACGTTATTATTTATTATCCTCATGAAATGACATTAACATATACGAAGTCTAACATTTGATTTGTCAACAGTGATCCCAGCTATGATACATTCAAATGTTTTGGTAAGGTAAGTGTCCAAACTCATCATATTGTAAGATCGCAACACGGCATTAATCAAAACTGAAGTCAATCACAATGACTTCAAAAGGGGGCCATGTCATGCCGTTTTTCGCACAAAATGTGTTTAAGTCCACAAACCCGTATACAATGGTACTACTATCATGTTGACAAAGGATGAATTCCAGCACAGAGCAAATTCTTTAAATGAATTCGAACCTTATAACTCTACAGTAATGAAAGCACCTTTTCTCTCCTTTTGAGGCTCTCGGTAAAGTTCCTGTAGCATTCAAGTAAGAAATTCGTTCACTCAGAAGTTTTTCAGAAAAAATCATTTTCAGTTGTTCTTCACTAAACAAATGAACTTGGAATGGGGTTCCAATGAACTGAATATATTCAGGATGATCACGTTTCATTTGTAGAAGATCTATGGTGTCTTCTCTAACTCTATCTAGACGACATAAAGCTTCGCTTTTAATTTTCCTACACACATGATCAGATTCAACTCCCTGAAGATTCTCAGCGGATAATAGCTCTTTATTGGCTTTGAAAATATTTGACATTCGAAATTTTAGTTGTTTCTGTTTGGACAGCTCCTTTCGAGCTAGTAATCTGCTCACTTCTTGAAGTTGCTCGGTTTTGTTTGAGGTGTGTTTGAAGTTATGGCCTATTGAATATACGAAAGCTTTTTCAGAATTATTGATTTTGATTGAAATAATTTACAGCGTTCATGAATACACCTCGTGTACAACAGGCAAGAAGATTCATTGAAAAGTTTATTTTTGATCACTATGGAACATTTTTCAAAATATAATTGAAATGTTTCTGTAAAACTATATTTTTCTTAAGTTTTTCTATATTAAAAACCTCTTCGAGAAATTTACAATCAATATAACAGCTAGAGAAAATCATGGATTAAATATTTGTGCTTTTTTGTGTGTGAAACACCATCATCATCACTGTTTGAAGGAATCAAGATTTTGGGAATCATTTTTTCGGGAGAAACTTTTCGCGGTTTTATAATATTACTTTTATGATCGGCTTCAGGGCATATTGATGACTCACCAGAGAAAGTATCTGTATATTGTGCACTATAAGACGATGAGTGCATTTTTTCACTGTGAATTGTATTATTTTGATTGGATATTATTGGCTCAATATTATCGATCCCTGAAGAACTGCCCGTTATTTCATCCGAGCAAAACGCTTCATTCACTGAAAAACCATGTTCAGAAAACTGGTCTAAGCTTGGTGGATTTGCTTTTGATATTTCCGATAAAAAAGAATTGTCAAACAAAAAAGAATGATTATCATTCGGATAACTGGGAGTTGAAATTCTATTGATGAATGAATGCATTTCCCTTCATGTATACGAATTTGTACAGACGGAGTCGATTTTTACGAGTATTTTTCACTCCTAAATACGAACACATTGAATTGAAAATAGATTTGTCCGATCTTACGGAAACTTTCAAATCGGACTCTGTGACATTATTTATCCAATATAATTTTCTCAACCAACTTAATTCAACTTGATATGGTTTCATTGAAAAAGTAATTCTGGCACCACAAACAACAACAAAATGAAACTGAAAACAGAAATCCGAAAATCAAATGCAACAGGAATGGTATAAACGTCACAACCCACAATCAAATCGAACGAGCTTGTGGTGTTAGAAAGTGAAATATTATAACTGGATGAGAAATATTGAGAACCGAAGCAGAAGTGGGTTGAAAAAAATATATAATATGAAATATCCAATGAATGATCCCACAAGGAAATTTCGGGATATCTCAACCAATATTGAGGATGAGAATAAAAAAAACCAAAACTGACTGAAGGAAAACGAAAATAGTAAAGACTAAGAAACACGAGGTGAAGTGAAAACTGTGATATCCTACCTAGTCATGACAGTAAAAACACTGATTTTAGATTCGAAAACTGTTCAGTTAGAAAACCACCTCGCTACTACGAGTACTACGTATCAAAATCCAAGACTAATATGAAGATGAAGTCCGAATATGCGAATAAACTACTAATACAAGATTGGATAGAAATTATCGATATTTATCGTGTGAGGGAAAACATAAGATTTGTTGTGGTTGCACAGTTGTGAGTTGAAAATATTTAGGCGAGTTGTCCTCTAAAACATGAATGTGCGACTACTTAGAACTCCCCTCAGTTGAAACCAAAACAAACCTGAGACCTCACTGAAGTGTATTCACATTAAGATAGAGTGCGCGTAAAGCATGCGCGTAGCGTGAACAGCACGTGGAGAGCTAGTCCTCGTGTTTTGATTGGCTGGCTGTGATATCGAAGAACGCACAGAGATGTAAAAAGAAGGACTCTTACGATTACGAACCGTCAGGAATAATGGGGATAATATAAAGTGCGATACAAGAAAGATCTCGAATAATGTTCATTTGATTTTTTATTAAACATTCTCAACAATATTGATACCTGAACTGATTTCATGGAACAGTATATAGATAAATGACACCTCTGTATTGTTCAATCTATTTCGTGATATTCCAGAAAGCCTTTCTTATTCTGATTCCAACACAAAAATAAAACACATGTTGAACATTTGCTTCGAGGTCGTGATTGTGTTGCACGAGAACTGAACATTTCACATCTTCCTCGGTTATTTTCCAAAACAACCCAATGAGCACTACGGTTTCCGAGTCTAACGTCGTCAGGTACACTATAATTATACTTGCGTCTTTTTACTATGGGTTCAGACTTCTTCCGGCCGACATTGTTATAGTTCGTTGCCATGAAACCCAAACAAATTGACCTCCTAAATCCCAATGTTGAAATTTTTCCTAATTGCATGTTATATATTATATAAACATTGACGAACGCAATGTCTAGAAGTCCCCAGAATAGTCTATGCCACCACTTGCTCGACCTGCGAATTACACCGTAAGTACTTCGTAGCTGATCCGCGTTATCGTCTCCACCCATATGTTTGTTGTAGTCTGCGACAACAGACGGGCATTCGATGTCCATTCGTGTTCCATCCTTCTGAGTTCTTTCCACGTGTACTTCTCCAGTATCATGGGAGTTGGATGCAAAATGTATTATTTTATTGTCTTTCCATTTGAATACCCTGATCGCCGTATTCGAAACACGAAAATCATGATCGCCTCTTTTCATATCTTTATCGTCTCTCATCAGGGATACTCCCAGCCTCTTACTCCTTATCGTACCACACGCCAAAGTTTTCTTCAAATATAAGGTCTCCAATAGACTAATAGATAAATAGATAAATGAATATATGCATATATAATCTTCCATTTGTTTCACTCTGGTTTAGTTAGCGAAAGAACAACCCTCTCCTCAAGGTCGAACTCTTTGAATTCCTTTTTTCAGTTCTTCGTTTTTTCCTTGATACACATCGAATGTTGAAACATAGGCATTCCGATCGGCAAAACACTACAGCTTATAACCCCTCTTTGGGTTTCATTAGGTATGCTGCTTGAGTGTACTTCTGCCTCTGGAAAGTATCATACTTCCATCTACACTCACCCGTCTTGTTGTTTCATAGCAGTCATTGAATCTTCTATTCAATGTATCTGATGAGGATCGAATCTTGTGAATTTTGTCCTTCAGCATCAGGTTATAATCGTTATAATGTGTTGTGATGAATTGGCTTCCTTGTAGCGCCAACTCTGGTTAATGTTGGATTGTATCTTTTCAAGATCTCTTTGCTTTGAAGAATTGCATGTATACGTAATGAATTGTGAATTGATTTTAGGTAATGAAAATGCTAAATTTTGTCTTTGCAAAAAAAATTTTTCTTCTTTTTTTTTATTATTCATTGCCATGGTGAAAATGAATGAATTGTTTTTCAACATGATTAGGAAATAAATTATGAGACAGGATGATCAAATTCGATTACAACATTGCAACTTCGAATATGAAATTGAATACTATCATAGTTAACATACACCCCCACTTTGAAAGACTGGTCATTCAATAAATTAATATAATAAAATATATTGAATAACCTAAAACAGTAAATTGAATTGAATAATCGTTAGTAACTATTCACTTTCAATGGATCTGTCTACAACGTCATGTTCTAAAGGAAGGGGACATAAATTGATTACGGCTCGTTCGATAGTTCCTTCAGACTTTAGAACTGATGCCACTCTTGCGATGTTATCGACACCAGGATGTGAAGCTTGAACTCTGCCCATGGCCCAACATAGACTAGGTTGTTTTTTCTCTTTGATGAGAATCATAGAGCCCACTTTCAATTGATCCTTATAAACCTTCCATTTCGAACGCGATTGGAGTTCACTTATGTATTCCAGTGACCATCGAGCCCAAAAATGCTGGGTTATTTGTTGAATTCTCTGATATGAAAACAGGTGATTCTCGGAAACACAACTGTAGTCTGGTTCTGTTACGGAAGTTATAGGTCGACCAATGAGAAAATGAGAGGGGGTCAAGGGAGAAAAATCATTCGGATTTTGGGAAAGAGGACAAAAAGGACGCGAATTCAATATTTCCTCCCCCTGAATAAAAAGAGTTATGAATTCTTCATAGGTTAAATGTGCAGTCCCCATGATACGTTTTAGATGAAATTTCGTAGATTTTATGCCGGCCTCCCATAAACCACCGAAATGAGGTGAATACGGGGGAATGAAGGACCAACTGTTGGATGTAATCCGATGCCCTTCGTGGTATTAGCCAGGGGAGTGATTGTTTTCTAATAGGTGTTAGTCCGTCAACCTACAGTGTAGGTGAGTTGAGGCTGGCCTGAACAAATTATTCATTTTTTGAATATTTGATTTAAAGCCAGTCTTCAAGCATCCCCATGAATATTTGTTTTATTTGGCTATCTTTCTGTTGATCGTGTGACATTGTCATATCCTTTTCACGTAACAGGCGTTGATTATGTAGGTCCTTTTTGGCTCAAGGATAAGGAGGGACGGGGTTGTAAAATAATGAAAGGGGATGTTGTCTTATTCATATGTTTCAGTATCAGGGCAATTCATCTAGAACTTGTTACCGATTTATCAGCTCAAACATTCATTGCAGCTTTACGACGATTTGTAGCTAGAAGTAATTTTGTAGGTGCTAAAAATGAACTCTATAATTTAGCTCAATTTCTTTCAAATAATTGCAATTATATCATTGAAACATGTTCATTAGAGGGAATGAGTTGGTCCTTCATTCCCCCGTATACAACTAGCAAAATAGCCGTTGCTGCGCCATCTGCCCGTGGACTAGGTACTAACCAAGAGCATATCCGCATGGCCCCAATTCCTCGTACAAGGAAAATACGAATAAAACAAATATTCATGGGGATGCTTGAAGACTGGCTTTAAATCAAATATTCAAAAAATGAACAATTTGTTCAGGCCAGCCTCAACTCACCTACACTGTAGGTTGACGGACTAACACCTATTAGAAAACAATCACTCCCCTGGCTAATACCACGAAGCGCATTGGATTACATCCAACAGGTGTTAGTGTGGGATTCTTCACAGAAGAAATTCCACATATACTCTTGGCGATACACCAACAGAATTGATTTTCAATTATTGGGACGGGACACACTTGCAGAACGGTTTCGGGCTATTTGGCCTCTCGCCAGTGCAAGGCAGTGCCATCATCAACATAAGCTGATGACTTCCCATAATTAAAAATCATACTCGAGTAGAGTATCATCCCTAGACCTAGGCTGATACAAACAACTAGCAAAATAGCCGTTGCTGCGCCATCTGCCCGTGGACTAGGTACTAACCAAGAGCAAATCCGCATGGCCCCAATTCCTCGTACAAGGAAAATACGAATAAAACAAATATTCATGGGGATGCTGGGGATATTCGAGTATGATTTTCAATTATGAGAAGTCATCAACTTATGTTGATGATGGCACTGCCTTGCACTGACGAGAGGCCAAATAGCCCGAAACCAGTCTGCAAGTGTGTCCCGTCCCAATAATTGAAAATCAATTCTGGTGGTGTATCGCCAAGAGTATATGTGGAATTTCTTCTGTGAAGAATCCCACACTAACACCTGTTGGATGTAATCCAATGCTGTTCGTGGTATTAGCCAGGGGAGTGATTGTTTTCTAATAGGTGTTAGTTCGTCAACCTACAGTGTAGGTGAGTTGAGGCTGGCCTGAACAAATTGTTCATTTTTTGAATATTTGATTCAAAGCCAGTCTTCAAGCATCCCCATGAATATTTGTTTTATTCGTATTTTCCTTGTACGAGGAATTGGGGCCATGCGGATATGCTCTTGGTTAGTACCTAGTCCACGGGCAGATGGCGCAGCAACGGCTATTTTGCTAGTTGTTTGTATAAGCCTAGGTCTAGGGATGATACTCTACTCGAGTATGATTTTTTATTATGGGAAGTCATCAACTTATGTTGATGATGGCACTGCCTTGCACTGACGAGAGGCCAAATAGCCCGAAACCGGTCTGCAAGTGTGTCCCGTCCCAATAATTGAAAATCAATTCTGGTGGTGTATCGCCAAGAGTATATGTGGAATTTCTTCTGTGAAGAATCCCACACTAACACCTGTTGGATGTAATCCAATGCCCTTCGTGGTATTAGCCAGGGGAGTAGATTGTTTTCTAATAGGTGTTAGTCCGTCAACCTACAGTGTAGGTGAGTTGAGGCTGGCCTGAACAAATTGTTCATTTTTTGAATATTTGATTTAAAGCCAGTCTTCAAGCATCCCCATGAATATTTGTTTTATTCGTATTTTCCTTGTACGAGGAATTGGGGCCATGCGGATATGCTCTTGGTTAGTACCTAGTCCACGGGCAGATGGCGCAGCAACGGCTATTTTGCTAGTTGTTTGTATCAGCCTAGGTCTAGGGATGATACTCTACTCGAGTATGATTTTTTATTATGGGAAGTCATCAACTTATGTTGATGATGGCACTGCCTTGCACTGACGAGAGGCCAAATAGCCCGAAACCGGTCTGCAAGTGTGTCCCGTCCCAATAATTGAAAATCAATTCTGGTGGTGTATCGCCAAGAGTATATGTGGAATTTCTTCTGTGAAGAATCCCACACTAACACCTGTTGGATGTAATCCAATGCGCTTCGTGGTATTAGCCAGGGGAGTGATTGTTTTCTAATAGGTGTTAGTCCGTCAACCTACAGTGTAGGTGAGTTGAGGCTGGCCTGAACAAATTGTTCATTTTTTGAATATTTGATTTAAAGCCAGTCTTCAAGCATCCCCATGAATATTTGTTTTATTCGTATTTTCCTTGTACGAGGAATTGGGGCCATGCGGATATGCTCTTGGTTAGTACCTAGTCCACGGGCAGATGGCGCAGCAACGGCTATTTTGCTAGTTGTTTGTATCAGCCTAGGTCTAGGGAAGATACTCTACTCGAGTATGATTTTTAATTATGGGAAGTCATCAACTTATGTTGATGATGGCACTGCCTTGCACTGACGAGAGGCCAAATAGCCCGAAACCGGTCTGCAAGTGTGTCCCGTCCCAATAATTGAAAATCAATTCTGGTGGTGTATCGCCAAGAGTATATGTGGAATTTCTTCTGTGAAGAATCCCACACTAACACCTGTTGGATGTAATCCAATGCACTTCGAGGTATTAGCCAGGGGAGTAGTTGTTTTCTAATAGGTGTTAGTCCGTCAACCTACAGTGTAGGTGAGTTGAGGCTGGCCTGAACAAATTGTTCATTTTTTGAATATTTGATTTAAAGCCAGTCTTCAAGCATCCCCATGAATATTTGTTTTATTCGTATTTTCCTTGTACGAGGAATTGGGGCCATGCGGATATGCTCTTGGTTAGTACCTAGTCCACGGGCAGATGGCGCAGCAACGGCTATTTTGCTAGTTGTTTGTATCAGCCTAGGTCTAGGGATGATACTCTACTCGAGTATGATTTTTAAATATGGGAAGTCATCAACTTATGTTGATGATGGCACTGCCTTACACTGACGAGAGGTCAAATAGCCCGAAACCGGTCTGCAAGTGTGTCCCGTCCCAATAATTGAAAATCAATTCTGGTGGTGTATCGCCAAGAGTATATGTGGAATTTCTTCTGTGAAGAATCCCACACTAACACCTGTTGGATGTAATCCAATGCCCTTCGTGGTATTAGCCAGGGAAGTGATTGTTTTCTAATAGGTGTTAGTCCGTCAACCTACAGTGTAGGTGAGTTGAGGCTGGCCTGAACAAATTGTTCATTTTTTGAATATTTGATTTAAAGCCAGTCTTCAAGCATCCCCATGAATATTTGTTTTATTCGTATTTTCCTTGTACGAGGAATTGGGGCCATGCGGATATGCTCTTGGTTAGTACCTAGTCCACGGACAGATGGCGCAGCAACGGCTATTTTGCTAGTTGTTTGTATCAGCCTAGGTCTAGGGATGATACTCTACTCGAGTATGATTTTTAATTATGGGAAGTCATCAACTTATATTGATGATGGCACTGCCTTGCACTGACGAGAGGCCAAATAGCCCGAAACCGGTCTGCAAGTGTGTCCCGTCCCAATAATTGAAAATCAATTCTGGTGGTGTATCGCCAAGAGTATATGTGGAATTTCTTCTGTGAAGAATCCCACACTAACACCTGTTGGATGTAATCCAATGCCCTTCGTGGTATTAGCCAGGGGAGTGATTGTTTTCTTATAGGTGTTAGTCCGTCAACCTACAGTGTAGGTGAGTTGAGGCTGGCCTGAACAAATTGTTCATTTTTTGAATATTAGAAAGATAGCCCATTATGGGTGTTATACTATTGGGTTTTTTTGGAAACACCGAATGCAAGAATGTACAACTTGTTTTGCAATAGTTTTGCCATTGATTGGCCAGAATTTCTGACGAACGGTTGCAAGAAGTTGTTGAGGACCAGCGTGAAAATGTCTTTTATGCTCGAAAATCATCAATAACTTCGTGAAATAGTGCGATTTTGGCAACAAAATTGGATGTTGCTTGTCAAAATCAAACTGTAAATGTCTGAGTATACCCCCTAACATAATGACGCCATCATGTGACAAAAATGGATTGAGAGATAATAATGAGCTTTTTGAATTCAATACTTTCCCTTGAGAAAAAATAGAATATTCAGAAGAAAATTGTTGTGCTTGGATCAGTCTAATGAGTACTATGACAGCTTTATCTATCTCATGAGGCATAATTGGTTGAAAATTCCTATCTGACAATTTAAGTCTGGAGTTATGAAAGAATCTGAAAATGAAGGCTACACTACGGATCATTCGCATATGATTAGAATATCTGTGGCATGGAAATTGAAATGACGGACTAGATATAAATGTGACTTTATTTTGTTTCATTTCTGGCAGTTCAGGATATGAACTCGATTGTTTTGGCCACGAATCTTCGGTATTGACTAACCATGAAGGGTCATGGTTGGTCAATGACCATGAATCATGGATCACACGATGATAAATAGTTGGGATTTATGCCACGACTCGCTATATCTGCTGGATTGTCTCTAGAATTCACATGATACCAATTTTCAATATCTGATTTCGATTGAATTTCGCTCACACGGTTAGCTATGATCGTTTTCAAAAAACTAGGTGCAGTACAAATCCAACCAAGAGTTATAGTTGAATCATACCAATATTGGATATTATCAAAGGAAAATGAAAATAATCTGACCTTAGCCATTAATTTCGTTAGCATCAATGCTCCTTGTAACTCTAAGCGGTGCACTGTCAGAATTTTCAATGGTGCTACCATTGATTTTGCACAAAGCAAATGCGATTGCGTTCTTCCATCAGCATTCGTGCTCCGTATATAGATACAGGGTGAGTAGGCTTCCTGAGACTCATCACAAAAACCATGTAATTCTGAACAAAAACTTTCCCTGAATCGGATTTTCATACCGTTCAGATTTGAGATTTCCCTTCTGAAAGTCGCCCATTTTGTATGAATATCAAAAGGTACAGATTCATCCCAATCAAGCTTCCCACTCCATAATTTTTGAAGTAGAATTTTGTCCCAAAGGGTCATAAATTTGGGACACTTCAGAGAGAATAGATTTTTTTGTACTAGATTTGGGAAAATCGTATGTTGCAATTTCATATGATAGATTAAATTCTTCTGGTGACCAAAATATTCCCAATGTTTTGCAATTTTTTGTGGTGCCCAATTGAAGCAATTGTATTCGTGAATTTGAATTTTGAAAGAGTTTTGTTACATCAGGATCATTCGATACCCATTTTCGCAAATTGAAGCCTGATTTACCCAACAAATTGAATACGTCCACACAAGTTTGTGTAAACTCTAGTTTGGAATCCGAACCGTGAAGAAAATCATCTACATAAAATGGATGTTCTATAGCTTGGGATGCATTTGGGAATTTTACTGCACTTTCTATCGATAGCTGCTCCAAACACCTTATCACAAAAAAAGAGGCACTTGTTGTTCCATACGTTACAGTATTGAGTTGATAGATATTGAGAGGAAGCAATAGATCTGTTCTCCAAAAATCTGTTGCAGAGATCTCTGTTTAGGAGAAAGCCAAACACAACGATACATCTTCTCAATATCTGAAGATACTACAAAAGCAAATAGTCTGAATCGTTAGAGTAGAGAAAACAAATCACTTTGTTTATTTGCACCTGACATTTGAATTTGAAAGAAATTCCTGAAGTGGTAGTACATGAACCGTCAAATACTACTCTTAGTTTGGTAGTCAAACTATCTTCTTTCAACACACCATGATGCGGAAAGAACACTTCGACATTATTCGATTTTGATGAATCAATCATAGACATATGGCCCTATGATATGTATTCATCCATAAATTGTACATATTTCTTTCTGAATTCTGACTTATTAGAAAATTTGTGTTCTAAGGCTAAAAAACGGTTTTTAGCCTGATTTTTTGAGTCACCCAATACATTTAAATCTTGTTTCAATGGAATTTTAACAATTAACCTTCCATCTTCATGCCTTTTGAAAGTAGAAATGAAATGATTTTCAAATTGTTCTTCCTCCTTTGATAGAACTCTTTCTGGAAAACCGCAATCTTCTATTTGCCAGAATTTCTCTAATTGTTGCTGAATATCGACATTTTTGATAAAATTGCAGTGTGAAAGTTTTGTGGGTGTCATATGATTATGTATAGATCCAGAAATTATCCAGCCAAATTTAGTTTTTTGGAGAATTGGTAATCCTGGACCTGATCTCATTCGACCTACACACAAAAGTGTATAAAATATTTCAGCTCCAATTAGCATATCAATGGAAAATAGAATGTTATATTTTGGATCGGCAAGAAAAATGTTTTTTGGAATTGATACGATCACAAATTTCAGAAATAATCAAACAAGGAACCTTCGTATTGGAGCCATTGTGTTTAGAACTCATAACAACATCACGTCTTATTGTTATAGGCGAGGAAACTTGAACTATTCCCGTTATAGATATATTTATATGAGTTTTTGCTAAAGAAAGAGCATTGCATAAAGCTTCTGTAATGAAATTAGATTCTGAAGCGCTATCAAGTATTACTCGACATTGGCTTCGTTCAGCGGTGCACAACCGTTGAGAATAATCACTAAACGTGTTGAGCCGCTGCTCAACGGTTGAGAGTGATCAATGGTGCAGCGGTCCGTTCAGCCGAACAAGTTGGCACATCACTCAACTGTTGAGCACGGCTGAACGAACCCATTCACGAATTTGACCCTGACTATCGAGAATATTGACTAAAGCTGTTGATAATAATGTATGCCCTCTCTGATCAATGTGAGTTGAAAGTGATACCTGAGGAGAAACACTAGAAGTGTCTGTATTTCGTATATTTGGAGTGGAATGTGAATCTGGTAATATTGATTCTTGAATATTCGAGTGCAACAACGTATTGTGTTTCAATGAACATTTTTCACAGGATCCAAATCTGCATTCAGTTTCCTAATGTCCTGAATTCAAACAATTTGTGCAAAGTTTGGCCTTCTTCACATGACCCAATTTGGAATGTATGGAAAGTTTACTGAATTCGGGACAGTGGAACAGTTTATGATTTTTTTTGCAAAACGAGCATGTGAATGAAGTTGCAATCAAGGTTTTTTGTGAAGTTTTATTCATAACATGACGTTTTTGATCATTCAAAGGATTGAAATATTTGTGTTCAGAATCAGCAGATTTGCAACTGTTTGCCTGAATCGTTTCAAGTAAATCAGCCTTGTTTGTTGAAAATGTTTTCATTGAGTCAAGAGTTACCAAATCTGATGAATGTTGTGCATTGCCTTTATTTTTGATGTCTCTTTCTCCCATTGGCGAGCTGTGACATAATCTAGTTTGCTCATTATCATATATATTAACAAAGGATCCCAATTTTGCGAACTTTGCCCTAATAGTTCTAGAGATCGAATATTTTCGGTGAGATTATCGACTAAATTACGTATTTGTGATGAGGATTCTATGTCAATTTTTGGTAAGTTGAACAAGGACCTTGTGTGATTGAAAATGAGCAATCGTTTATTGACGTATCTTTCATTTAATAAGCTTCATGCTACCTTGTAATTATTTGCCGTTGTTTTCAAAGAACTTATGATTTTTGCAGCTCCACCACTTACGGATGATTTCAAATAATAAAGTTTCTGAACATCACTAATTGATTTATTTTGATTAATTGAAGAATCAAATGAATCATGAAACTCGAGCGATTCATTGAAAGCGCCTTGAGAATATGGAAGTTTGATAGTTGGTAATTTGACATTGACATTAGGATTATTTCGAACATCAGATGAAGTACTAGTAGTAGAATTATTATATCGCAGGTTTCATTGTATATGTTTCATGATCAATCCTTCTGCTTGTGCAATTACTCTGTAATAATTAGTTTCGAAGTCATTTCTATCATTGTCATGATCAGAAATCGAATCTAATGACTCTATTTTTTTGTTGAATATTTTCGAAAGACGAAATAACTGATTGTTCTATATTTTGCAATCTCTTTTGCATTTCAATTATGCTATTTTTTGATATATCGAATGCATTTATGAAATTTTCGAATCGGGTGATCGAAGCTTTCAGCCGACCACGCTGTATATTCAGTCTTATGTCATAATGAAGTTTGTCAGTTGTGACAGAAGATATGAATAATTGAAACTTCTGAAAATGATAAATCGGAAACTAGAGAGGGTGTCACCTACAAATTGATTGTGCTACCTTATTCTTGAAATTACTCATCACTGTCGCAGTTCGACATGCAACTTCCATGACATCAATCTGTATCGTACCTTTAAAAAAAATTTCACCGAGCAGGTGGAGCTCAGCTATTGCCAAAATCAAATGGAAACTGTATATTCATTAAACAATTTCAATTTCGTTACTACGCTTGGAGAGGAAATGGATATACTCTGTATTATCTTCAGCGTATGTAAGAAAACAGTTTATAATCTGAACAGAATTGAACAATTCATAGCTATGAGAGAATGAGGATGATTTTTTTTTGTACACGGTCAGTCTCCTGCTCTTTACTGAAGTTATTGTTTCCATATTTTTTCATTGCAAATATGTTTTCATTTACTCACTGTAGAGAATACATGAATCATGCCAAATGACGAAGTACGGAATGAAAAACGAACAAAAATACAAATCATATAATTTTGAAAACAGAAATCAGAGTGAATATTTCTTCGAATAACACAGAAGCTTCAACAGTGGTAGGTAAAACGATGGAATATTACAACGTCACAGAATATCACATAAAATAAAATACACATTTCAATGGCTGATAAAATATTCTAATTCGATCCCAAATATTCACTGTTCCATAGGGTCTGACTGAATTTGCTGAGTTGAATCGAAGCTCGTACACCCCTCCATCCAAATATTGATTTTCATGTGGTTCGATCCAGAGCTTGAAAGGTACTATCAATCTTCTAGGGTTGAACTCAATCAGTTGCAATGATATCATAATCAATATGTAGTGGCAATTGGTTGGAAGACTGGATCATTCATTGAAGGTCGAGAAAAAATAGTCTTCAATAGTTGGAAGGGTCTCCTAAATTGAAAAGAACCAATAGATGCTGATCTTCTGTTCAGCGCCCAATAATTCTTAGAAGTTTTAGATCAGAGGAAGGTCAATATGTATATTTGTGTTTGGATATCTGGATTGGTCGAGAAAATGATCACTTCTAATTGGTCCTCACTGCAAGAAAACAATCTCACTGGCATTCCTCTTACTAACACCCAAGATCGTTGAGTAATAGAGGCTGGATAAACTTGTGTATGTCTCGATCCAATTTTCCCGATCAGTCAGCAGGCAGGGTTCTCCGGAAGGCGTTGGCACTGATTGGTAAAAAGGATTCTGAGGATGAGCAATAGATGTCATCATTTTCAAATGCACCCAACACTTTCAATTGGTTCCGGGCTGAATCTGTCATGCGCCTTAAATCGATTGGATTGATATACCCATCAATATCACAGGACCGGTTGGCCAATTATGCTCAAAAATATTTTCTCGTAAGCATTACTGCATAAAGAGGAGTCTGGTAAGAAGGTAAAATAAATATGTATTCTTAATAATTGAAGTATTTTTTCGTCGTGGTTATAAAACCATATAAGGAAGGTTAAGAATGTATCGTTCAACTTCAAAAATTATTTCCTCATAATTTATTTTTCATAGCTGAATGTTGATTTTTCTCGATTTATTTATTCATTTTGTCACTCTTTGTTTTATCATTCAACGATTAGATCTATACAATCCCACTTATCATTTCTCACCACCTAAATGTGATGATCATAACTCTTTTCACCACTAGTCGAGCAGGACGGGGCCATAGTAGATCTGGCATAAAAACAGATGTCATCGTGTTGGACTGGTCGATGGGTAATACCAAAGTTGGGCTTTATCATTCGTCACATAATAATACCTATAAACTAACATCAGCACAAAAATGATATCACATAACATCACAAACATATCGCAGAAAAATTGCTCATATTGGAACTGATTTTATTCCTACATTGAAGTTATCTAGTGTAATATCACAAAATATATACAAAATTATTGAAAATCATAAATTGAAAAAAAATTCTGAGCTATGTTCAATCCGATTATTGATCTGATGAATGAATATACGTAATCATGAATATTTTCGAAACATCAAAATTAAATCATATAATTCATCAAATAATTAAAGGTCAAGAAAGCAGTACTATACATGGTCGGATCTAAGTTATGTTCAATAACTTCATTGGTCAGACGAATTGACGGTACTGAATTCTTATAATGACTGTATAATCTAGTTGCGATTATTTTGAAAGAATTTTTGATGAAAGCATTTTTTTTTCTATAATTATGCATCTAAAACTAAGCAACGCTACTGATTCTGATATAAAATTCATTAATGTTAATTTTCTTATATTCAGGTATATTCTTCATACTAATATATTTCCTGTATAATTTTCTAGCTACTGCTGGTAATATTGAAAAAAATCCACAGGGAATTGCTTTGGGCTGGAACTATATTTGCACTGAAATAATGGGATTCGTCAAATAATGTTTAATGGCCTGATTTTGTGGCGGTTTCTGTACCTTGGTCTCATTCTGTATCAATACTCTCTTCAGATATTGACGAAATTCATTCGGGTCAGTTCCTATCTCAAGTTTGTTTCCTTCAATTATCTGTTCTGCGAACATCAAAATAAAAAAAAATACAATTGTCTCGTTGGATTGGATGTGCAGGTGGATCCAAAAACTCCCAGTCATCAACCAACATTGGAGTAACTCTATGTTTCTGAAACCATTTCGAATATATAGTTAGAAGCTTTGCATAATTTGTATTTCCATTTGTTCTAATTGATCCTCGTAGATCTATGGAAGGATATGTTTTCTCATACATATTCGCTTCACATAAAACCCAATGATTACCTTCAATGATGGTTGGCATTATCATGATTTTTTCTAGCGGAGGAATCTTATCCAGTTCTTCTTCAGTGTACACTTCTGCTCGTTCAATATTTTCATGGAATGTTCTGAATATAATTGAGCTGGTGTTGCAACTGACTGGCGTGAAATGGTGATTTGATTGAGGGTTCATATTTTGAAAGCATCCTATACATGAATCTATGACGAAGTTGGTCAACCACATATCTACCCCTTTTCCTTGGCAAGATGATGTCAAAAAATTCGAATGAACTGATTCCTTTATTTCACAATGATTATAATTATTATCATTTCGATATTGTGCAATCACAAAATTGAAATCATCATCGGGAGTTTGGGCCTGTTTTTTTTTCTAATAGTGTTTTTTTTTCGAACGTAAGGCCTTTACATAAATGTCATTGATAATTAATTTTCCTCACGTCAATTTCATGTAATCCTGGCTATTTCACTCAAGTTGAATGCACCCATCGGCCGCAACATTCACACATGATCCATGTCATTTCCATCAGTTCATGCTTATTATAGCAGTACAAACATGTCATCGGAAAATTTAAGTAAATCCTGAGATAAAATTGACGAGTAATCAACTTTGTTGATGATTTTGTTGGACAAATCACTCTCGATTGTTTACAACACGAACAGCCCATTATTCAATCCAGAATTTTCCTATTTTGTTTCTGTACTATAATCCTTCCACAAACCTACTATCTGGTGATCCATTGTGGAGGGTCAATGATTGGTTTTTTGGATCGATCTTCAGATACATATAGTTATTCCCAAAAGTTTGGAGTCTGTATATCGTTGTATCGCTAATATCGTCTTACTGCAATTCACTCATTGTAAAAATATCGCCCAATGTTAAATGTTGCCAATTGATATCATATTTTTGAGAAACATTTTAACACAACTTTCAAAGCGAAATTTAGATGGATAACTTACGTTTACAAAATCTGAAACTGAAAGGTTAGATGCCACAAAATTGATCACAGGAAAATCAATTTAGTTCGAATATTCCTAATGAACTGGGTTTTTAACCAGTCCATTGTTGAATATTCCTAGGAATGGTTCCTCAGAATCTTCGATGTCATCTTCCAAGATGGTAGTCCAACACTTCTCACTTACATATTTTGTCGAGAGTCCATCATCAGAATTGTTACATATAGGATAGTTTTCAGTGGTTGGTAACATTGTTCGCTGTGGCATAAAATGTCATGTCATTGTCAACGTCAAAATATCTGCCATCTTTTTGAGGGGAATACGCACTTACTACTTTCGGGCGTTCCTACGACTTGTATTCACTATAATTTTTATTCGAAATAAAATTAAAAGTGTGAAAAGTTATTACCTACGTTTGGTATTTTATTCCACTTTGAACACAACAAAAATCCTCCACTTCTCAATCCATTTCAGGAACAACAGATATAGGACGCTTGGATTTTGTGGAATCGAGAATTCCTTTGGGCCGTTTTTTGTTTTCGATTCAATTTCTCCTGCATCAGTAGTCCTTTCGAATCTTTGTTTTTTCTTATATTGAGAAATGTTTCAGAAATGGAGAATTTCATTTCTTTATACACGCTCAAAATATATTCCCTCGATTTCCTTATCATCCGACTTATGTTAACACTTTTCTCACTTTCCATGATATTATTTTTGAAAATATTGTTCCAGCTCTCCACTGGGGCATTTCTAAATCTTTGTAAATCAGTGACTAGTCCAGACCACAATGGCAAGTAGGGAACATATTTTTTCAAAATTATTTGTAATAATTTGGTAGCATCGAACCATTCTTCTCTTCCTCATTCTGATGTAGCACTCCTTTCGAAATATCTTCATATATTTCAGAAAATTCTTGAAAGAAAGGGCTGTTTTCATTAATGATGTCTTGGCCGTAGTCTGGAATTTAATCTATCTCTGTGACTGTTTCGGAAAACGATTGATCTTGATTATTAATGCACAAATCAACTAGACTTGATGCAGTTCATGAGACCACAACATCTTGAAACCACTTTTTCATTGAAGAATAATTGTTTATATTTGAAGGAGCAGCTAGTATGCTTTTCAAAAGTGTTCTGGACCATTTCTTTTTTCTGCACTTCGTATCTCCATCACTAACGTTATTACTTTCCAAGAATTTATTAACGTCATTACTTATCATTTTCATGAAATAACATTAACATATACGAAGTCTAACAATTGATTTGCCAACAGTGATCCTAGCTTTGATACATTCTGTTATGTATGTTATTAATATGAATAACACAACAAATTATTAAGAAATAATTCAACTCGTTTAGCTGACATAATGATTATTTATTAACTGTCAAAATCCTGTTTATGGACATATCACTAGGAAACAACATTATATAGGATGAAATATACATAACACCTCCCTCTCTAAATTACGGTTAATTACTACAATCTTAAAACTATCAAAATCGACCCTACAAGATCAAACGTTCGGGTGTTTTTATTCGACTTCGATCTCTCAATGTAGCTCTGTAGTCCTTATTTGAACATTCTCCAATATCATTGTCTCTAACACTTTCAACATTTACTTCAGAGTTCCTCACTTCTGTCCTATCCATATTCAAGTTAGAGCGGGGAATGATATCGACAACTTTTGTTTCATCTTGAGACGAATCATCATTTTCTGGGATAGTAAATTTTTTAATTTGATCTATATGGCGTTTCCATATCATTCCTTCCACCGTTTTTATCATGAAGGTTCTATTTCCCAAAACACTAAGAATGATTCCTTCGCACCATTTGTCACCACCTTGTCGGAAATCACGAGACCAAATACGATCATTTGCCTTGAAATCATCATTTCGTATTCCCTTAAAATATTTTTTCTGTTTATTTTGATTATCGATTACGTTTTTCTCCACAGAGGGAATCATTAAATCAAACTTGCACCGAAGTTTTTTACCTAACAACAATTTGGCAGGTGATTCCCCTGTCGTTGTGTGCGGAGTATTTCTATAATGGAACAGAAAACGGTTCAATATAACGTTAAAATCAATATTACCCTGATCGTGAGCAGATTTCAAAATAGCTTTTTTTATATTTTGACGGCACTTTCACCTTGACCATTTGTGGATGGATGGTAAGGAGCACCTGTTATATGTTGAATACCGCTATCGATGAGAAATTGCTGAAATGAATCTGACATGAAAGTTGTTGCATTATCGGTACAAATTTGGTGAGGCAAACCAAATCTTGCAAAAATTTCTCTGAAGATTTTAATCGTTGTGTGAGCAGTTATGTTACTCATCTCAAAATATTCTATCCACTTTGTTGTGGCGTCTTCTATGACTATAAAATTTTTTCCGAAAATTGGTCCGAAAAAATCTGAATGAAGTCTTGTCCAAGGCTCTTTGGGCCAGTCCCAAGTAATCAAACTTGATTTGGGCGGATTATTACCATACACAGAGCAAGCTTCACATGATTTCGCGACATCTTCTATTTGGCTATCAATAGTAGGCCACCAAAAATAAGAACGTGCTAATGATTTCATCTTGACGATTCCCATGTGGGAGCTGTGAAGTTCTTTCAATATATCTGTCCTGAATTTTTCTGGCACGATTAATCTGTAACCCCACAAAAGACATCCCTGCTCCATACCAATTTCATTTTTTCTAATGAAAAATGATTTTAGATCTTCAGATGGGCAACGTTCAGGCCAACCGTTAGTGCAATAAAGAATAACCTTACTCAAACAAGGATCAATAGCTGTGGCATGCTTGATTTTTTTTAAATTTAAATTGTAATCCGACTCTCCCAAATAATTCAAATATGATATATCAGAGAGAATATCATCTTGCTCATCAGAATTTATTGGCAATCTAGATAAAAAATCTGCAGTATTTTTTGTTGATTGGACATACCGAATTTCATAATCGAAACTTGACAGAATATGTGCCCATCGTTGAAGACGATTTGCAGCAAAAATTGGAAGTCCTTTCTTATCCCCAAATATGGCTAATAAAGGTTTGTGATCTGTAAAGAGTAAAAATTTTTTTCCGTAAAAATATTGAAAGAATTTCTTAACACCAAAAATGATGGCTGCTGCTTCTTTCTCTATCTGTGAATACTTAGATTCGGCTGAATTGAGCAATCGTGAGGCGAAAGCTATTGGTTTCTCTATATTATTGTTATAAATATGACTGATTGTGGCCCCCAACGCAAACTGGGATGCATCAACACTTAATTTGACCGTTTTTTCTGGATTGAAGTGAGCTAAAATAGGAGCCGATGTCAATAGATTTTTTGCTTTTTCAAAAGCTTGTTTGCAGTTTTCTGACCAAGTCCACCGCGCATCTTTTTTTAACAATGCATAAAGAGGTTGAAGAGTTGCCAAAATATTTGGCAAAAATCTACAATAAAAATTCAAACTGCCCAGAAAAGATTTCAGTTCTGTGACATTTTGAGGAACTGCGATTTTTTTAATTGCCAAAATCCTTTCATCAGAAGTATGAAGGCCCTTTTTATCGATGGTATGGCCCAAATAGGTCACTGATTTTTAAAAAAAAAACAACATTTTTCCTTTCTAACCTTCAATCCACAATCTACTAAACGCTGGAAAACTTGTTCCAAACGTTCAAGATGTTCACTATCATTTCTGCCAGTTACCAAAATGTCATCAAGAAAACATACCACTCCGGGCATATTTTGAAACATTTGTTCCATGATATTCTGGAAAATGGCGGGGGCGCTGGTTATTCCAAAAGGAAGCCGGGTATAGGAAAAAAGGTCCCTTATGCGTGGAGATGGTTACTAATTTTCGAGACTCCTCAGTTAAAAGAATTTGTTGATACGCCTCGGAAAGATCAATTTTGGAGAATTTGTCACCATTCTTCAATTGAGAAAATAAATATTCAATTCGTGGCAACGGAAAATGTTGTATACTCAAATTAGGGTTCAAGATTATTTTGAAATCTCCCTCCACACAATCTCATAGTTCCATCAGATTTGAGGATGGGTACAATGGGAGTGGCCCAATCGGAAAATTCAGTTGGAACTAATACTTCACTTTTGATTAATCTATCTACCTCATTCTCTATTTTTGACTTCAAAGCAAACGGTACCGGTCGAGCGTTGAAAAATTTTGGACGAGTATCTTCTTTCAAGGTTAGACTTAGGGAAAATTTAATAAAAGTACCTAACTTATATTCGAAAACATTTGTGTACTTTCTTCTCAACTCATTAATTTTTTCTGAAATATCAATTACTTTTTCTTCAAAATTTCCTATTCTACATTCAACGAACTGTAATTTTGAAATTCCCAAATTGAGCATATTCAAACCATTTCGACCAATGAGTGGTGGACCACCATTTTTTATAATATAAGTTTTAAGAATGTAGCTTTTGTTTTCGAAAATCACCCTGAAATTCACATATCCTATCGGTTCGAATGTCATACCAATATAATCTTTTAATTTCAAATCATTTTTATGTATAGGAATACTTTTGAAATACCTTGTATATAAACTTTCTGATATGGCTGATTGAGCAAATCCCGAATCAGCTTCAAAATTCGAAGGAACTTTTTTCACAAGTAACTTAATATATATTATCAAAAGAGCAACTCAATAAGTTGAAAATTGACTCTTTCGAGAGATCGATTCTGAACTGTCATTCATAGGCTCTCCAGAATCGATTAAAAAATCAAGTTGTTTATTGCATTGAGATGCCAAATGTACTCTTCTACCGCATTTGTGACAAGAACAATTTCTATAAGAACATTCACTTGCTAAATGATTCGTTCGCCCACAAACTAAACACTCGATTACTGTGTGACGAAACGAATTTTGTTTTCGGCTTACCGAACGATTCTTGATGTTCTTGCTACCTTGTGCTCCGAACTCCTTTTTGGATAGGTCCACTCTTTGAAATTCACGGGCTCCATTTTGACAGTTGTCTGCGATGAGATTTCCCTCAATTTATGTTCTTCTAGTGCTGACTCTTTCGACAAAGCAAGTTTGACCACCTTCTTGAAATCAACTGAAGCATCCGAAGCATCTTCCTCAAATAATCGATCCATAATTTTCATATCATTCATTCCCAGCACAAAAATATATCTCATTACCGTATTTAATTCTGTTCCGAACTTGCAAGTACTGGCTAGTCTTTTCATTCTTGCCTCCCAATCAGCCACGCTTTCAATTACCTCTCGTTTGGCAGTATAAAATTTCAGTCGTTCTGCAAAGTATGACTTGACAGGAGAAAAATGTTCAGTCAGCATATCGACTAGATTTTCATAGCTTTTTGTGTCGGGCAGATCTGGTACACATAAATTTCTTACCAACACATACGCTTCTTCGCTCAATGTGTTCAGTAATATAGCTTTTCTGCGTTCTTCTTTCGTAATATTATTCGCTATGAAATATTGATTGAGCCTCTCCTTGTATACCGAAAAATTAGAAATCTTGGGATCAAATAAACTCAGCGATCCTAGAAGTCCAACAAATGTCTGCGACTCTGTCTGCGACATTATCGAAGCCCCAATTAACTGGAAAATATCCGCGTGATAACGAAAATCCTCGTCGCCAATGTTATGTATGTTATTAATATGAATAACACAACAAATTATTAAGAAATGATTCAACTCGTCTAACTGACATAATGATTATTTATTAACTGTCAAAATCCTGTTTATGGACATATCACTACAAACAACATTATATAGGATGAAATATACATAACACATTCGAATGTTTTGGTGAGGTAAGTGTCCAAACTCATCATATTGCAAGGTCACAACACGGCATCATTCATTGCAAAATTAAAGTCAGTTACAATGATTTCAAATGGGGGGCATGTCACACCGTTTTTCACAAAAAATTTTTGAAAGTTCACAAACCCGTATCCAATGGAACTACTATCATGTTGACAAAGGTTAAATTCCAGCACAGTGCAAATTGTTTGAATGAATTCGAACCTATAACTCCACAGTAATGAAAGTACTTCTTTTTCTCTCCTTTTGGGTCTCTCGGTGAATTTTCTGTGGCATCAAAGTAGAAAATTAGTTTACCCAAAAGTTTTTCAGAACAAATCATTTTCAGTTGTTCTTCACTGAACAAATAAACTTGGAATGAAATTTCAATGAACTGAATATATTCAGGATGTTCACGTTTCATTTGTAGAAGATCTATGGTGTCATCTGGCTCTATCTAGACGACGTAAAGCTTCACTTCTAATTTTCCTACACACAAGATCAGATTTAACTCCCTGAAGATTTCCAACGGATAGTAGCTCTTTATTGGCTTTGAAAATATTTGACATTCCAATTTTTGGTGGTTTCTGTTTGGATAGCTCCTTTCGAGCTAGTATTCTACTCACTCCTCAAAGTTGCTCGGTTTTGTTTGAGGTGTATTCGAAGTTTTGGCATGTCGAATAAAGGAAAGCTTTTCTAGAATTATTGATTTTGATTAAAAATAATTTACAACCTTCATGAATACACCTCGCATACACCATGCAAGAAGACTTATTAAAACGTTAATTTTTGATCACTGGAACATATATTATTCGCTCCCTTCTCAATTGTTTTTTCAAAATATAATTGTAATGTTTTTGTGAAACTATATGTATATTGAGTTTTCCTATATTGTAAACCCCTTCGAGAAATTTACAATCGATATAACAGCTAGAAAAATTCATGGATTCATTATTTGTGCTTTTCTTTGTGTAAAACACCATCATCATCAATACTTGAAAAAATGAAAATTTTGAGAATCATTTAATGAAGAACCATCTTCAGACAACTGATCAAAGCTTGGTAGATTTTCTTTTGATATTTTCGATAAACAAACAAAAAAGAATAATTATCATTCGGATAACTGGGAGTTGAAATTGGATTAATCAATTAATCATCTTCATGTATACACATTTGTACAAACGGAGTCGGTTTTTACGAGTATTTTCCACTCCTAAATACGAACACATTGAATAGAAAATAGATTTGTCCGATCTTACGAAAACTTTCATATCGGACTCTGTGATATTATTTATCTAAAATAACTTTTTCAACTTACTTAATTTTACTTGTTATGGTTTCATTGAGAAAGTAATTCTTTTTCATTCTGGTACCACAAACAACAACAACATGAAACTAAAAAAAAAATCCGAAAAGCAAATGCACCAGGAATGATATAACTTCACAACCCACAATGAAATCGATCGAGCTTGTGGTGTTTGAAAGTGAAATATCATAACTGGATGAGAAATATTGAGAAACGAATCAAAAGTGTGTTGAAAAACATATAAAATATGAAATATCCAATGAATGATCCCACAAGGCAATTTCGGGATATCTCAACCAATATTAAGGATGAGAATGAAGAAACAAAAACTGACTGAAGGAAAACGAAAACAGATAAGACTAAGGCTGGATTAAGGCAGATCCGAAATTCGCTCGTACGACGATCAGACAACTTTCTGATTGGTCTTAATTTAACTTCAGACCAATTTAGACCAATCAGAAAGCTATCTGATCTCGTACGATCAGATTTCGGATCTGTCTGAATCCAGCCTGAGAAACATGAGGTGAAGTAAAAACTGTGATATCCTACCTAGTTATGACAGTAGAAACACTGATTTTAGATTCGAAAACTGTCGAGTTAGAAAACCACCTCACTAGTACGTATCACAATCCAAGACTAGTATGAAGATGAAGTCCGAATATGCGAATAAACTGTGGTGGTGGGGGCATAACAACTAATACAGGATTGGATAAAAATTATCGATATTTATCGAGTGTGGTTGCACAGTTGTGAGCTGGAAACATTTAGGCGAGTTGTCCTCTGAAACATGATTGTGCGACTACTCAGAACTCCCCTCAGTTGAAACCAAAACTAACCTGAGACCTTACTGAAGTGTATTGACATTAGGATAGATTGCACGTAAAGCATGCGTGTAGCGTGAACAGCACGTGGACAGCTAGTCCTCGCGTTTCGATTGGCTGGCTGTGATATCAAAGAACGCACAGAGTTGTACCTTTAGTGCCCGGATATTGAAACAATTTGAAAATCTGGATTTTTTTTTAAACTCACATTTGCTGATGAAAAAGGTAACTGAATTTTTTTAAAATTTTATTTTCAAATTTGAAAACAAACAAAAAATGGACTCTTACGTACCGTCAGGAAAAATGGGGATGATATACACTGCGATATAAGAAAGAACTCAAACAATGTTCATTTAATTTTTTGTAACGTATTTTTGTTACGGCTAACGGCAGCTGTTCATCAGGGGCATTGGTCATGGGTTGAGACTGAACTCACATTTGTGCTTAATGCAAATAAAATAATAATGAGCGCCACCAAGTCTTTTATTTGGTGTTCAATAAGGGGAACTTAGAAACCTCACGGGGTGAAAAGGGACAGAAAAAAGTTGATTCCCATTATTTACATGTATTTCTTTCTATAACATTTGTATTCTCATTATGATCAGCAATACGTATAACCTTATGGAAATGTTCAAAATGTCGAAACAAAAAGGTGATTAACTCACTGATGAAATTGGGAAAATATCTTAAGTGTAATTGCACGGAGGGGAAAATTCATGAATTTTCTTCAACAATATGGTGCATATATAACCTAAATATATCATGAAATGAGAATAAAAAAATTTTATAGAGTAAGAATTATTAAATGAATTGAAATATTGAACTGGCCTCATTGGAGGGTGTCAATATTTATTCTAATAATGGTAGAGTCCATGGCGGGAGGTGGAAGTTATATCTTCAGTGTAGTGGACTGCGAGGACCAAGCCGCCTACAGCTCTCGAATTAGATAACAAAGACACGATCCGCTCAATAATACTGCCAATGCCATTTTCGACTCCTGATATTTCATTCCAAGGGTAGCCATGAGAAGTGCAGAATGTGGTGAACATAAACCACACAAAAAACCTTGTGTAGTCTTCTAGCATGGCAATGCGATTATTTTCACATACCTCTGATCTCTGGAGGGTTATATACATTAGATATGGAAGGCTTCGTGAAAGATCCCAACATCAACAGTAAAATTATAGAAAATAGAAAAATGGCTTCTAGTCGAGACATAACTCGATCCAGATCACTCATCTAGTTTATGCAGCAGGATAAGTTTGGAGTGCACAATGTACCAGTGGACATATAGAAATACCGACTATAATTAAAATGTTTCCGTTGAAAAGTGGTTTGGAATTGTGAAATTGTGAAACGCTGGTTTCCACGCTACGGTTGTTCTCTTTCACAATGGCCACCCTTTCATACTTCATATCATACTTCATATCTTTCACATACATTTTTGAAGCTTTTTTCAGTAAACTGAACATCATTATCACAAATGATAAATGGGGGAATGCCAAAAGTAGGTATATAATGAGTCCTCAAATGAGGAGGTTCAGTGTTCAGACACCTGCCCCTAATTAATATGCACCCTCATATTCTCGAACACCTGCCCCTAATTAATATGTACCCTTATATGTAATTATCGAACACCTGGCCCTACTATTCACCTGGTGTAATAGAATAAAAATATAGCAAAAATGCATCTTATGCACCTGGCCTAGTATAAAAAATATAGCAAAAATACATCTAAATATTCACCTGGACTAACAAATAGAATATAGCAAAAATGCATCTATTCACCTGGCCTAATATATAAAATATAGCAAAAATAATCACCCTTATGCACCTGGCCTAAAATTCACCTGGACTGATTAGATACAAAAATATCATACAACCTATTTGTAGCTGATGGTGGATTAATACCCGCCTATGAGAATGCGCGAATATCTTAGAGTAAATTGTTTTAATTAAAACTCCAAGACTACAAATTGCAGGTGAAGATTAGCGGTACCCACCTTTCTTTCACCTGTGCCCACATGGGTTACTTCTTCGAATCTGTCCCGCATATAAGAATGCGTCTGTTATTTTAAATGTATAGTAGAAATTGCCTCAATTAAATATAAGAAATTGCAGGTGAAGATGTGTGTTCTTTCACCTGTGCCCACATGGGTTACTACTTTGAATAAATACATGTGTCCCGTGTGTCTGTGGCAAATATTTTTCTAGTAGAATCAATAAAATGTTGCAAGACTAGGTGAAGATACATAATTAGCGGACTGCTTATTCTTATATATACTGAACATCGAGCTCGAATATAGTTAGTTTTGTAGTAACAAAGGTACAAACAACAGTTTCAAAATGAAAGTCAATCGTGGAAAGTCGTTGGAGTCTTTGACTCAATGGAGAAAAGACTTAGAAGATGAAGTCAGAGATGTGAACTCGGAAGAGTTTAATCAATCATTCAATAGTGACAGTTCGATTCAAATAATTAGTGGATCATTCAGTAACCTAAAGCCGATGAATTGTTCTACCCCAATTTATGAATCAAGTAATGAAACTATCGACGAGAATTGCCGTACTGAATATGGAGACCTTGTGGAGGAATTCATTACGAAAAGTGATACCTTTTTGAAACGGAAACTTAAAAAACGTCCAAGGTTGATGATGAAACTAAATGAATACAACAAGAAGCTGGAGAATACAAAAAGAATGATAAAAGTTGTGGACCGAATAATTTCGCTTGCATCGAAATTCCCGAAGGTGGTAGATGTTCCCGTCCCAATGGAGGAGCCCTCAACCAACGAAGATTACGAACGTGAACAATCGAACTATCAGCAGTATTTTGACAAGATGAAGAAAGTGCTTGAAGAAAATGATAAAATTTTGAGTGAAAAAAGTGATTTGCGAACGGAATTATTGGAAACGTTCGAAAAATATTGCGAAAAATCTGATTCAATACGAAACGCTCTGAAAGGTCTGGATGAATTAGCAATGATCGGCAAGAAACTACCAACGGTAATAAAGGAAACTTTGAATGTTGTAAAACAACAAAATGTATAATTGTATTTCATTTATAACACTGTTGTATGTATCTTTGTTAATTATAAAACTCACAAAATGTAAATTTTTTTTTACCCTCCAATTACCTTAGTTGGAAACCAGTTTCCTTAAAAACAATAAGGTTTTCCATAAAAATTCATATTGTGTCTCTAAAATTTCTCGAAAAAATGATTGTCTTTGAAAATTTTTCGTAAAAGTTCATTAAAACAGAAATTTCATAACAAGGCAATAGATGAGAAATATTCATGATTCCAAATGAAGTTAATTACTTTCTTAAAATCATTCTAACTTTGAAAAAAATATCCGAGAAGAACCCATACAAAAAAACGATAAACTATTTCAATTGTGTTCACCAAGAATTCACATTTCAATAAAATATTCCCCGATAGAAGTCACACGAAAATATTTCGTAAAAGTTCATTAAAACAGAAATTTCATAACAAGGCAATAGATGAGAAATATTCATGATTCCAAATGAAGAGCATTATCTTAAAATACAAATCATTCTAACTTACTTTGAAAAAACTATCCGAGAAGAACCCACACACGAACGATAAACCATTTCAATTGTTGTTCACCAAGAATTCACATTTAAAATATTCGACCTACTTCGATGAAACGAACTGAGAACTGATGGCATCGCAGACAAGGTCACTTGAAAACTGGATTCGCTCTCGGCAGGTAGGTGAATTGGAATATACTTGATTTTGTTATTACATAACAAGGCGTTGTTCTCTCGTCAATAGATGGTTGGAACACACCATTATGGTTGTTATACTCACACTTTGAATGTTGATAAATAATTGTTGTGATTACTTGGTTAGACAGTATGTGAAAAAATGCATTGTCCATTTGCAAATCCAGTCGAGTGGATTGGATGATTCCTCCTTTGAAAACAACATTTTATGGCGGGTTGAAATGCTTTTTTAGAGAGAAATAAGTGTTTAATACAGGTTATATGTAAAGAGATGGTCGTTACAAGATTGGACGATTCTATCTCGTAATGAAATAATGCTGTTCTAGTATGTATTAAACAGAAACCAAAATCAGTTTATTGATTATTACATAGTATACAAAATTTGGTTAGGCAATATATAAATATATTATTGTTGCATTGACTGCAAGATTCAGTATCCCATTGTACATCCAGAGCATATCCAGTCGAATGGATGGAACGATGTGTGGCCGTCGTATTAAGATTCCTCTGTTGAGCGATGTCAAAGAAACACGACAGGCACCATGTTGACGAATCATCCAGAATATAATACTGCGCCGTCAAACACACATATTCCCTCGTAGAATTTTGAATAAACTCCAACGTATTCACTTGATGTTCTATTAACGTTCTATGTATACTATCGAATTCATAATCGGTATCTGCCATTTTACACAGTAATATGAAAATGCTGTAAGTGGGAGCTTTTATATAGTGGAGTTTTGCGAATGCAGGTTTCAACCTGCATGAATATAAACGGTTTTGCGAAGTAAACACCTGCTTCCAACCCGCATATAATTAGTTTGAACACCTGTAGTAAACATCAACGGTTTTGCGAATAAACACCTGTTGCTTCTAATGCGAATGATTCTGCTATTCAAGTTCTGCACACCTGTTGCCCCCACCCTGCCTTCTATAATATATAAAACGGGCTTCAGAATAAACACAACAGTATAAAGTTACCTGAATCGAAAGATGTCTGAATCTAAGTTTGATTTGAGCAATGACAGCTCTTTCAAGAAAATACCTTCAGTGTTGTTGGGTGAAAGAAGATATTATTTGAACAGTTCAAAGACAAAATTCATATCAGTGAGTCTCAACTACGATTACGAGTTCACTACGTGTATTCAAATATCAGGAAACAAAAACGACACCATAAGTTTCAACGAGGTGGAGTGGCAAGAATTCGTAGACCTGCAAGGAGTAATAACCAATTATTTATACTCCAATATAGAAGAGCATATAGACAGTAGAAGATTTAGTTTGGATATTCAAGTGCTACCCTTTGCAACAGTTTTGAAGATAACTAAGGACAATTCTTATGTGTATCTGTCGTATGATGGTGTGTGTGCTTTATGGAACCTATTACTTCTCATAAGTTATAGAATAACCATGTTGAAAAGACAAGAGTTCCCGAGT